>OZ017738.1:65942719-66435219 GCA_963969285.1 Odontomyia ornata | reverse complement strand
AAAATAGGAAGCCTTGTTATTTGTGAGGTTGATGTAGGCACCGCCAACATCGCCAATATTCTTTGCTCCGTCGGTAAAAAAGATGAACTGAGAAATACTCTTTAATTGCTGCACATAACAGATTAATTTGTCGTCAGTGCCACTGAAGTCGTTGTGTGGTTGCACATCGGATTTCCAACCTCTAGAAATACCTTAAAGATGGGTGGTCTAATAACTGCGACCGTGGAAATAATTCCGTCGAAGGAGGCCTTAAATTTATAGTAAGTAAGCAGGCTGCATTCTCTACGTCCGCCAACTCAGTATCTGGGAAATTGTTAAAAAAGGCTTTGCTCTCTTGTTGTGTGCAATTCGGCTCTATCCTTGGTGCTAAGTTATTTAGAAATTCTGAATGCCTGTCCATTGGCGGAGCTACGTGGAAGTCCAAGGCAGAGAGGCAGAGCTTTAGGACGAAGGAATCGTAAATTTAGCTCTTCCTCCATTTGGTCACATAGGTTTATGCTCTTGTGATTTTTGATGTTGTTAATGAAGGTCCAGAAATGTTTGGTGTTAGCGTTGTCACAGGCTTTGAGTACAGCTTTTTCCCACCCTTTCTTTTTAGTCTTTCTGACAGTCATTTTCCACTTATATCTCGCTTCGTTTAAGGCAGACCAGTTCTGCAAGTTCTTCAATTGCTTGAACTTGTTTGAAGCCAAATTTTTCCTGTTTTACATATTCTTCTTTCGATCACCAGTATTTGTTATATTTAATTTTTTTTCGTTTGGTGTTATTGTTGATGATTTGGCTTACTTCATTGATGATCTACAGGTATTTGGACTAAATCTGCTTCAGTAATTTCAACATTGACTAAATTCGTGAACATCTTCAACTGCCATATCCACAAATCGTTCTCCTTCAATTGATCTAGCAAGTTTTATTATGCCGCCTATTTCCCTTCCCTGTCGATTCAATTACATTTTCCACTTCAACTGCAGCTGGCCACACATTTGTTCAGCAAGCGTTTAATGTTGATGGTTTCAGTTCTTTTAACGATAAAGAAATCGTTTCTACACAGTTCTTAATCGATAATTGCTTCCAAGCTTCCTTTACATCAATAGCATCTGAATCTGTTTTCTCTAAAATCCATTGTAATGATCTTCTAATGTCATAAGTTTTAAAGGTATAAATTATGCCTTGATCTAACGGTTGTAGCAATGCAGTAGTGTTTGGAGGTAGATACTCTACTCGCACATTAGGATGATGTACATCTTGTGGGTGACCTGGCGCATTATCGATTAATAAAAGCGCCTTGCAGTCCAAATTTTTTGCTTCAAATAATTTTCAACCTCTGGTACAAAAATATTTAGAAACCAATCTCGAAATAAATCTCCAGTTACCCAAGCTTTTGAATTTATAATAATAATAATCTTTTTTGATATTTTGTTATACAATTCTAGAAAATAGTTTATTCGGAGACCTGAACCTACACTCATTACTGCCATAGTAAAGTTCATTTAGCATTACTGAATTATTTTTATTTTAACGCCTTTTTTTATTTACATTTTCGAAAGGAACAATTTTAACAAGAAACCTTATTTCAACTTAGTAATTTAAGCTATCAGATTAAAACTCAAAAATAAACTTAACTAATTTAGACAACGCTGAAGAGGCTACGAAGACGTGATGGCTGTCATTCGTTATCATTTATCGATTGAATTAATGGGCTACCAGTAGCCAGAGCTTTAGCAATAAGTTTTTCTCTCCTTCTAGTCACGAGATTTTCCACATGACTAACTCTAGCGGACGAATGAAATTTTTTTGTAGAAAAGTAAAAAGGTTTGTCTAGAGTCATTTTAAGACATCTGTTTTGCATGACCTGAAGCTTTGCTTTCAGATAACTTGCACATGAGCCCCACGCAGGAGCTCCGTATAGCATGATAGGCTGGATCACGATTTTAATTAAAAGGATTTAATTTTTAGAATTTCGGAACGATCTTGGGTTCAATAGCGGATATAAAGCACGTATAGTTTGAATGTTAATTTTTTGTCGAAGACAAGCCCTATATAGGTAATTTGTTCACATCATGAGATTTCTGTTCCTAAAAAGTTAAGACATCTATCTGACAGGTTTTTAGGACTCCTTTTCTTTGTAAAGTACATTGCCTTAGTTTTATCAATATTGATTTGTATTTTCCACTTATGAAAAATATTGAAAAATATTTGCAAGCATATTTTCCAAGTTCAGTATGATTTCTGAAGAGTCTAACGAAATTGTGTAAAAACAGGTGTCGTCTGCAAACGTGGCAATTTGGCAGTTGTTCTGCACTGGCATGTCTGATGTGAATATATTAAATAGCGTTGGACTAAGACATGACCCTTGAGCAACTCCAGCTGGAATGTTGCGGACATTTGAACAAGACTCACGAATCTTCACACAAAATATTCTATCGCTAAGGAATGACCGGATCAAGTTTATTAAATAAGGAGAAAATTCAAACTTAATTAATTTATAGAGAAGTCCTCGATGCCAAACTGTGTCGAAAGCCGTTTCTATGTCTAGAGAAATCATTCCTACCGAGAACTTTTGCCTCAGAGCTCTTTTAATGTCTTTCGATACACGACAGAGTTGCAAGTCGGTTGAATACCAATTTCGAAAGCCAAATTGGAAGTTCGGGAAGATATCATGACTTTCTATAAAATCGGTTAATCGATTCAAGATTAACCTTTCGAAGAACTTACCCAGAGCCGGTCTGTAATTAGAAGGAATATGTGGGTCCCTACTAGATTTACGAAGCGGAGTAACGACTGCATGCTTCCATGCAACTGGGAAGTAAAGGTGCTCGAAACAAGCGTTGAAAATATGACAAAGAGCTACAGTTATTTTTTGAGGGAGATTTTTTAAAACAATGTTCGGTAAACGATCAATACCAGGGGCTTTTCTTGTTTTTAGACTTTGAAGAATTTTAATTATTTCTCTAGGCTTAATTTTGTCGGTAATGGAAACAGTTATCGGCATCGGAAGTGCTTCGGTAGATGCATTTACCATTATATCTGTAATACCACTGGTTACACCCATGGTAATATTATGGTGGCGAGCGAAGGTGTCCGCAAGAAGTTCCGCTTTTCCCTCATTGGAAAAGGTCTGATCACCATTGGTATCTTTAAGCGGATAAGAGATACCATTTGGAGTGCCTTTAAATCTCCGATTAAGTTTCCATAATGCTTGAAAATTATATTCGAGTGCATTTAGTGTTGCATTCCAGTTGTTATTCCGTAG
The DNA here is from genome assembly GCA_963969285.1 of Odontomyia ornata. Taxonomy (NCBI): domain Eukaryota; kingdom Metazoa; phylum Arthropoda; class Insecta; order Diptera; family Stratiomyidae; genus Odontomyia; species Odontomyia ornata. The sequence goes on along the minus strand of OZ017738.1, from coordinate 66,431,966 downwards.
CGTCGTTATTTTTAAGCCAATGGCGGATGTAAGGCTGTCAACCCCAGTTTTCGTGACTTTGTCTCGTGTTTGTTGCCATTGTCGTCTTAGGGAATTCCGCATTTTTGTTAGCTTTAACGATTCAGCATGGAGCCGCAAATAATTGTACGCTGGTTTCTTTTTAGGAAACGCTACTTTCTACTGTCTTCCAAATGCTTTCATTTATGCGCTGTATTTCGTTATTTATTTTATCCACTGAATTAATGGAGTCAAAATAATGCAAATGCAAAGCGATCTGTTGTTTAGTTTCTCCCTAAAATGTGACCAATTAGCCTGTTTATAGGAAAATACATGTTTAGTCTCGTTCTGAATTTTATAATTTGACTGCACTTCAAAAATCACTGGCAAGTGCGGAAATGAAAGTGCTTGGAGAACACGAATATCTGATAGCTTTGTGCTGCCATCACTTAGAACAATATCCAATACTGATCCTGTTCCCTTGTGGGAAAAGTAGGTGGGTTCATTGGGTGAGTGTTGAAAAATATTGGTTTCCACCAATAGATCGTGGAGAATCCTACCTGCCTTATTGCCAATCTGTATGCAATGCTTTCAGATCACCACAGAGCGGATATCGTTCATTAGTCATAACAAACCTTTTTATTTCCCTTTTGAATTGTGACAGCTTTCCATTATTAAGTTTAGTCCCTGGAAAATAGACCACAATTATTTTGACTTTCACATTTTCTATTAAAACTGCAATATTTTCAAGAGACGATGAGTCGAAAGATGGTAACACGTGATGTTTAAGGATTTTTTAATGGCAATGGCGTCTCCGCCACCATTTTTGTCAATTCTATCCTTCCGATGGATTGCATAAAGAGGATATGAAAGCTTATCGCGCGTTCGTAACCATATTGTTTCTCGTGGCAAAATCCAATGGATCTATATTCTTATTTTTAATACTTTGCGCATTCCAATATAAAACTTTTAAAATTATTAATTCTAAACAAACTTAATCGCTAGCTTAACGATTACATTGTATTGGTCTACCTTTGTTTGGCATGCTGAAAGATTTGCTATAAGCTCTTGCGAAAGTTGCAACAAGCTTTCTGGTGAAAAAAATTCGCCACTTTGTGTGTTGGATTTGAACGCTGCACTAAATGAAGGCAATTATGAAGTTGGTACGTTGACGTTTTTAGTACTAACAGCTTTTGTATTTGATCTAGTCGCTGTCCTGGACGAACTTGGTAAATTTGGAAAGTTACTTTCGAAATTGTCCATGCTATTGTAATTCACCACTGGGTTCTTTCCAGCGATTTTACGTTTGGAAAGCTTTTGCTATAGCTGAATATAATCCAAGCGGCTTTTACATGTGGGTGAATTAGCATAGTGGTTTTCACCACAATTGCTACATTTTATACTATCCCTCTCAGCATTAGTAACTGTACAATCAGAAAAATCGTGTGCACCACTACAGATCGTGCACTTTGTAGGCAAATGGCAGTGGGAGCTTCCATGCCCAAAGCGCAAGTAATTTCGGCATTGTGTTGGTCCATTTTTATTGTTGTTGTAGCTCCAGCTTACTATTGTGTGTAATATTGTACGTATATTGCGAAGCTCGCTGAGTTTGGTACCACGTTGCATGTGCAATAAATAATACACACAACCTCGGTGCTGCGATTTGGGACTGAATTTTTTCATATCTGTGTAGTGATGTTGTGTTCTCCCTTCAATGCTTTCTTAAGCTCCTCTAAGGGCATATCATGCAGCTCAAATAAATAAATTCTCGACGGCCGCAAATCTGACCGTTGATAAGTGAAATAATTCACCTTTTTCGAATTCAAAGGTTGTTGAAGAATTTCATAATTTTCCAAATTGTCTAGGAAAAGCCTTCTTCCGATCGACATAAGTTCTATTGAATACAAACTAATTTTTAATTCTTTTAAATCGCTTCGGTTGTGTCGCGAGGCAAGTCTGGAAAAGTAATTGGTGGAATTCTCACCTTGAATTTAGTTTTGCTGGGTGGTGACGATTCGCTGTCGTTCCCATTGTCGATTTGTAGTTCAGCTAATGGTGCAAAGCGGTTGGACGACATCGTCGTCGCAGAATTTTTCGCCATTTTGAAGCTGTCTCTAAGAAGCATACTTTCCGGGGATGACTCCCGGTTTCGTTTCCTGCTATTAGCAGGATTATCTCCTTCCTTCGATTTACCAATCACTTTTTAAATTGGATGTTTGGGATAGTAAATAAAATATATTGTTAAAATTCACTATAACTATATAACTGTTTGTAACTAAAATTCACTGCGTATCACTAAGAAATTCAACTAGGAATGAGGTTTTGAATTTTATTTCCAATATAATGGTAGCGTATTTTTGTTTACACCTTTAAGTGCACGGGGTTTAATGATTTATAAATTAGCATGGGTTTTGTGACTCCTCTCCTAACGCATTGCTGCATAAAAGCAATGTAATACGATCTTTTGAAACTTTGAAAACTTTGAATCTAGGCGCAGTCTTTTCAATTTTTGAAACGAAAGTTCTATTCGGAATTTTTTTCCAATAAAGCACTGTTTCATCGCCATTGAGTACTTGATGTGCTGTGTATCCGTGCTCCTGAATAATTTTTAATAATTTCGCTGGATATAATTTTGCAGCTTCATGATCAGCAGACGCAGTTTCACCTTGTATTTTTATGTTGTGAAGTGAAAACCGTTTCTCAAACCAACCCTTTCTCGCAACGAAGTCTGTGTTGGGCGAGGGTTCTCCATTCTCTTTCAGATGTTGATATAAAGCTAACGCTTTCTGTTGAATTATGTTACTACTCAATGGAATTTTTTTTTACAATTATCGTCAATCCAAATGTTTAAGACTTTTTTTCATTTTCTTTATAATTGATGCACGTGCACGAGCTGCATATTTCGCTGATATTGAAGATCCTGCAGCAACAGCACTCCTAATTTATTTTTCACTTTTCTTTATGGTTCGAATGGTTGCCTCATTTAAATTTAGTACTTTTGCGATGTGCGATGCTTTTTCCTCTTTTGAAAGATGGTCCAAAATTTGCACTTTCACTTCTAGAGATATGAATCTCCTCTTCAGCATTGTTTTTTTTTTTACCTTTATCAGGCATGACTCAGGACTGAAAGGTAGTTTTCCAAAATTAGGCCTACAGGAAAACTCTTCACTCATTAACACTTACCAATAAATTGAAACAATCCTCATTGCAATACGATCAATATTAACACATTTAGAGTAATAAAAAAACTGTTTGAAATGTTTTGCATGTAAAAACACCACACATTTCCTCAAAAAAAAAAACGGTTTCTAGCAACTAAGTAAACTTCTTCTGAACAAAACGCAAAATGAACTCAAGTTCAATAGAAAAAGCACATTTGTGACTTGTATACACAAAAAAGGATAAGACAAAAAAAAGTATAAGGAAATTTTCTATTATTCTGCAATATGCACTTAATTTGTTTTCCTGCACGCTCCCTAATACTAATTTCAAAGAAAATTGCTGCTACCTGCTGTTGAGGACATGCGGTCCACCGTTTAGTTTTTATCCGAAGATTCTTGTCACTTTGCTGCTTTTTTCCATGCACGCTGTCCAAAAATAATGTAAACAATCACACTCAGTTGATTGGGAAATTTCCTTTTCGATGCAAATAAACGATAATATATATTGGCTGATATTTGTCGCTGAGCATCACTCTTAACACTTTATCTACGGAATCTCAAACAAAAATTGCTTCTAGGACGGTTATTTTTGTCGGTTCTTACTCTAAATCTGAAAAACTGCAAATTTGTAATTCAATTTTGAAATTTTCTTCATAATCCATAATGCAATTCTCTAAAGTGATATCCCCTTATCGTGTTGTAGAAGTACCGTGTTATACGAGGAAGGAATCAATTTTCATTTCGTGTAAGAGCGAAACTGTGTTGCAGGATACTGTGTTGTAGGAGGGATACCTGTACTCAAAATTTCTATTCAAGGAGCCAGCCACGATATCATTTTCAATCCTGTCCGAGTCTCGACACATCCCTTAAGTGCTTTAATCCATTTTAATCGTGATCTTAATAGGCCGATGTTTACTGTTGCATAGGTCGTCCTTGACCCTGCACCAGCTGGTCTGCTCGAAAGGTGAGGACTTAATCCATTTGCCATGAACCGTGATTTTTTTGAAAGAGTAGATTCCTGTGATGAGTATTCTGAAACCCAAATTTTCAACCCATTCGAGAAGGATTTTGCCTTTGGAGTTGGAGAAATTATCACCCCAAAAAGTGTGTCTCCATTCAAATGGATGTGTGGTTATGGTTTTCACCTGGGAGAAATTATCACCCCAAAAAGTGTGTCCCCATTCAAATGGATGTGTGGTTATGGTTTTCACCTGAGAGACGGATTACTCCTAGAATCCACATCTTCCGATTTTATTATCCTTCAAAAATTTGTAAAAACTGTATAAAATATATAAATATATAAATAAATAAATACAATATATATTATAAATATCTGAAAAAATAAATAAATGAATACATATTGAAATACATAAATAAATATTTATATAAATAAATGAATAAAATGAAGCTGGCGATTAAGTGTTTGTTTCGGGCGGCTCAATTCGAACCGCTTTTTCCTTTTTTTCTTCAATATTTTTTTCAAAGGTGTATACGTCTTCGACTAACTTCTTTAATAAATGTGAATCCGTTCTCTTGCTGGCGCGGTCGAAAGATAATAGCAGGTTTTTGAAGTCCCCGATTATTCTTTGTATTTGGGAGTTTTGTGTATGTTTGGGGGTTTATTGTTTATTGTAGAATATAATTGATAGACATTTGTTTATTCCCATCGCACTTGATTAATCAAAGAAAGGATCACTGAAAACAATCCGCGTGGCCTTCAACGTGACGTGACTCTAGTGAACATGAACGGCTAGTGTTCTAACCACTGCAGCAAACGCCTTACTTTTCATGCTGAATTAATGAAAGCAATTGCAAACTGAATTAACAATTGAAATATTATACAATTATTATTATATTGCTTAGTATCCAAAATGCTTTCTAAATTTAATGACTGCCATGAAATTCCAACATTTTCTATTTCAGAAAGAGCAAATGCAAAAACATATCTGTTCGCTACAGTTATCTAGAATATGTGGCTCACATATAAACCTGGCACAGGAATACATGTTAGCCTTATATACAGCATTACGATTACATTACGAACGAGGTCTGAGTGCATTCGGGCAAAACTTGCTAGTGACTGACATGGGGCCATCAGATGCCTATGCTCTTTTAGCAAGTAATTGTCAATGCATATTGCTGCGATCTTATACTAATCATACCTTTTCGTACTTTTAGCCCACATTATGTTCGACATTGCAGTGGCAGAAGAAAAATCTAAACATTTAATTGAGGCGACATGTCTGTTGTATTATGTACTTCAGAATAGTCCCAGCAATTTTCACGCCAAATTATTGCTGCTTAAAATCTATCATCTACTTGGATGTGGAAGTGGAGCACATCAAATGTATGAAGCATTAGACATAAAGCATGTGCAACTCGACTCAATGGGATATCTTCACTGTGCATTGCTACCGAGCTTAGGGCTTGTGTTTGTAGCTAAATCGGTGTATGATAGCACACTAAGTTTCTTCACAACGAGCTACAAGGAACGTTTGGAATATATTGCTACAGCTTACAAATTTGGATCATTTTCAAAACTGCAAGAATTTATGGATTTTCGCGATCGCTTGTCAAATAGTTTGCACTATGCATCCATATCTGCAGAGCAGTTACTGTTAGAAATTGTGTGTTTATCTGGTACAGTATCACAGAATTTGAACACGTATAAAATGATGAGCATTCATCCTGCTGAAGATCGTATTAAATGGAACGAGTTAGCTGATAACCGTGATCTTTCTGTTGTTGTTCGATGGGATCCTACGGACTTAATAGACCACAACGAGAGAAAAAGTAGTTTCGAACAAGATATTGAATGTTTACAAATAAGATCACATCTGCTTAGGCTAGTAGCAGCTATTATCGATGTATTGAATACTCAAGAAAAGAGTCTTACAGAAAATTGTGTAAAAGAGAATCGAACAACTGAAATAGTTCAATCTCTAAAAAACAGTTGGGATGAAATTTTCCAACGAATACGATCGAAAAACTTCGCTAAAAATCAACCAAAATTTCTAGTCAATTTGTTGCCGTCACGTGTGCATGCAATGTTAGATATGCCGTATCATAGTTTCTTTAGTAATTTAGCAGAATTTTTAATTGACTTAAGTATTAACTGCCAAGTGAGTGATGAACACGTGACCCAATTGAACGATAATGTAACAAATGTGAAGAAGATTCTTTGTAATTGCATTGCGAAACAGAATGAGGAAGAGGACAACATCTGGGATCGAAGGTCTGTTCAACAGAATATAGTTTGTGTGATAGAGGTAAAATATTAGATTATAATAACCTAAATGTGAAATCTATGATCTTAAAAAAATGTTATAGATAATGTCGCTATATGCATTTGTGTTATCCGTTTGCCATGAAAAGTATGCATCGACCACCACGCAGGTGAAAAAAGTGAAAAGGAAAGAAGGAACACAAAAGACTGCCGGAGAAAACTTACTGCAGCGTATTGTCAGTTTAATGCGTCATCTTAAGCAAGAGCTTTTAAATTGTGATAATGAGTTAGGTGAGTAAATCAAGTTGTTCAATGTATTTGTGTCATTGTCTCAGCTAAGCAAAGTATAATTTTTCAATCAATTTTCGTTGCAAATCATCCCAATTTAAATTATTTATGATTATTCCAAAATGATTTAAATTATTTATATCATTACACAAAAGTGATCTAAATTATTTATATCATTATTCCAAAATAATTTTATCGTCGAAAACTGATTGATATTTTTACTTTCATTTATATAATTACAGTACTTTGGAAACAACCGAAATTCCACGCTAGCTTGTCGGAGTGTATGTCGGGAATGTCACTCAATGCGGACATTGAACAAATGGTAACATCAAGAGTATCAGATATCTTTAGAGAAAATCACATTCAAACGATCAAAGAATTACGGAATATAATAAAAGACAAAATACGAATGGTGAATAAATAAAAATCTACATAGTTGATATTTTGAACATTGATGAATTCCCTGGCAATCAGATTATGTTTCAAAGATAAAACCAATAAGAGTCGAAAAAATGTTCATTAGACTAAGTGCCCCTCGATTTCCCAAACTGAAAAATGCTGAAATATAAAATTTCAAAAAAAACATAAAATTGTATATATATGCATTCATCTAATCAAACCTACAAAGCCTACAAATCAAATTAGAAAAAAAGGAACCCTTTATTTTACCTGAAGAAATTCATGTTAATTTAGATTAAACACAAATATCACACTCTAAAGAAACTTTAAACGGAACATGGTTATTTTCTTTGGAAACTTTTTCATGTTTTCCCATATTTTTTGCATACGTATCACTGTTTTATTTAATTCATCGCATTACCTACATTATTCATCTTTTCTTTTCATCATACAAATGTTAAAACTGACCGCATTTCAAACTGAATATGGAATGATAGCATGGCTATCAAAGTTGTTTTTATCCACTAGATTCTTTTTAAATAGTACATTTGACTGATTGATGAAGTTGGTTTGATAATGATTTTCTATTTAATAAAATAAAGCATTTAAAAACATAATACTTTTGAGGGTATAAATCTATATGATTTTTCATATATGTGCTATTATATGTAACGAATAAATTTCTGTCCATAAAAATCGTTTTTACATTTGATGGTTGAGATTGTTATTTATGTAATATAAAGAAAAAGACAAAGCTTGCTTTTAATTTTGCGTTTGATTTTTATTGTTGAAATCGATTTTCGTAATCATTTATTCATTACGGGTGAAACGTTTTCTTTATATTTCAGAAAGATAGAATCAATCACAATTATCGTAATAATTTATGTTCGACTATTTCCCAAAATGTAAATTACGCATTGGTTGTATACGATGATTTAGTTGTTAAAACATTTTGTGTAGGCGAGAGACAACCACCCATACTACAAGATTGATCTGATGACATAAATCAATGACTTCAATTATATTTCCATTGCACATATGTATATGCATTTTTACAAATAAATCAGAAACAGCGAGCGTTCCTTTCATCACTTCAGCAAAATTTTGGAAAAATAGCTACAAATTGACACGATCTTTACAGGTTTCTCCAAAGCTTTTGATTCTGTGAGCCACTCCCTTCTCTGCCAGAAGACTCCAGTTCCCTACTCTCCACAATCTCATCCTTTTTGTCCTATCATGTTGTTCTCTATGGACAAACTTCCACTTTTCATCTTTTATCTGGCGTTCCTCAAGGGTCAGTCCTTGGACCCTCCTTTTCCTACCGTTTATTAATGAGCTGTAATTTTCTTTTTCTGCTTCCTATTTCCTGATAATTTCAAGGTTTTTCGGGTAAATAGCTCTTCACGAGTGCCAGTATTCTGTTTAGTTAAACATACTTTTATGTTCTTTAACTTTCTAATTTTATTTCTTTTTCTTTTTGCTTACGTTTTCGTCCTTAAGATGTGTGGCTTTCTCTGGTTAAATGATTTTTCCTGAATTTTGCTTGTTTTGAAATTTGTTTGCCTAGGTCTATTTGGTAATTGGACTTTATTCTGTAAAGTGGATATAAATAAATACAATGCAGTCGTTATTTTATTTGGGCTTAGGTAATTTTCCAGAATTCTTAGCAAATTCAATACTATCTCTGGAATTTGTATTGTAAAGCCGAAAAATTGTTGCGTTTGGGCTGATTTGAAACATACCAATAATAAATAAAACTCCAGTTTTTCAATTTCAAACGCGCTTTATTAATTCAATCGTTATAAATTTTGAAAAGATCATCGAAGTCCACAAAAATATTTCAGTCACTATGGAGGAGGAAAAGGATAATCAAAAAGCTTTTTTGGACCTAAGAATCATCAGGGAGATGTACGGTGTAGAATTCGACATCTATCGAAAATCAGCCAATACACGGAGAACGATACAAGCGACATCGTACCACTCTCCGGCAACTAAAATGCCAACCTACAATAGCTGGGTACATAGTATGTTAACTAAGGAACGGTATGATCAGGAGCTTAAGTTCATAATTGATACGGCGAAAATCAATGGATACGATACTGAATTGGTGACCTCTATCATAAGCAAAATGGAAAGGAGGTTAAAAGCGGAAATTTTCACTACGTTATTCGCACAGAAAAAAAAATTGGAGAACACTCAGAGAGCAGCAATAAAATACTCTACCGTTTTTGGGTGGATCAAAAAGATGTTGAAGACGGTGAACATTGCGGCATTACCTACCAATAAAAACTTAAAACTTGGAACAAGATTAGGCACAACTTGGAACAAGATTAGGCTCAAGGAAGAAATGCGGAATTTATAAAATCACGTGCCAAGTACGCCAAAAAAAAACTATATGGGACAAACAAGGCGCTCAGTTAAAACGAGATTTAATGAGCACATCAAGGAAGCGACCTATCGATGCAATCAAATCATCGGTGGCGAGTCACATCGTATCGGATAATCATGAGATCAATTGAGAAGATCTGCAAGTCGTACAGGAAGTGAATAGTGTCAAGAAATTAGATGCTTACGAAAGTTTATTGATATTGAGACAACCAGTAAGTCTACCGCTGAATGATGATTTAGGAAACGGCTACTCCAAGATGATAGAGGTAATTAGGGATAAGTAATATTTGTTAAGGGTAGTAAAATTTTAGTAACTTTTGTTAGGATAAATTCTGCAAAGGGACAAGTTATGTAATTAATTTAAGTGAGTGAAAGGATAATCAAATGTCTTAGATAAAAGGATTAAGGCTAAACCAGTCGAATATTAAGTGAGTAGATTAAGTTAGGTATACTTATTATATGAGTTAAAAGGTTTTGGTATTTAAGTGAATTAATATTTTTGCTAGGCCATAGTCGGATGAAGAGGGAACACTTACCCTCGAAATGCATATATGTCTTAAAACACGATACATTTTTTTGGTGTTTTTTGTTTGTTTTTAATTTATTTTATTGTATTAATCGAGCAGTTTCTCAAGCCAATTGCTCAAAAACCTTCCTATCCTCTACTTATGATTTTATGTGGCAGATTTAGAAAAGTAATTAATTATTTCCGTTCATAATCGCCATTTGTAAAATAGTTTTCGTTCTCATTATTATTGTTAAATGTAATTTTTTTATCAATTTCCCTTTATATTAAATGTAATTTTCCATCAATTTTCCTTTATATTAAATTCAAACGTTTTCCTTTAATTATAGTTTTCATGAAATTTAATTCTTATTACTATTTAAAAAATCCTATTAATTTTTCTTTACTTCGTTCAAATTTAGTTCAGTTAGTACAATTTAAATCCGCCACATAAAATTAGCAGTGTAGGAACGTTGATCGGGTATGCCGAACCGGTGTACTAAATTCTGAAGTAGTGGAGGGACATCAAAAAGATAGCACGAAGAGAAAGGGAGAAAAATGGCTGCTCGTTGATAATCTTTCCTCAACTTGTGACTCCATCGTGGTGAAGAAGAGGTCATACACTCGATAGTGATTTCCCAGGTATGTACATATTACAATGTTTTGAGGGCTTGTATATCATTTCGATTTCCCAGCTAGCAGCTAAATCGAATCGTGGCATTATATTAAATGCCGTCGAATATTGTGTATATCCCGGAGCAGTGCATACTGGGAAAAATTGCCAGATTGGAAGAAAAACATTTCTTAATACTATTTCGTGATGCTGGTTGTCAAGTTCGGACGTTGTATAGTTATTGGTCCATAAATGAAACGGTTCTTAAGCTATTTGGAACGGGACCTAGTCAAGTAGATGAATTACTGTTCGATACATTTTTCAAATACAACTCAGAAGCAAAATGTTTCTGAAAAGTTCATACCCAACATTTAACTGTAACAATTGATGCATTGACGATACACAACTCGTTGTGGCAAGGGGAAAAAGTGAATTTGCCAAATAAAAAGAAAGGGCATGGCGCTTGTAGTTTGAGAAGCAAAGTAACAGCAGCAACTGCAATTGAGTCGGTCGTCTTCAAACCGTGCCCACTGCTGATAGAGCTGTTTTGGAACGAAAGCATTTCCATAGATGCCGTTAGCGTGATTGGCTGAATCGTCCTAGAGATAAAGATACGCTCGCCCGCCAGCAATATGTGGTTATATGCTCTGATATAGTTGCGATAGTAGCATGCAGTGAGTGCAGAAAGACAAGAAACAAACACAGAGAAAACCTCAAATTTATATTTGGAACTCATTAAGCATTAATAATCCACAGCAACTTTACAGTCGTGCACACTCACATATTAGATTAAAGTTTTAAATGAATTTGTTTCTCATGCGGAACTTAAGGCGATCCCACATTCATTAAAGTCTTATTGATGAAATCCTTTTTCCTTATTCTACACGTATTTTCGATAGATAGATGACCGATGCTGGAATGTATAAAAATGAAATTTAATCGCATGCTGTTGGTACAGTAAGCATAATAAATATTTAAATTAATTAACACAAGAAATAAGAATGATAGACTTAATACTTGAGTCAAGTTATTACCATGAGAGTAGCATGTACGCTACAAATCTATCGAATGAATAAAGTTGCTATCCTGCTTGGGAATAGATAGTTTATTTGAAGCAAACAAAATAAATAAAATTAAATTAGTTTCAAAGCATATAGGTGAAGATAATTTTAAGGGTAATTGATTGAAATATTTATTAAAGATACATCTCAATGAGATCTCTACAGATATATATAGATATTAAATAAATTTATGATGGAAATAAAAAGATTAAATTTTTAGGATATTTATTAATAATTTATGTATCAACATAATTTTTAACATCATTATATATTATCAAAATACTCAAAAAAAAAACGAAATTTGCCATGACATTATAATTAAAATTGATAAACAAGCAAATGAATGAAAAAAAGAACACAAAAACACTAGTTATTTTTAAAACAATAAATTTAAGTAACTCCCAATAAGCCAAGAGTATATAAGATAAAAGCGGATCGAAATTTTATTCATTACACGAATTTTTAACAATTGAATTTTGTAAATGAACGTAGCATTACACAACTAACCAAGCAGCTGTTAAAAATGAAGGAAATCAAAATGTCTGATTAGTCAAATATAAACTTCGGTCTTTCCATTCGTTCAATTTGACCGCATCGATGGCAGGCTTTGCCGCTAATATGGGCTAGCCATCGGGCGCACTCCTTCGTTGCTTTTGTTTAGCAGGGGCTCTTGCCGGGTAGAGCGGCCTTCCACTCGCGTGCCCTTTTATGATAGAGGGTTATGTGATTTCATTGCATAACTCTATAGCATAAATTGGCTACGTTTGTGCTTCTCATTTGAGGGAAAGAGTTATACAAAATGCTTTTGTATGAGTTTTTCTCTCAAATGGAAAACACATGGCCACGTCTACGTTTGGATCTTGATCCGGTTGCGAGGGTGCGAGGGGGCACCACCTCCATCTGGATGCCCTACCCTTATTCGTGGGCTATAAGGATTGGCGGGTAACGACGAAGTCCCCTTAAGTCCGTCTGTCTTCCCCAGGTCCAGTTTGTCCTTTTTCGTCTGCAATCTCCAACCCTTAGTTGGTTACCTCCTTTTTTCGATTTCGGTCGACTCTTTTGTGACCCAGAAATTCGTGAATGCGAAATTTTTTTGTAGTGAGTCTTTGTGCTAGGCGGAAAAACCCGCCCCACGACACCGCAACGCTAGCCTGCCAGCGCATTCACGCGTCCCCAGACAAGGCCAATCTCGGCGGATCTTACCATCCTCTTTCGCCGAGGCAGCAGACCATCGCTTGAGTCCTTTACGGACACTTTAACATACCTAACTTCACTACATTACCGGGAAAATAAATTTTGTATATCTTTTTCAGAAATTCAGAGTAGAAATTCAAAAATAGTCTGCGGAGAACATAGTGGCGCTCCTTGTGAAGTGTAAAGTTCTTACGCTCGTTAAACTATAAATGCAGTCGAAAGTTAATAGTAGTTTACTTACTACTTAAAGTTCTGTTATTAGTGGAAGGAAATATATGGTGCTGAGCATTGTTTTTATTTTGCCACTCTTAAAAGTGTAGGTGTATAGTGGATAGTGCAAGGTGAATTTTAAGCATGGAAGGAGTTGGTTGTGCCCTTTTTTGTGTGAGTTGATGTACATATATAAGCTTTACAGGTGCATTATGAAACCTTTTTCCGAAGAAGGTGGAAAGATTCTTAGGCTTGAAGAAGGAAGGGAGAAGAAAGCTACAACAACATGAACAGTAGCTTCAGCATCGCGATCAACTGATGACAACTTTATGATCTTGGCCACCGATATTTATGAAACAATACATTCGTTTGATTTCACAAGGATTTCCATATTGACAACGGAGCAAAACTAAGCACACAGTTTGCTAATGAGCGTTTTCAAATTTTATTCTATATCGTTCCATCGCCAGCTTTTAAGTCTGCGTAGCTATCAACTATCCTAACTCGCATCCAGGGTTTTCCAACTGGTCTTCGACCCTCGTCGAACATTCTTTGAACATGGCCAGTCCACTACAGTTTTGCATGAATTTTTCCTTTAAATGAAAAATATTAACGTTTCAGATTTATATTAAAGTCTTATATGATGGAATTACATAACACGTTAACATAAATAAGAAACTCAAGCGGAAGGCCACTCTACCCTGTGAGAGCACCTGCAACGCAAAGAGAAGGGGTGAGCTCACCCGATGGCTAGCTCATGAGTGGAGGGACCCACCGCGTTGTTTTGTAGTGGGCCGTTGTGCTGGGGAAAAGAACCCGCCTCACGACACCACAATGCTAGCCTGCCAACGCATTCACTTGTTCTCAGACAAGGCCAATTCCGGTGATCACCAAAATTTTCGCTCGCCGAGGTAGCAGACCATTGCTACAGTCCTTTACGGACATTAATATTCACCCAATTCACTACAGATTCCACTAGGGCTCATTAAATATGGTAGCAGCGGTATTCAGAAAGCTATCCACAAAGTCATCCAGCATATTTGGCAACGAGAATATATGCCGAACGAAGGGAGCCAATCAATTATATTCCCTATCCAAAAAAAGGTGACAAGCTGCACTGCGAAAACTCTGGAGGCTTATAACTACAAAGAACTTCGAAAATAAAATTAGATAATACGTCAAATGTATTATTGGGGAGTATCAAGGTGGCTTTAGAGTAGGTAGATCGACAATAGACCAATTGTTTACAGTCAAGCAGTTACTTGAGAAATGCTGGGAGTTCAACATAGACGTACACAACATTTTCGTTGACTTTAAGCAAGCATACGACAGTATTGATCGTAGCGGACTGTACCACATAATGTTTTGCTTTGGTATCCTATCCAAATTAGTCCGTTTTCCCAAATGACAATGACGTCGCCAACCTTCCTAGTCCGCGTCAATAACCAACTCATCGATGCCTTTGGCACAACTATCGGACTGAAGCAGGGAGATGGGCTGGTCGTTTTTCTATTTAATTTAGCTCTGGAATGTGTCATAAGGAAGCTGCCAGTCTTTACAAGGGGTACGTTATTATAGAAATCGAGCCTAATGGCAGCTTATGCGGACGACATCAACATTTTGTCACGGCCGCCAAAGAACTTTTAACGAAATTCGACAGCGAAGCAAAACTAGTGGGGCTACAAATCATTTAGACTAAAACAAAGCTGATGACGCAATCGGGGAAAAATACCTCAAATATGCAAAATATCACACATGGCCAATACAATATCGAAAATATGGGTGAATTTGTATATTTAGCCGCCAACATAACGAAAACCTATAATGAAAGAGACAAAATACGTCAAAGAATACAGGTCGCAAATAAAATATTTTATTCAGTTATGCCGATCTTGAAGGACAGCTGCATACACTGGAAAACAAAGCTCCAAATATACAAATCTGTGTTAAGACCTGTGCTATCTTATGAGTGTGAGACATTGGCCCTAAACAGGCATTCGCAAATATATTGAACGCCTTCGAGCGACGAGTCCTGAGGCAAATAAGTGGAGCGAAGCTAGACGGGGACCAATGGCGAATTCGATACAACCATGAGTTGTATGATACTTTTGACGAGCCGGAGGTTTCGCCGATTGTAAGATTGCGGAAGCTGCAATGGGCTGGTAATATGAATCGTATGGACGAACAACGAATACCCAATAAGGTATTCGTAGGGGGAACTGAAGGGCAGAGACCAGTGGGGAAACCGATTAAACTCTGGTCTGACTCGGCCAATGAAGACAGCTCATCACAGCTCGGACTTCGTGATTGGAGGATACGGCGCTTGTTGCAAGAAGCAAAGGCCCGAGAGAGAGTCAGCAAGTTTGGCAGATTTTTTAGCTACAGCAGTGCCTGACATCCCTCCTCCAATGAAACCGAAACCTTCATTAGCTCCTCCTTATCCCTTCTCTGCTATTCCCGATACCCATTAATTAGACTGCAAGCCAACCATTTGCATAAGCATCCTTAATAATAGAAATCATCACATGAACCGAAGAACCACGAGGAAAATTGACACTAAAGTCGTAAAAATACACTTTTTTTATTTATAATTCAATTTACCGTTGTTAAATTAAAACAACTTTTCCAGTGAAAGGAGAGAATCCCTAGAGTAAGCACGACCTGTATTGGTTGAATCAAAAACAAGTTTAGCTGAGCAAATCAGGCCAACGGCTAATAAGGCTGCTTCTGGCACATACGCTCTGAGTTGACTTATTGCCGACGTCAGGGATTTAACCCGCCAAGAAGGAGACTTTCGATGAGTACCGTAGAGTATATGCTATTGTATGGAGTAGAAAAATGGGGCGACGCTTTCATTAAGAAGCTGTACTGAAAACGCCTGGCATGAATCAGATAGTTTTTGATTCGGCCGTGCTATTCATTGCAGACGCGATACCATCTCCCTTTCTCGGTAAAGAGCGCCATATTATTTAACTACGCCGAAACGAAGACACGATGAAGACAGTTGCCCGCGAGGAGAGACAAAATTCACTCAATGATTGACAGCAGTCCTTGTTTACTGGGTTAACAGCACAAAAGGAAGATGGACTACGCGCCTCATCCCTGATTTGAGACCGTGGCTCGATCGAAGGCACGGTGAGACTAACTTCGACTTGACCCAGCTCTTGAGCCGGCATGGGTGTTTTTAGTCTTACTTGCACAAGATTGGTAAGCCGCGATCCCTCAACTGTAGGTTTCGTGCAGGAGAAGATAACGCCTGCTACACTTTTTTTTCCGTGTAAAAGATAGGAGAGTCTGCGCTAGGACCTCTACAAGGAAACCGGAGAGCTCTCCCCGGATATTCTAATTGGGGAGGTTTTTGGATCGGTTGGCAAGTGGAACCATGTGGCACATTACTTTCGGACAGTCCTCAAAGATAAAAAGAGCCCACTTGAGTGCATCGGGGTTGTGGGATAACTTTTCTATCAATTTTTCTTTCTCCCTCCCCTCACGAAAGAGGGGGGATCCCCGTCCCACGGCTTAACAAAACAAGACTTAGCCCGAAATAATGTGTCAAAAGGTTTCAGGCTAGGTCTTCAGGTTGACAGGGGAGGTATGTTGAGGGTAGTCCAGTCGGGTTGTACGCCTGGCAGCCCCAAACTCAGGGCGCAAATAGCCTTCAACTTCCAAACACAAAACATAACAATTGCAAGTTTTTGGCTATTTACGCCAAATGTTGACGTCACATGACCTGTAATTTAATTATTACTAAAAACTAACATATTGTTACATGTACAAATAATTCTGCGAGCTACTGTCGCAATTGTTTGCACAACCATTAAGAACATCAACCAAATGAATTTACTCGAAACCACGAGAACCCACCAAGCATGATCAACATCTGAAAGTGAGTCACTTCTCCATTCATTAAGCTGCTCGAATATACCATATACCTCTCGGCAGAACATTCGCCAATGTACGAGAAATGGATTGAACGGCTAGAGACCCTATATAAAGGCGAGCTGAATGAATGGGGGGATTATTCAGTAGAACCGCGATAGTAAAAACTGCGATAGTGTGGAGTGCGAATTGGAAAGTGATATTTATCGAGTAATAGTAAAATGATTTTCGTGATAGATAAGACAGTTAAAGTGAAAAATTTATAGACAAAGTGAAAATTAAAATTAGTGAAAGTGTTAAATTAATGATTGTGCATTTATTAGTAAATAAACTCTTTTAACTTAATTTAAAAGACATTGTGTTTTCACTTTCCCGGAACATTAAAATTATTGGCCGCGAACAATAACACGCGACAATATCTATACTAAATTAAATTGCCGTTCATATGCATTCTCAATAACTAGCATCTGCAGTTTGATTCCTGGTGAAGAGGAATCGCTACGAAAGTCGTGAAAATTAACTTTGTCAAACAAATTTCGTCCTTTACGATTATCAGTTTTACCTATTCGTTAGATTGAACCTAATGAGAAGTAAATCCAACATTTTGATGAAAACAGACTCCTTTTACCTATCCTCGTTCAAAAGTTAAGTAATGAAATGATAACCTTCTTTCCTGTTGAAGTCAGTTAAATAAGACAATAAAAGTTATTAGTTATATTATTCTTTTTTGAATATCATATTACATATGTCTTTCTTCAGTTTATCAAATTGAAAAAATCAGACACGAATCACATAATGCATCTACAAATTGTTATTTTACGCGATATTTTTTACAAAATAATTCAATCAAGTCGAGTTTATTAATTCAATAATGCAATTGAAAAATACCACTCTTTCAAAATCCATTCCAAAATTAAACATATTTTTTTTCATCTTTCATTGTAATGGAATATAAATGCATAGTATAAAAAATCATTTAATTTATCTGCCATAATATAATGTGCATTTATCTATAAATTATTATGATGCTGAAAAAAGTGATTTATCTAAGCGTACAACGCAATTATCCAAATTTCCATAATGTTTGAAAAATTGGCAGTCAACTTTATATTTAATGGTAATTAAAAATCATCACGTTTATGTGGCTTCGATGTGCATTATCTATACAGCTTTGTATTCTCGAACACATGTAATAGTATCGATCGTCATGGTCTGGAAAAGATAGTTGAAAAAACATTATAATTTTATACTATTTAGAATATTATTCTTTGAACTTACAGCAACCAGGCTAGTAGGAGTGAATTCACGAATGATTGTAGTGGGTTTTTCTCCCTTTTGTTCGTGAACCAACTTGTCTGGAGTTTCAAAGTTGCATACACTTTTGACTTTACGTCCATCAGCAGTCTCTTCATCGAATTCAACTCCAGGTTGGAATTTAACAACCGTAGTTTTAAATGTAGATGATGTAGTTAGAGTGTAGTCATCACCATCTTTGGCCAGTTCAACGGTTGGCGAGACAGTGTTACCCATTTTACGGAGAACCAAGCCGACACCTGTAATAGAAAGTTGGAAGGATTGATGAATTTAAAAGGATAATTTAATACAAAGATTAATCCATCAAGAATATTTATAATCACTGTAGTATCTCAATGGGCCCATAAGTAATATTTACACAAATTAAATTGGAAAATAAGACAAAATCGTCAGTTAGTAAAGCAAAGGAACTTCAAATAAAGGCGGACCTCTTCTAACGCGGTAGTTATATTTTTGGAAAATGCTGCGTTGTTGGAAATAGCATTATAAGAGATACTAACTAAATAAGAAATCTTGAAATCTTCTAAACAGGAAAATCGATCACATGGGAAACTACTTCAATCATATTTTATTATAAAAGGTATTTTTTTAGAGGCGGAGAACTTAAAAATGACATCAATGTTTCCGGTGACAATTGATGTCAAGGCTCTGAGTTGTTTTGAGGTTAATTCTGCTTGGCAATTCATCATGAATAGACTCGCACCGCAGTAACGTTTGCAAATTGTTCAAATGAAAGATTGCCATTGGTCCACAATTTCATTTGTAAATTTTGTTCAGTGATGAAGCACACTTTTGGTTAAATAGCTATGTCAACAAACAGAATTGTCGCATTTGGAGCGATGGTCATTTACAAGCATTTATCGAACCACTATTATATCCAGAAAAAGTCACAGTTTAGTGCACTTTATGGGCTGGAGGGATATTTGGTGAACATGTTTTCAAAAACAATGATGGTCACAATGTTACAGTCAACGATGGGTGGTATATGATTTCTAACTTTTTGGTGCCTTAACGTTGTTTGTATCCATTATTATTAGCTATTCTATAAATGTTGTCTAGTTTGTTGGAGTAGTTAGTAGGAGTCATGGGGATGGAGTGAAGTGTCTGAACCATTCATCTACATATATGCTGCTAGTTTATGTTGTGCGGGGTGGTTAGATGTTACATGTATGGTATGATCAGTTGTGGTTGGTTTTATGTATATTTGTAGTCTAATCGTGTTTGTTCGCATGTCGCGGTTAGGTTCATATAGTTCAATTGTAGGTTTGTTTCTTTTTCTACAGAGAATCTAATATTCGGGTGTATTTGATTCATATAGGTAAGTAGTTCGTCTTGTTTAATTTGTTGTGAGACAATAGCTATGAACCAGTGAGCCACATATCATCTGTAAAATATTACATTGAATCTTCATCCAGCTGCGTTCTGATTTTTTAAAGAAGCATGTATAATAGCTGGACGGGCTTAAAGTCCATCCGAAGAATCAGTCGAACTAAATCTCGTTGGCGCTAACGAGGGCAGAACCAGGGACCTTCAGCTTACGGGATGAGTGCTCTAACCACTACACCACGTGGACTACCGGAATTTCGTTTCTCGGAGTTTCTTTAGTTTGATTAAACTTCCCGCTAATGTGAAAACGAAGTAATAGCACTATTTTGAGACGAATTCAAATAAATTCACTGTGGCGAAGTTTTGTTTATATTTCCAAAGCTAACTGTCAACGAGAAGTAATGGCGGATCGTTGTGGCGCTGTTCGTGTCTTCTGATTTCTTGCACTGCGAGGGTGTTGATTTTGTATTTCTTTACTTCATCTAGAAGTTGTTGCAGTACACCGGGTCTATTCAATGATCTAACATTCCAAGTTCCAAAAGAATAGTCCTTTATACATTGTGATAGTCGTTGCCGTTTATCCAATCCGATTCGAGGTTCCATGACAAGTAAAAACTAAGCGGTCAGTGTCAGTGTCAATGGCCCTTTTAAAACATACTGCTCTAAAGCTCAAAATAACTGGCTGAGAACTGATCCCGGGAAGATTATGAGCATTTATGAAATAGCAGGTATACTTGTAGTAAAATACGCTTTGCCATGGCAGCAACACCTATCAATATATGCAACGCATTTAAAAAAGCTTGCATTTGGCCTTATGATCCAAATGTATTTACAGACGAGGATTATGCACCGTCTTTTCTCACTGATCGCCCAATGCCAGAAAACCGACCTTCACAAGGTACAGACAACTTGTCTGTCCCTCCAAACAATCGAGAAAGGACTCCTGAATATCTTGATGAGTCAAAGTATATGGGCAGCAATGTTGAGATTGAGACTAGTCCATTCATACTACAGCGTATTCCTGGGCAAAGCGACTGCAGCGTTGACTGCACAAGTCAACCAGCAGGTAATCAAGAATAAGAGACATTTCAGTGCTCTTAGAAGCCTATCCCTTCCTGCAGCTTCCAGTTTCCTCAATCAGCTGATAACAACACAGAAGATAAAAATACAGCAATTTTCTCACCAAAGTTAACAAGACTACTGCCTAAAGCACCTCCTCGACTAATTGGACATAATAAAGGACGTAAAAGAAAGACAGCTGTTCTTGTGGACACTCCAGAGAAAAATGCTTTGGCCGAAGAACAGGCTAATAAAAATAAGAAAAAAGAAAGTGAAACTACAAAGAAGGTTAAGGGAAAAGGCAAGAGAAAAGGTAAACAAACAAAAAAACCGACTAAGAACCCCGCTAACAGAAGAGTTTTGCAAGATTACGACAGTTCTGATGACGAACAAGAATGGTACTGTATCATAAGCAGTGATGTCTATTCTAACTCTGCCCCTGGTGAAAAATGGATTGAATGCAGAGAAAGTAAGAATTTGGCCCATTTGCAATGTATCAAAGATCAAGAAATTCTAGCATTGATGTCCTATGTCATCTAGAGAATAACTAGTTTTGATATATTTTTTTGATTTCTTAAAAAGACTCAAGAGACTGATCAATAAGATAATAATTCTGAAAAAAATTCTGTTACTTTATAATTTAAGAAAAATCTTTATTATTTTTTGTAATTTAGTGGTTAGAGACTGAAATTTTTAATAATTGATCTCATTCGAATAAATATAAGTACAAACTATAGAATAAAAATATGCTTTTATGTTTGATTAATTACATAAGTAAAGGTAATTTCTTTTTTTTATTATAATACTTAATATTATAAACAACTAAATTTTAAAAACTGTTAATTTATAGTTAAAAACTATCACGAATAAATATGTTACTGTAAAATTGATGGTTTTCAAATTCTAAATAAATTTTCATTGATCTAAAACACCTAGCATTATCAACGGCATAACGGACCTCAGTTGCCGCCGCTGTATGAGAAAATCACTTCTTCTTAAAAACTATTAAAAATGTGCAAAATGTATAGGTAAATTCGTATTACAGACTAAATTTGGCTTAGGGTGAACCACTACTTTCAGACAAAGTACTGGTTTTATCCGAGTTATATAAGGATTTGTTAAAATCTGCACTTTCAGGCCCACTCTCCCCTATTGCAGTGAGTGAGCACATTCAGAGTTATTGTATCGACTATATATTGAACTTAAATATTGCCTCTCAGTACATCGAATCATCATCCAGCTAGAAAATATTGATGCCATGCTAAGCACTTGTAGCTAATAATTTCATGGTGAGTCGTAAAACGATTACAGTGCAAAAAGTAAAAATGTTTCTGGTCCGCCTCTAACGTATCAGCGTGGATATCAGAAATAGGATTCTAGATTAGGAAGGCATATTCAAGAATGGGTCGTACTAACGAAATACGAGGGAGGTCCGATAAGTACTTAGCCTACAAAGGAAAATCGAAAATTTTAGAAAAATGGCAATTAATTTCTCAACATAATCTCCTCTTTGCTCGATACACTTGACCCAGCGATTCTCCAACTTTTTTAACTCGTCTGAAAAATATTTTTTCTCGAGGTCTGCAAAATAGGCCTCCATGGCGGATTGCCCTCCTCATTCGACTCAAATTTCTGCCCGGCGAGTGACCTTTTCAAGTTTGGAAACAAAAAAGAGTCGTACGGGGCCAAATCTGGAGAATATGGTGGATGGGGTAGCAGTTCGTAGCCCAATTCAACCAATTTGGCCGTGGCGACGGCGGAGGTGTGAGCCGGTGCGTTGTCATGGTGGTAGGCCATTTTTTTCTTTGCCAAATGAGGTCTTTTTTCTGCAATTGGGCGTCGAATCGGCATAGTAGAGCTCTGTGATTGTTTTGCCCTTCCCCAGAAGTCGATGCAGATCACACCTTGTTAATCCCAGAAAACGATGGCCATCTCTTTTTCGGCCGATAGAACAGTCTTCGCCTTCTTTGGAGCACGTACGCCGGATCACGAAACGACGCAGAAACTTATTATACAGTATCAAACACTACTCTGAAGTGGTCCCACGGTTGCGTTTGTTGTCCGGAGTGAGCAAACATGGCACCCATCGCGCCGACAGCTTTCTCATGCCCAAAATTTCATGCAAGATATGTCCCATGCGGTCTTTTGAGATGCCTCAACTATCTCGCGTTAGTGGATTAGTGTCACGTTATACTTCATGGTAGACGTTTTCGGGGCACCTGGGCGTGTCTCATCAAAAACTTCCGTGCGACCACGTTGAAACTCGTTAAACCAATTTTGTACGGTCGCCATCGCAGGGGCAGAGTCACCGTACACAGTATACAAGTGATCTTTCATTTCACTGTGTGATTTCCCTTCCAAAATAAGAATCGAATCACCGACCGATATTGCTCTTTCTCCATTTGCCTAAAATCTACGGACAGGCCCGCTTGCACATGCGGTCAAAACAAATCTGTCTCTCTTTCTCTCTTCCGATGGTGGCGTCATCGGGCGATGACGCTAAGTACTTATCGTATACAGTATTGTGTCTTTTTTCTCATATATTTTTGAATTACTTAGCTCTTCGTTTGACTAAACTAAGCATCTTATTGGCCCTAGGTATTACTTCATTATAATGAAGATTGCAACAATTTTTTATCGAAGTCTACAATTTCGTTGACTCTATTAAGCGTTGTACTATTAATCTAGTCGCCATCTTAAAGGATGATCTTTTTTGCGAAAAAAAAACTTTTCATGTAGCATATTTGTAAGTTCAGAGATTTCGTTTTTGTTACATCATTTAAGGAGAGTTTAAATCTCGGCTGGAGAAACTTCACATGTGATAGAGATGATATAACGTGGTATATTGGGGTCATCTGCATAAAGAATATGACGTACATTATACGAAACTGTTGAAAGATCAGGGATTAAAATATTAAAAAGAATAAAATAGAGGTAGCTTCCTTGAAGAATCCTAGAGAGAGCATGATTTTTAATAGACACGCGTCCTTGAAATCCGACAACTTGAGGGTGATCTTTAAGAGAGGGATGGATCCAACTAAGTAAACGACCAGCGATTCCACATTTACAGAGGTTATTTCCCAATGCTTCACGGTTTACGCGTTCAAACGTTTTGCTAAACTGTATCGAATCGCATCAATCTAGTGATCTTTTTGAATTTCACGCAGAATACTTGACGTCATAATAAGCAGATTGGTGGTAGTGGATCTGCTTTTTGAGAAACCGTGTTGATCTTGTCAAGGCCTTCACTTGGTACCCCACTCGCCTAGCGTAGGAGAATAAACATGTTAAGGAATCAGATCCTAATATCAGGAGATCTCTTGAAGGAATATTTGCTCCAAAATGCTAAGGCTCTACCGCGTTCAGTCTATGCATAAAGTTTGTTGATTTTAGCTCCTGCGGTTCCTAAATAAACTGCTATGACAAACGAATTGGGTATTGCAGAATATTTGCAAGAAAACTCTAAGAAAAACTAATAAAGTTTTAGTATCTCTTCAAATATGTATATCTTCATTTATGCACTTGAGTAGGCTTATGAAGGCAAAAAGTGGACGACGAAGAAACGAATATCACGTTCAATTAGAATGGGTTTTTCATCCATAGATGGTCAGAATTACAGACTTAAAGGAACATGAGTATTGATAAAACAGTTTGATATCATTCCTGACATACTTACATATGTCATCCTCATGAAATAAATTATTCAGCAAAATTTCATACACGTCACTTTGATAACAATAACAATTAATTCATATATTTGATCAAATTTTGTCAATTAAATCTGATCACAGCACTGGTTTGGTGCCTTAATTACCACTGCTTTATCTGAAAAATCATCCGACCTCATCAATTGAAACACATTCATAAGTTCTATACTGTTGAAAGCGATTAAAGTGCTCGAAGTAATTGAAATTGCCCACTGGCTTATACAATATGCTGTACAATAAGCCGCCAGAGAGGGCACGGCACTTAGTAATCATATTACAAAGAAATGTCCATACACACCATTCGCTGTACTTCTTCCTCTCCTTCCAAGATGCGATTAAATATTAGTCGGATGATTGCTGGACTGTCCACTCTACATATGAATGCAATATTTTATTCGAAAGAAGAATGTCCAAGAGAGTCGAGTAAAGTATGTTCAATTGGTTGCAGCTAAATTTACTTATACTCATCCGTTCGGAATAAGTAATACAATCCGCTTATGGATAAGTCTGAGGGGGCAAAAATATAGTATACGCGTTCAATTACATGCAACGATATATAACTATAAATAGATAAACCACTCAGTATGTGATAAATGATGCATTTAATTGTTCCAATTCACTATGGTCGCGTGAGACGCGACAACATTATCGAATGTTAAATGGATGAAAAGAAACGTTAACGTCCGGCGATAAATAGTTTGGTGGCCGCTTTTGATCGTTAAGCTTTTTTTACATCTTTTTTTTGATTATGTGAACCATGTGAGTATGTGTCCTAGCATCTGAAGAAATAAATCTTACTGAAAAATTAAATTAGTCGCGATTATCAATTAACATTTATGAATATTTGCATTGCAGTCGAGGCTCAATCAATCTTAAGGCAAATCCGTACTCCAACAATGAATGTAATAAGTGATGATAATACGTTTAGTGAACAATGTGACCTCCTGCGAAAAATATTTTATGATAGATGGATAAGATTTCGTTTTAATTATATTAGGGGAATTGGATTTGTCAGTTTTAATTGAACGAGATTTTGCTTGAGTTTTATGAGTAGCTATGAATGTACTCGTATGTGTATATTGATTTAATCGCATACGCATATTTAAGGATGCATTATTTATTGCATCTCATTCTTGACCTTTTTAGGGTTTTCTGAACTAACTTTACAAAACTCTAATCGTTTCGCATCCTGTCTGTCTCCGTCCGTCTGTCTGTCCATGCGTCACAGCAATTTTTCTCAGAAACTACAGCAGTTACAATTATGAAACTTTGTACCTATATCAAAAGTAACACCTCTTCAAAGTGTCGATGTTAAAAAACTTATTAGATTTTCAGATTCAGATTCCCCTATATAGAAGTCACTCATTGAAAAAATGGTTTATCAAAAGTAGCTGACATGGATATCAAATGAAAGGTCTTGACGAGGACTTTCAAGGTCGCGTATATGAAGAGCTATACAGTTTTGCATAGACCTTTGAGCTAACCAGACGTTCGATTACGTAGTGTCTATTATTCCGAGTTTCACAGTAATTTTTTCTGTATTGGATACGTTCTTTTGGTGTTAATTCAAGTTCCATATTGAGTTCGGAAATCACCTACCCTACTCAAAGCAGGAAAAGTTTAAAATTGCCCGAATTCCCGCATCCAGCCCATCGAACTTAAACAGATTCTTGTTATTAGCTGACCTTCCGGATAGCAATGAAAGCAATCAACAACCCAACGCTGAAGTAAAAACTAACGTGAGAATTCCTCCAATTACATTTACGAATTTGGCTCGTGTCACGCTAGACGCCATTCTTAAAGAATTGAATATAACGAATTTTTCAATTAAAATAATGTCAATTGGTATGAGGCTTTTCCTTACCAATCTGGAAGATTACGAGACCATGAAAAGACATTTAAAAGCTAAGAAAGTGAATTATTTCACATTCCAACGGGCAGATTTACGACCGCTAAAAGTAGTTTTAACAAGGTTGCATAAAATTTCTCCAGAAGAGCTAAAAAAGCTTCTCAAAACAGAACATAATGTCAATGCTATTGATATTAAATTACTCAATCCCAAATTAAGAGATCGCGAAACCTCTTACTATCTCTTATATATACAAAAGGGTACAAAAATGACAGAGTTAAAGAAAATCAACACATCATGCATACTATTACGCGATGGAGCTTCTTACACAAGCAGCCGAAAAGGCCCCACACAATGTAGGAATTGTATGCGCTTTGGGCATGGGACATCTTACTGCCATCTTCCCACGAGATGCGCTATATGTAGTGGTGAGAATGATTATAGCAAATGTACGCTAAAAGAAGAGCAACGTAATGAAATTCGTTGTAGCAATTGCAAAGAAGCACACTTCGCCAATTCACTTGATTGTAAGGCAAGAATGGACTATATTCAGCTGAAACAAAAGCCGAATAGTCGGGGAAAAAATTCAAAAAGTTCCCCAATCTCTGCTCAGAGAACTACAAGCAGCTTCGATTTTACAAGCACAAATTTCCCTTTGCTGACAAAAGCTCCAACACATACGCCAACCCTAAGCCGAGACAGACAGCGATGCAACATTAATGGGAAAAAAGTCGGAAAATTTAGCTAATTCGATAACCACTCCGCCTATGTCCTACAGTATGGCTATCAAGCAAAACCCACAATCTACAAATAGTTTATGCGACAACCTCTTTTCACCTGAATCTCTTTTGACTATTTCGCATGAACTAATTACTAATTCAAGTAAATGTAGAACTAAGCAGGAACAGTTTACAGTTATTGTAGAGCTATCCATAAAATTTTTATATGGATAAACAATTAAATGATAAACAAAATTTTTTATATGGACAAACAATTAAATGTACTACCTTGGAATGCACAAAGAATTGACAATAAACATATTAAAGTGTTCAATTTCGCTGTTAAAAATAAAATTGACATATTTGTCATAACGGAGACTTGGTTAAGGCCAAGTGATAGTTTTAAGCATCCCTACTTTCATATATACAGATATGATCGTGTTAATAAAGCTGGCGTAGCCATAGCCGTTAATAGAAAAATTAAGCATTCTGTATTGCCTAAAAGTCCAACATCAGTAAATGAAAACATTGGGGTTATTAACGAAGAACTAAATATAAAATTATACGATGTTTTCTTTCCTGGGACAACATTAAGCAACAAAAAAGTGGAACTTTTCAGAAGAGATTTGAAATGGTATAGCAAGGCTAACCAAAGGTATCTACTTTGCGGAGACCTGAACGCTAGACATTGGCACTAGAACTGCACATGAAGCAACAAAGTGGGGCATATTTTCTTGAATCTCACCAGAGAGGTAAATATATACATGCATTTCCCTAAAAATATTAATCAGTTCCATAATAGTTCTACTCTCCCCGTGGAGTTGGTTCCACTTTGGATCTGGTTACTCCCTCAGAGTTGAATGCCTTGCAAGCCCTCTCATCTCCCCATGTACCGTTAATATTTTCCTTAGCAACGACGAGAGGTAGCAGTAATGTACCAAAAACATACTATTGTTATAAAACAAGTTGGGTAGACAGACCTACGCTCATGTCAGATGGATTTTGTATTCAACTTACAAAATGCAGTCACCAGCAACAAATAAAATGAAGAAACATGTCAAAGACATTTGCTCGTTTATAACAAAATCCATTGTTTTTCCATTTTTAACTAACAAAAATTACTCAAATCATGAAATCCCAAAAGCATTCATGTCATCTGATAATTTTAAGAAAATCCAGTCAAAACTGCAGTGTCTGATTCGATGGTACGCAAAAAATTCTTACATTTCCCCTTTCCCTGCCCCCCCTCGGTACCGATTAAGGCAATTTTAAGACCTGTTTTGAAAAGATTTCATCAAGACCTTTCTAATGACATCCTACTCGACTACCAATGGTGAAAAAATTTTTAAAGGGTCAATTCCCTATAAGGAGAGACACTCTTAAACCCCTTTGAAAAATTTTTCCACCCCAAAACTTTCAAGAAGTCACCACTTCTGACCTTTCCAAAAAGTTTCATGGCTGTAGCTTCTATAGTTTCGGAGAAAAAGTGTTGTGACATACAGACGGAAACATGTCGTGATTGCAATAGGGTTTTGTATTTTAGTATAAAACCCTGAAAAGTAAAATTGTCTGAATTCCGGAGTTTTATTAATAAAAGAGTGAACTTAACATCAAGAGCCATAGAATCGCTCAATACTCCCTTAGTATGTAAAGAGCAAATTGAAGAATTCGCAAGCACTATCTGGCAAGCTGTGCAGTGTCCCGAAACGATCAAAAGCTTCTTATAATTTAGAATTTGATGAAGAAACCTACGATCTAATAAGAAAACGAAATTCTTTGAGGCGTAAATGCTTAAAAACTCACATTAGGTCTCTCAACATTGGTGTTAATAGCCTCACACTAGCAATTAGGAACAGAATTAAGGAGCTCCAGAGTCCCCAATGGAACAACATGCTTACAAATCTGGACTTCAACTCGCGGAAAGTCTGATTTTTAAATAGAATTTTTAAACGAAAGTATGATGCGTTACCATATTCGATACTAAATAACAACGGAGAGCATATTTACGCCTATCAAGGAAAAGCAGATATACTTGCGGATAAACTTAATCAGTTCCATAATATTTTCAATTGGTTCTGCAACAATCTACCAGAAATTATGGTAGCTAAAGCTTTGGAACAACAACCTAACCAAACATCTTGACCTCCTGGTGCATTAACAAAAACAAGAGACTTAATAGGTTTACTTAAAAATGGGAAAGCTCCAGATATCGATGGCCTTCCGAATATAGTACTTAAAATTTTACCCAAAAAAGGAATAGTCTTCATTTGCCTCCTATTCAACGCTTGCCTTCAGCTCTCCTTCTTTCCATCTATCTGGAAACAAGCTGTAGTTATACCTATCCTGAAGCCTGGAAGAGATCCACACTCTCTCGACAACCATAGGCCAATTAGCTTACTACCAGGTTTAGGTAAGCTCTTTGAAAGTGTAATCCTAAAAACATTAAATGATTTATTGGCAAACAATAATATCCTACCTGATTTCCAATTCGGCTTCAGAAACAGATATTCGACAGAGCATCAGCTTTTCCGTGTTACGAAGGACGTCAAAGCAGCGATGTACAATAAATTGTCTGTAGGTTTGGTGACGCTGGACATAGAAAAAGCCTTCGATACAGTCTGGCATGATGCTCTTGTCTATAAACTTCAGAAATATAATACACCTTCATACTTGTTCAACCTTTTACAAGCATTTTCAACTGACAGGAAGTTCCAGTTCAAAGTAGGGGAAAGCACTTCCCCAGTGAAAAGTATCAGTGCCGGTGTTCCGCAAGATTCCTCCCTAAGCCCATCACTATATAACACCGTCTGACTTCCCTTCCTTACCAAACTGCCAAGTTGCAGCTTTCGCAGACGACATTTGCATATACTGCATAGGCGCAGATTCAAATTCCATTATTGCCAGCCTTGAAACGGTGTTAGAACTTACATATCACTACTAACATAGATGGAAAATTAAAATTAGTGTTGCAAAAACGAACTCAATATTCTTCACCAGGAAGCGTAAGTCAGCTCATCTACCCAAGCGACCAATGAATTTTTTAGGGCAAACTATTCCCTGGAGTGAGGATCTCAATTATTTTGGGCTTATATTTGACAAAAAACTAACCTTCAGAAGTCATATTGAGCATATTAGCTACAAAGCGTCTAAGGCCGTGCTCTCGTTATACCCCCTTCTTAATCGTTATTCGGGTCTTAACACCAGAAACAAAGTCCTCATCGTCAAAATGGCAATCCAACCAATCATCCTATACGGCTCTCCTAACTGGATCCAATGCGCTAAATATCTAGTAACAAAGCTTCAGATCACGCAAAATAGATACCTCAAAATGGTACTTAATAAACCGTTTTACTTTTCTTCTAAAAAACTACACAGCCTTGCTGGCGTTAGTCCAATTTATAAACTCGCTGCATCGCTGCATGATAAAGTAATCGCGAAAGCAAATGATTTGCCCAATCCGCTAATTCGTGCCCTGGCGAACTGAAAACCAGCAATTGCTACCACCTATCTCTTTGGCCGTAACCTAGCCTCATAGATTTTAGCTAGTTATAAGTAAATAGTTGAGTTATGTTAAGCTAATAATAAGTTCAGTAGAGGTTTTTGCCGAAATTTCTCACATAGAAATACGATACTACTCATAGTTTTAAGTAATGTTCAAACGATGGTGAAATTACTTTGTCAGAATACCTTCCATATTATAAGACCTCTGTACCGCATACATTCTAATAAAGAAAAACAAGTTGGGTAGACAGACCTATGCTCATGTCAGAAGGGTTTTGTACTCAACTTACAAAATGCAGTAACCAGCAACGAATAAAATCAAGAAACATGTCAAAGACGATTTTATTGGAGAAAATATGAAATTCGAGGATCATACTATTATTAACAAAGTTGAAAGAGTTTTGACTTCTGAGGTATTTGTTAGAGTTATACCCATAAATATCTCCCTTGATAATTTTTTCAGATTTTTTAAGATCACGGGTGTCCATTCGCGAGGGAGGAAACACATTTTTCATGTATTTCCCCCCCTGTGCCCCCACTGAAGCAAAAACTGTCAGTTTGAGAACAGTTTTGAAAAGCTCTCATAGAGAACTTTCAGTTGATACTCATAACGACTACCTTTCATGAAATTTTTTTCCAGGGGTCACTTCTCTGTACTGTAATCATCGATTCATGGCCTATTTTTTCGAATCCTAGAATGGTTACAAAGCCCTTTTGCTAGGAGCTCTCTCCTGCCTCTTCGACTTGTTTCAATTATATGTACTCATCTTCATGATACCTATCATTCCTGCAATTTTCATGCAAATCCTAGCAAAGCTGTAGTGTCTAAGTCGGTAAAAAGTGCATATGGCTCCATAGCCATATGTTTCTATAGTAATACAGGGCACATTGTTCCATAGTAATACAGGAAAATTCAAATCGCTATAACTTCGTCAAATACTATCCGATCTTTATGAAACTTTCAGAAAAGATCAATCCTATAAAAAGTCATCTGTTTGCAAAATTTAATTGAACTTAAGGGTACCGTTTAGATTTTATTCAAGAAAACATAAAATCGATAAATCATACTATTACTAACAAATTTGAGTGAATTTCGACTTCTCATGTATTTGTTGTTGTTGTACTCATTAAGGCCTACATTCATGATTTTTTTCAGATTTTTCGGATGGAAGGTGTCCAATCGCGAGGGGGGGGTACGCGAAAAGTTCGTACATTTCCCCTTCCCCTGCTCCCCTCGGTACTCATAAGGCAATTTTAAGACCTGTTTTGAAAAGATCTCATTGAGACCTTTCCAACGAACCCTACTCGACTACCAATGGTGAAATTTTTTTTTTGAGGGGTCACCTCCCTATATGGGGAGACCCCCCTTAAACCCCTGTAAACAACTTTTTTGCCCTTGAACTTCAAGAGGTCACCACTTCTGACCTTTCCACAAAGTTTCATGGCTGTAGCCTCTATAGTTTCGGAGAAAAAGTGCTGTGACATACAGACGGACGGACGGACGGACGGACGGACGGACAGACGGACACAGGTCGTGATTGCAATAGGGTTTTGTATTTTAGTACAAAACCCTAAAAAGAGCTATATTTTATTGAGAGAAGCGGAGGTTAGCCAAAATATGTGAAAAATTTGTATCCCCCCTTGCGATTGGAAATATTTGTGCCGAAAAATCAGAAAAAAAACATAGATGTTGGTCTTTAAGAGCCAAGGGGCAAAAATAACTACGAAGTCAACATTTGATAAGCTTTGTTAGTAATAGTATTAGTGAATTTTAAATTTTTGTCTGTAAAACCTGAAGGGGGACCCTTAATTTCTCTAAAAAATCATATACGGTTGCCTTAGTAATAGGTGTCTATATCCTGGAAATTTTATAGTAATCAAGTTTCAATCAACAAAGTTATAAGCGATGGAAAATTTTACGATTGCAATAACTATGTGATACTGGGGAGGTAGGCGTTTCCAAGAGGCCTGAGCTCTACAGATATGTTCAAATTTTCAACAGAATTTAAGGTATAGCTTGCACTCGTAATATTTATTTAAAATTCCATTTAACAGGTTAAACACAATCCAATTACAAAATGGAACAAAGCAAACCGAAAAGAAAATTAATCAAAATTAGAATTAAGTGAAAAAGTTAATATAAAAAAAATTCAACGATATTAACAATAGCAAGTACTAAGTTGAAAAAAAAAACAAAATACATATAAATTTAAATTAAAGCACAAACAAGTCTAATATTTACTCCAATTGAGTTGTAAGGATCAGGATTCTTAATCTCAATTTAAAAACAAGGTATGAGTCGGAAAAATGACCATGCTCAAGTTTATCATGTTGTCTTACCATTCATATAATGGGAGGTTGAAAATTTAAATTTGTACGAGCATACGATAGTACGAAAAAATTGTTTGCCCGAGAAGAACGCTATGGTTGGCGAAAGCGTAAGTCTGCATACAATGTTGATGAAATTTGATTGTGGCAAAGTTTATGTAGAAAACACTGATCTAGATACATGCGACGGGACGACAGAGTAGGCACACATAAGAAGGATAAACGACAGTCATAGGGTTGATATAGAATTTTGAATTTGTAAAACAAGACTCGAGTAAATTTTTGCTGGACATTCTCTAACGAGTTAATGAGGTAGGAGTATCGGGGAGACCAAACTACAGAGCAACTCAAGGATAAGACGGACAAGACAGATAAACAAGCGGACAGGGGTAGACATATTGGTAAATTTATAAGCATGCTTGAAAATAAGTCCCAATATTTTTGAGGTCCTAGTAGTTGCGATTAGAATGTGTGCATCAAAATTGAGCTTAGGGTCAAAAGTAACACCGAGAACTTTAGCAGAGATCACAGCAGCGAGTGGAACTTCATTTAACATAAAGGTGAAAGTCAGTGGAGATTGATTTAGATTAAAAGTCATTTTAAAGCATTTGGCAACATTAAGACAGGGGTAGTTAGACGAACACCAGTTACTTAGTGCATTCAGATCCATCTGAAGATATTGACAATCTTGTACAGACGTGATAGCTCGAAATACATTGAAATCATCGGCATACAGTAGGCAATTGCAGGCGATAACCGAAGGAATATCATTCATAAACAATAGGAGAAGAGGACCTAAAATGCAACCTTGAGGAACACCAGAGGACTGATAAAATGGAATAGAGGTAATTCCACAGTAATTAACACAACATATACGAGAAGACAGGTAGGAATCCATTCATGATAAGAGCCAGCGACCCTAAAAGCTTTCAGTTTGTAACAGAGAAATTGATGGTTGGCCATGTCAAACGCCTTGGAGAAGTCGGTGAAGATGACATCAACCTGCAATCGATTGTCTAGGGCCTTAGCGATGTAATCGGTGAATTCAATTAAATTTGAGGTCGTTGAACGACCTTTGAGAAACCCATGTTGTTCCTTCGACAAGATAGGGGCCAATGAAACTGATAGCCGGTTATGTACCAGACGCTCGAGTAATTTCGGAAAACAGGAAATTAAGGAAATAGGACGATAAGTGGACACAAAAGAAGGATCACCACTTTTAAGAATATGAACAACGTTTGCTCTTTTCCAATAAGTAGGGAAAGTACCAGTCTTTAGACTGAGGTTGATGAGAAAAGCCAGAGGGATACAAAGCGAAGGCGCTAATGACTTGAAAAAAATATTTGGTAAACCATCAGGACCAGGTGAAATATTAGGATTAAGCGAATTAATGAGGGATTCAACTTCAAAATAGTCAGTGAAAAGTGAAGAAATGTCAATGGAGTGAAGTACAGGTAATATTGCGACTGCTTAAACGCCGAGGTCAGTAAAACGCAAACAAAATGGCGGCAAATTCAAATACACGATAACCACATATAATTTTTTCAAAATCTATTGAAAGATTCTATATTTAACTGAAGTTTCTATTTGTAGGACAGTATTTTTTTCTAATTTATTTACACACCGTTCTGCAGAAGCACTCTCCTACAACTTCGACTTGTTTTTATTTATAAGGAGTACCATGGCATAGTCTCCTCAATGATTGTGTAATAGGGCCTCCGTTGTTATGAAAACATAATAAGCGATTATTAGTTTTATCAGGCTTATTAATTAAGTGAAACTAAAATGCATTTCAGATATAAATATATAATACGAGTAGAAAAATATGAAGTAATAAATTGAAAAAAATACTTTGGTGCGTCTTAATGCTAGTGTCTTCTTCGCATATACGATTATATTTTGTCTACGACTTGCAATCTACCTTAGGGAGAAGCTAGTAGACTACTAGCTTTAAGAAATGCACTTCTTACTTTGGGAAGTCCACAAAGTGTTCCTTTTAATCTGATTATTTCCAAATGGAAAGCTCCAAGCATACAAATTTCTCATTAAGGAATTCTATGGAGAGAAAAATATCCTTAAAATTAACTATACATTCCTTGCAGAATTACACACATCAACGATTAGAAAATCCTCGAGTAATGATAAAAGATTGTAATTTTCATCGTAAACACGATATGTGCTCGCTTTTAGGGTGTAGCATGCCTCCAGTTCATATGAAAATAGAACGAATCATAGTTAATTAGTAATCTAGCGCTTAATTGATAATTTAATCAATCAACGATTGCGCTATGAATGCTTCACAACACTCATGATACTTTTCTCAAATGAATCCCCTAATATGACTTTTGCGTGCATGAAAATATTATCAATATACCGCCCCAATAGATTACAGACATTGGCACTCATTGTCAAGGTCTAATCTAAGTATGTACTCGTGTGTATGTTTATTAAGCATCTAATAATTTGCTGATTCGGGCATATTTGGCTAATTATAAACGTTTTCACTTGGAACGAATTTTTTGTGTTATGAAACCCAATAGTATATCAGCTACTTGCAATATTCTTGCAAATTATGTTATGACTTCTGATACCGACAAGGTTCATGTTGCTTACTTATAAATTCTGAGTTTTGAGAGTCTGCATTAATGGAAAGCAAACGGATCTTGAAGAATTTTTAGACCACTAATATCGGTCGGCACGAAGAATTAATTGGAAATAAATAATTTAGGAAATGTATGATGGAAGTTCTAAATTCAGCATATTTATACATGAAGAGTAGGCCGTGGTTGGATATGTTTCTGGGAGGGCTCATATAGGCAGACATGGATTTTGTTAAGTGATGCTGCAGGATCATTTCTTTTTTAGTGTCCGTCAGGCCTTGCTAAGGATTTCTTTAATAGCCCAGTCATATTAGGGCTTTCACCTCGGAATGAAAGATAATAAGCTGCAAATTGGTATGAACCTTTGTTTTGTCATTCTAAATGTTGTCTCAAAAGTCACAATCGTT
The DNA here is from genome assembly GCA_963969285.1 of Odontomyia ornata. Classification (NCBI taxonomy): domain Eukaryota; kingdom Metazoa; phylum Arthropoda; class Insecta; order Diptera; family Stratiomyidae; genus Odontomyia; species Odontomyia ornata. Next base: position 66,396,232 of record OZ017738.1, on the reverse strand, counting down.
ATCGTGTTCGCGTCTCAAGATATTCAAGGTCAAAGGTCACAAAAATCGGTTTTTCGCGAATATCTGGCTTCCTATCGGTTAAATGAGATTTGCATTTATTATAAAAGTTGTAGGCTATAAAATTCCCTACAACTTTTGTTTAAACTTTTTTTTCATACGACCAACCGTTTTGAAGGTAGAGCGCGAAGAGTGCACATCGTACAGTCATATACGGCCTAATGCAAGGTCAAGCGTGAGTTATGGTTATCAGTACGTTATAAAGTCAATTATTTACTTGGAAATTATAATTATTAAACAATGCCTATTATTTATGTACTAACTATTAATTATTTATATTTAATTAAAGTAAGTAACTTGATTTGCAACGGTACAATTTCAAACTAACGAATAATCTTGACTCATACAAAGTGGAGAGAGTGGCCTTGAATACTATAGAACATCTGTCCCGGCAATGAATAGAAAAGGGCATAGGGTAGGGACAAGTATTTCCAGGTATATAAGTATTGAGAAATTTACGCGTTTTAAAGAAAAGATATATAATGTCGTGTTAACTTAAAATAAAACTAAAATATATAATCCAGAATTAATAATATTTTATACTTAAATAGTTAAATATGAATAATTATATATAAATAATCAAGTTACTTACTTTAATTAAATATAAATAATTAATAGTTAGTACATAAATAATATATAGTTAGTACATAAATAATATATATAATTATTTTTTTTTTATTTTTTTGTGCAATTAATTGAGAATACAAGTAACTTTTATATAAGGGAAAAATTTTTATTTCATTTCAAAGCTAATGATCGTAAAAGTATTTTATTGCTTGTTTCTTGTATTACTTTTGGCCACCTCTGTATATATATATATATATATATATATATATATATATATATATATATATATATATATATATATATATATATATATATATATATTGGTAAGTCTAAAAAGTAGTATTGAGCCTTTTTTTGTCATTTTTCGATTGAATATTTCTTTTATTTAAAATGGATTTTATTTTAGTACATTTTGTCCAATATTATCTATGATTCATTTTTCGGGTAGAGCCATTATTCCGTCTGTGTAGAACTTCTGTGGTCTACGAGTATCGGCGAAAAACTTGGCCAAGTGATTTTCAGTCCCTTTTTGAAGTGAATTTCTTTTCATTAAGGAAGTTTTACAGAGATAGAAACAAATGGTAGTCTGATGGTGCAAGGTCTAGACTATACGGTAGATGCATCAAAACTTCCCAGCCAAGCTCTGTCAAGTTTTGCCGGGTTATCAAAGATGTGTGTGGTCTGGCATTGTCATGATGGAAGATAACGCCCTATCTATTGATCAATTCTGACCGGTTTTTTTGAATTGCTTGTTGCAATCTGGTCAATTACTGACCGTACAGAGCCGAATTGAGTGTTTGGCCAGGTTCTAGCACCTCATGATAAGCAGTTCCCTTCCAATCCCACCATACACACAGCATAACCTTATTTGGTGTTAATACTGGCTTTGAAGTCGTTTGTGATGATTCAACTTTTTTGACCATAATCTTTTTCGAACGACATTCTCGGATCTTACCCATTTTTCACCGTCCGTAATGATTTGCTTCAAAAATGGCTCGATTTAGTTGCGTTTTATTAGCATTTTGCAAATGGAAATTCGGTCGATCAAATTTTTTTGTGCTAATTCATGCGGCACCAAAACGTCGAGCTTCTTTGTGTATCCAGCCTTACGAAAATGGTTGAAAATTGTTTGCTGATGGATATTCACTTCCTTAGCAATGTCATGGCTGCTTATGTGTCGGTCTTCTTAAATTTCTTGTAAGATTTCATCGAGATTTTCAGTGATTGGTCGACCTGAGCGAGGTGCATCTTTAACATCAAAATTTCGAGAACGAGAGCAAGCGAACCAGTGGCTTTTGATAAAGTATCTTGACCGTAGACACGAAAAAATATTTTCTCGAGCCTGCTATGCGTAGTGATATTGTAAAATATAACGATTTTTTTCGGAAATTTTAATCATTTTTAAATGAATACAACTTTTGACCCGAATAACGAAATACAAAACTATCCATATGAAAATTGTAGACTGGAATGTCATCTTTCAAACGCATGTCAGTTTAACTCAATCTGGTTTGAACTGCCCGATATATGGCAACGAACAACATCTAGTGACAAAAAGGCTCAATACTTTTTAGAATATTCAATATATATATATATATATGTGGGAAACGAGCTGTGCTGGCAACCCGGAACGAGTGGCCTGCTAGACGACACAGACGAGATAACGGGTGATTGAACAACTGGTTAGCGAGCACAAACACATAGCAGACGGATGTTGAAGAAGATTCGTATCGAAGACGTCGTGAGAGGCAGTTTAGCAGAGAGCCGTTCCCATCATTCTTAAATTCATATTGTTTTCATTTACAAGTCCGCATCACTATATTAAATAAATATCTTTTATCGAATCAACATCATCGTTATTATTACAATCCCACAGTTTTGGGGGCTCAACCGGGATTGGATAATTGAGCGATCGGATACTTGATTAATCGGATTCATCAAACTGGGATTTTTATATAGTGCTTTGATATTCAGTGTAAATTCAGTGACAATAGAAATTGAAAAGTGCAGTGAACATGTCGAGTAGGAAGTTAACACTTGGTGACTTAGTGTGGGATAGTTTGACCCATCAGCGAACGAAAGCGTCTAGTATAGCTGTGCTGCATAAAGTCGTTTTCGAGAGAGATGACGGTAGAAAAAATCGTAGACAATTACGCGAGTTCGGTGGGTTTGAATATAAAGGCGAAGACAGTGAAGAATTTGAAAACAAAAGAAAGTACATTTGTGATAATTTCGACAAAGTACAGTTAGAAACAGTAAGTGAAATTTTATCGATAAATGTGAAACAGAAAACAAAAGAACAGTTAGCCGTCCAGTTGTGTCGATGTTCGAACGATCTCGAGGTCTTGGAAATGGAAATCGATGAAGGGCGCGAGATCGAGGACCGAAATGTGCAAGCAAGTAGTGAAAGCGACGACAACACCAGCAAACGATCGCAAGGAGTAAGGGAGGAGCAGAGGAGTCGAGCTGATGCCGAACATGAGGAACTGTTGTTGCTGCGAAAACTAATGAGCATTAAACAACTGCGCATAAACGACGAATCGGAGTCCGATGACGAATTGAGCGATCCTCGTCATTCGAGAACAAGCGCGAACAAAAAACGTTGCTTGAAAAAGTACCATAAAATGGCGAATGTAAGCGAGAACGACGAGAATGAAAAATCAAATGGCGCGTGGGCTGATGGTGACCGTAGGACGGGCACTATGACAAAGTGCAGTTTTTCGTTTCGAGACGTTGAAGATACAATTCGTACATTTGATGGTAGTGGACACTACCTTATTGAGAATTGGATTGCAGATTTCGAAGAAATCGCTGACATGTTTGTTTGGAACGAGCTTGAAAAATTTGTGTTTGCTAAAAAATCGCTTCGTGGCGATGCCAAAACATTAGTACAAGCTGAAAGAGGAGTGCGGTCCTGGATTGAACTACGAAGATTGCTGCAAAAGGAGTTTTCGATGAAAATTAGTGGTGCCAAACTACATCGGGTGTTGAGAGAACGAAAGAAGGAGAATTCCGAGTCGATGATGGAATATGTGTTAGCAATGCAGGAGATGGCCGCTCGTGGTAATATAGATGAAGCGTCGCTGATCGAGTACATAGTCGAAGGAATACGAGACACCGAAATTAACAAAATGATGCTGTATGGAGCTGAAGACATAAAGCAGTTGAAGAAAAAGCTGAAGATTTACGAGGACATAAAAGAGAAGGCAATAGCCGTAGCCGATAGCCGATCCAGAGTTGTAGCTGAGAGCCGATCAAGAGTTGTAGCTGAGAGCCGATCAAGAGCCGATACCATTGAGCTGAATAGCACAAAGCTGAACAGTGGAGCTGGTTTTGCAGTAAATAAAAAATATTGTTTTAATTGTGGGTCTGCTGATCACATAAGAGCTGCGTGCACTTTCCCTACAAAGTGCTTCAAGTGTCGTGAGTCTGGACACATGTCCAAGGAGTGTCCGTTAAGCCAAACCCCTAAAGTGTTGAACGTTGCTGAAGTTAAGTCCATTGATAATTCGCCGATGTTGAAAAATGTGTCAATTGGAGGAGTTTCAGTAAGAGGACTTATTGACACGGGCAGTGATGTGAATCTAATCAAGGAAACTGTGCTGCATACATTACCGAATATTCAAATTCAATCAGCTGTTCGTTCATTTCTTGGATTCGGAGGAGTTTCCGTTGCTGCGGAAGGAAAGTTTCTGGCCGATGCCGTGGTAGATGAAATTAAAATGTCATTATGGTTTTACGTCGTGCCAGATGGGGCCATGAGTGTTGATTGCGTGCTGGGCCGTGGAATTGCTGCCGTTGCTGATATAATCATTAAGAGGGACAGTGTTGAATTGAAAAACTGTTGTGCTGAAGACGAAGCTGTTAGTATGTCCATTGCAACATTAGAAGACGATGGTTTGCCGCTAGAAGTAGTACCGTCTAAATATCAAAACGAGGTGCAAGAATTAATCGAATCATACAAGCCGCAGGTCGTAGTGGAACCACCGTTTAAGATGCATATCGAGTTGAAAGAAAAAATGCCAGTCGTGCATCGGGCTAGTCGACTAGATTTTGTTGAGCAAGAGGCACTCAGGTCGCAGATTTCTCAATGGCTGATGGATGGAGTTATTCGACGATCAACGTCGCCATATGCTAGTAGAGTAGTCATCGTAAGAAAGAAAGATGGTACGCCGCGAGTTTGCGTCGACTACAGAGATCTGAATAAGAAGGTCATTAGAGAAATTTTCCCGACTCCATTGATAGAGGACGTCATCGACAAGCTGCAAGGCGCACGCGTGTTTACAACAATAGACCTAGAAAACGGATTCTTTCATGTAGCAGTCGATGAATCGAGTATTGGATATACGGGATTTATCACCAACGAGGGGCATTTTGAGTTCATGTACGCGCCGTTCGGATTTTGTAACTCGCCAGCTGTGTTTTTGCGTTTCATTAACTTTATTTTCAACCCGCTGATTCACGAGGGGATCGTGTTAACATATATGGATGACGTGATAGTGCTGGCCAAGGATGAAAGAGAGGGCGTACAGCGCTTGAAGTACGTATTGGAAGTGTGCATGAAGCACGGGCTTCGGATTAAATGGAAAAAGTGTCGATTCTTGCAGCGGCAGATTGACTTTTTGGGACACCGTATAGCAGACGGAACCGTCAAGCCAAGCGAGCAGGTTGTCCGCGCTGTAACAAAATTTCCATTGCCACAAAATATTAAAGCTGTACAGTCCTTCCTGGGATTAACCGGGTACCTGAGAAAATTCATATTAAATTATGCAATGATTGCTCGTCCATTGTCAAACCTTTTAAGGAAAGAAGTGCAATTTCGCATGGATTCATCGCAAATAGATGCAGTAACAAAGTTGAAAGCTGCTATTACTAGTTGCCCAGTGTTACAAATTTATCGACGAGGAGCAGAAACAGAGCTGCATACGGACGCTTCAGCTAGAGGATTTGGAGCTGTGTTGTTCCAGCGAAGCGAAGATCAACAGTTGCACCCTGTTTACTATTATAGCAGCAAAACCACTAGTGCTGACGAGAGTGCTCATAGTTACTATTTGGAAGTTAAGGCCGTCTATTTGGCTTTCAGGAAACTTAGACACTATCTGTTGGGAATCCATTTTAAGCTGGTCACTGATTGCAGTGCTTTTAGACAGACAATAGAAAAGAAGGAGTTGCCACTAGCAGCCTCGAGATGGGTAATGTTTATTCAAGATTTTGACTTTGAAGTGGAGCATCGAGCTGGAAGTCGCCTCCCGCACGCTGATGCATTAAGCCGATTTCCCACGATGATATATTTGATGCGAGATGAATTTATAGTCAGGTTAGAGCGAGCGCAAGCGAAGGATCCGCATATCGAAGCTATTAGAAAAGTGCTGGAATCCAATCCTAATTACGATGGCTATGTGTTAAAAGGATCGTTGCTGTTCAAAGGAGTTGCCGGAAGAGAGCTGTTATGTATACCAAGAGCGATGGAATCAGAAGTCATTCGAACCGTGCACGAACGGAGTCATTTTGGCGTACGAAAGACGATATTCCAAATTGAGAACGAATACTACATCTTGAGTTTGAAGAAGAAGGTGGAGAGTTGCATTCAAAACTGTGTGCGGTGCATCCTAGCAAGTCGCAAAGCCGGAAAGCAAGAGGGGTTGCTGCATTGTCTAGAAAAGGGTGATCAACCATTGGACACTCTTCACGTGGATCACTTGGGGCCGATGGATGCCACCAGTAAGTCATACCGCTATATTTTTGTTGTTGTGGATGCTTTCTCGAAATACACTTGGCTGTTTCCGACGAAAACGTTGTCTACCGATGAAGTCTTGAGGAAGTTCGCCGAGATCCAGAGAAGCTTTGGAAACCCGAGACGGTTAATCAGTGATCATGGAGCTGCCTTTACGTCCGCAGCTTTTAAGGAGTTCTGTGACCGGGAAAACATACATCATGTGATAACAACTACAGGAGTGCCGCGTGGAAATGGGCAGGTTGAACGAGTCAACGCCAATATAGTGCAAGCTTTGAAGAAGCTGGCTATCGAGCATCCTGAGAAATGGTTCAAGTATGTGGACCGTTTGCAATTCGCGCTGAATACGAGTTTCCATAGAGCTACAAAAACTACGCCGTTCGAGCTACTCTTTGGGGTACGAGGCAGGGGTGCAGAGCATACTGAAATTCGACAGATGATAGAGGAACTACACGTGCAACATTTTAATGCCGAGAGAGACCAGAGACGAATCGAAGCCAGAGAACACATCCAGAAAAGTCAAGAGGAGAACCGCCAGCAATACAATAAGAGACGTAAGCCGGAAAACATCTATAAGGTGGGAGACCTTGTCGCTATCAAAAGAACGCAGTTTGTTGTTGGAAGAAAGCTAGCCAGTGAGTTTTTGGGTCCGTACGAGGTTACGAAGGTGAAAAGAAATGGGCGATACGATGTTGTCAAAGCCAGTGCCAGTGCCGAGGGTCCGAAGATAACTAGTACAAGTGCTGACCACATGAAACCGTGGCGCCGTTATGCCGACTATGAAGACGAAGGTTCTTCATCCGAGACGGATGAAGTTCAGGATGGCCGAATGTGGGAAACGAGCTGTGCTGGCAACCCGGAACGAGTGGCCTGCTAGACGACACAGACGAGATAACGGGTGATTGAACAACTGGTTAGCGAGCACAAACACATAGCAGACGGATGTTGAAGAAGATTCGTATCGAAGACGTCGTGAGAGGCAGTTTAGCAGAGAGCCGTTCCCATCATTCTTAAATTCATATTGTTTTCATTTACAAGTCCGCATCACTATATTAAATAAATATCTTTTATCGAATCAACATCATCGTTATTATTACAATCCCACATATATATATATATATATATATATATATATATATATATATATATATATATATATATATACATATATATATGTGTATATATAAATATATATATATATATATATATATATATATATATATATATATATATATATATATATATACGCGCAAAATGCGTACATTACATTTGAAGAAGAACACATAATTCAAGCCAAACAACAATTTATTTCTCGACATAGTCGCCACGCAAGTCAATACATTTGGTCAAACGCTTTTCCGTTCCCTTCAGACCATCAGGAAAAAATCTCTAGGTAAAACTGAAAAATACAGGCTTACTGGCTCTTCAATTTCGGTATTTGACCCATATTTTTTCCCACACAGAAATTTTTTCATATTGGTCACTCGGAGCTAGGTCTGGTGAGTAGGGTGAGTGTTGAAGCCATTTGAACTTCCATTCATCAAATTTCGCAATTGCGACCATGCATGTGTGGACTCGCGTGTTGTCTCGATGAAACAACACCTTCTTCCTTGCCAAGTGTAGTCGCTTTTTCTTGGGTTCCGTCTTCAATTGGTCCATCAACGCAGCGTAATAGGGTCCCGTTAATGGTTTTACCTTTTTGAAGGTAATCAACCCTAATTAGTCCACGGCTGTCTCAAAAAATTTTGCAATCACTTTTCCGGCAGTCAGAATAAGCTTCGCCTTCTTCGGAGCTGAGAATAACTTGAAATTTTTAATGGCATACATATGTGAAGGCCATCTATTGGTTGGCAAGAGAACTTAAATGTACCATAACATTTCGCCGGTAAGACTGGAAACTTTTCAAATGATCCTCGTACAGTGATCAAAATTTGTAGAAAGGTCAGGCCGATCCCTCAATAGTTTAGGTCGTCAAAAATTTCAAAATTGTTTAAGGGGGATTCCGTCTTATACTGAAGTGGTCCTTGAACATGTGTTTTTAATAAAAGTAGTCGAACGGAGTGTATAGTAAAATGAAAAGTTTTGATTGGAGTTTGTACAATCTGAAACTAAGATGTCGTCTATTGTAAGACCATGACTGCGTAATCTCGGGAAGAGATCTGCAATTCGGTCGCTAGCGTAGCTTCACCTTAAAGTGAGGTAACATTGAACATACCCGCACTGAATGACCTATCTCTTCGCAAAATTTTGAAACGTGACAGTCGGAAATGGACAAGACACGAGAACGTGTCGATCGGGGCCATATTTGTGGATAGCTGTATAGTGGAGCGTTTTTGTTCGAGTCCTGATCCAGATCGTTCCTGTTAATTGGTCTGCAGCGGGAGGTACATCGAGTAGCTAGAAATCTGTGACGGCGGCGTGAACAGCGTCGAAACCAGCAGAAGCTGACGACGGGAGGAGCGTGAGAAAGAGCAGAGTATCTAACTCCAAATTAAAACAACGTACGTAACGTGATTGTGGTGTTCGGGGAAGGGTTTAATGTAGTTCCTCCGCAGGAGTTCATATCCATCGGCCTCACCTCCGTAGGTATAACGTATAACGTCTAGTAAAAAGAAAAACAAAAGCACTTTTGTTGCGTTTCGAGTGTAATTCTTTTTTACAAAACATCGAGAAATTTAGAAAAGAAAATTAACAACAAAAAAATAAATAAATGAAGCATGAGATTTACTAGAAACATTATTACGTTATCAAATCTTTTTCTTGTTGTTTCGGTTCGCATGAAAGTAGCTTATGTCTGACACCGCGTCGATATTCAGATCGAGAACGTGTGAGTTGGTAGTTATCCTCTTTTGAATTGCTGCAAGCCTCTGATAGGCTGCGGTAGAATAATTTTCGAATTATTCTTCGAAAAATTTTTGGAATACATTTTATACGGGCAGTTTGGGTCGGTGGCTGAAAGATTTTATTTGAGCGTAGTCTACTCGGATCAAGACTTACGACCGAAATTCCTCTCCGAACTAGTTAGCCGACAAGCAGCTTGAAAGCTGTTTTTCAATGCTCACACGGAATATTCTACCTTCCAAGAAGGAGCCGATAATTTGAGTAAGCTGCAGCGGCATATTGAATTGATGTATTTTGAAGATTATTCCTGCATGCCAGACTTTATCAAAGGCCTTAGCTTTGTCAAACATAACTAGACCTGTCGCATTCCTGCGATTTAAGCCAGTTTTAACTCTGGCTAACTGAAGTTCAGTAGAGAGGTTAGCTTTGAAGCCATATTGTTCTTCCGGTATAGTAACTTTGTCGGATACAACCTCATTAAGTCGATTCAGAATCATTCCTTCCGCAATTTTCGACAGCGATGTGACGTGGCTGATGGGTCCCTAGTTTTGAGGAAATTGTGGATATTCTTGAGGTTTCAGGAAAACAATAATCGCTGTTTTCCATATTTTGAGATATAGTACATTTGCAAACGGAGTATTGAAATAATAATATATGTAAGCATTTGTAAAATATTGCCTGGTAGCTAAGAGAACAATATGTTGGTAATGATGTCGTGTCCAGGTACTTTATTTTATTGACCGCCTGTATAATGTTCTCCATTTTGTCGAAGTTCGAAGTTCAATTCTGTCTTCATGCTGAATGTTATCCCTCCGGAGTCTGTTGATAGAAGAATCAATTCTATTTTTTGTTTCAATGTCCTTCTCATCCGAAGAATTATCACGGAATTGCATTCCCAGAGAATCTGTAAATGCTTCAGCCTTACCCGCAACGTGGAATTGCATCCCATTCGAACCATGTATAGGTGGTCCTCTTTTGATTGTAAAATTTTCTGAGTTATGTTCTCAATGATGTTGTCGGTATCGTCAGCTGTTTCAGGTGATTGAGAATTAGCTTCATTGGCCAATGCGACTTTAAACGCTATGTTATTTCCTTTTCCTGGTAGGAACATCAATAAAATTGTTTTGTATGAGGAAGAGGACCGGATTGTGGTCGGAAAACTGTTCGTTGAGAACATTTAACCGAAAATTTTGTGTGATATTCAAATGTGCAATGCAAGCCATTTCTTCCTCCATTATCTGTTCATTGGGGATATGCAGGCTGAAGTGGTTGGCTGTAATGAATGTATTGAGCTCGGTCTCAGCTTTATTGCTTCTCACAGCTGCCCATAGGCTTGTGATGGCATTTATCTCCTACGATGAAGATAGGGTCCCCAAATGTAGCAAGTGCACTATTATTTGGGAAACTTATATTTCCTGAAGGATTGTAAGCAGAAATCGCAATAAACTCTAGAAAATCAGTTCGCGCCTTAATTGATGTTCGTCCTCTGGTCTTGAATGTAATTGATTACTTCAAATAGTATTTTTATAAATGAATAATTGAAATTAAAGACAGCAAAAAAATTCATCCACACCTACAGATATTTTCCAGTTCATGGTGGGATATCCAATTAGGGTGCCATGTATGCCTGGCTATGTCATTTGCGCCTGTTGTACAAAATGTGCTTGTGAATCCAATTATTGAGCGGCTATATTTGCTTGTTCATGTTACAATTGCTATTGGTGGTACCCCTACTGCGCTGTTATACATAAGGACTCGTACTTAGCGTTGTTGCTGGTATACTTTTGTATCCAGTTGCGGGTAAGTTAGCAGGTAATTTGAGCTTCGCACATCAAGGATATTTTTTTTAACTTCAAATAGTTTTAGGTTAAGTTTATGTTGAATCGTCTATCTAATCCTGTCGTGACATGGTTGGGGTCTTACTTTTGCCTTCAAAGAATCAAGTCTTGACGATCACCGTCTTCCTTGCCTGTCATAGGTCGGTCTGGGGCGTATTTTGTGATGAGAAATAATCATAATATTGTCTGCAGCAACGAGGCTGGCATACACTGAATCCAAACCATACTCCACCTCCTGCAGCTCTTTTGAATGAACTCCATTGTCCCTAGTTATTTTCCACGTTTCACGACACTTTTCCTCGATTTGGGATATCAATATGCGTCACACTAATCAGTTCCCGGCTGCCACCAACAAGTAAGCGCTGATCTCGTAATTCACTTGTTTTGGCCCGCACACTATCCTAGAATATGAATCAAAATGTTTAATGGATACGTCTTGTGATTTTTTTTCTTTATATCACACTGACCTGTGATAACAACTTCAGTCGCCTATGAATGTCAGACTTTTCGTTTTCCACAAACGTCAGTAGTATTGCTAACATTCAGTTTATACGGAACTGCAAATGTCAATGGGAAATTTATGCGGCACAAAATAAATTTCAAATTTGAAACTTTTTGCAAGTTTTAATTCATTTGAGTGCTAAATTTCCGTACAAATTGAATGTTCGCTTACTACATGTTTTATCTAAGGTAAAATGTCCCCCACCTCAGCGTTCGAGTGTCTCATTCCGTGAACAAAACGGCACTCTACGAGTAGATGGTGATATCTCCACTAACACGATTGACTGTGTGATTTTCATCCAATTGTCACATCCGTGCCTATTATAGCTAGGTCCATCAGTCCATCAGATGAACTAATTTAAACAAAACTCGTTGCCGCTAGCGAGATTCGAACCAGTGACCTTCAGCTTGAATGGGTAGCGGCATAAAAACAACTTAAATAGCAGAGTTCGTTAAAATTACATTCTCTTAATATAAATCTATCACAAACTTGTAAATCGGTTTGCGTGTGCTTATCTGTCAGCACCCGATTTGTCATCGGCTTGAAACGTTCGAATCAAGCTGTATGCCTATGAAAGCAAATGAAGATAAAAAATGATGATGATGAGAGAAACATCATCCCCGTATCTGGATTATGTCCATCGGGAACTTTTCGGAGATATATGGCAAAAAAGACAAAGAAGCCTCCTTTTTCAAGCCGCTTACAGATGGTAAAAACAAACCGGTTTACGTTATTTGGAAATACTGCAGTGAAAAGGGACAAACAATGCGGTCAATGGAAAGCCGTAGTCAACCTTCATACTCTGCTCATTCTAATAGAGCTGGAACCAGTAAAAGTTTGTCTCCAATAGTAAAGAGACTGAAACAAAAATGACGCTAGTATCTGTCAGTAGCGACATCCTGGCAGTATCCATTGACGACAACTGGTAGGTCGACAACGGTGCAACCAAGCATATAGCTCGTAATTTGAATTGGTTTACGAAATATGAGTCTTTCTTGTGAAATTGTGTGGTAACCGCGGCGGGCAGCAAACAATTGAAAGCACTCGGTAGCGGAACTATCGAGGTAATAAATTTATCTAATAGTCAATTGAAAGGTTCGACTCTCAACGAAATTCAGTACGTTCCAGAGGTTTCTCGAAGCCTCTTCTCGGTACTGGCAGCACATGATAGAAATTGTTTCAATAAATTCGAACCAAACCAACGTGAATGCAGATTTATCGTCGGTAAAAGGTCATTTTCACCGGAACTAGGAGCAGCATCGCATGCTATATCAAGCATCATTCCATCCGCTTCAATCTGAGCGACCGGGTGTCAATTTAGTTGAAGGTACAGATACCTTACAACTCTATCACGTGGGATGGGGACACCTGCGGTTGGGCATCGCAATAAAACCTAGGAAAAAGCTCTGTAGTCTTTATCAATTTGGAAAGGCTCACCGACAGCTATTTCGAACCAGAGTTCGAACAAACCAATCAGGTGAGCTGTTGTCAGGTGACATCTGCGGCCCTTTTGATAAATCTTTTAATGGGCTTAGATACGTGAAAATCTAGCAATTAAAGAAACTATACGAGAAGTATTGGGAACGGCTCGAGTCGTTGGTCATCTAGTGAAAGAATTTCTCAGTGACAATACAGGAGAATTTGACAAGGAAGAAGTTCGAGTTGTACGTCACGAATTTGACGAATTTCTTGCAGGCTTCAAGGCAGAATTTGTGACCATTGACGGCTGCGTCCCAAAACGATTAGGAAAATTGACGATTGAAGGGAGGAGTCCTCATTAAATTTGGTTTGTCCATAAACCAAGAATCAAGAACTAGAGAATTGTCAGCTCTAAATGCCACGTCCATATCCCCGGGAAGAAGAGAAAAAAGATAGATTCAAAAGCAGTAGTCGGATACCTTGTTGGATGTTATGGCGATACAGAATATATTTGCTTAATAAACATGATATCGTATTATCCAGAGCCGTCCTTGCCTATAGAAAATGATGACACTGTCAGACAAAGGAAAAAGGAAATCGATTTTGAAAAAATAACGGAAGAAACGACTGAAAACCAAACAGGGTCTTCATCGTCCAAAGCTGAAGAAGAGGATGATGGCATCTGAAGGATCCCGCGGAAACATAAAAAAACCTCGTACCTAGATGACTACATCACAATCGCAGAGGTTTTTTACCGTAGAAGATCCTGAGTCGTTCCTAGAAGCAATGGAACGTGAAGATAAGAACAAATCGAAGAGGGCCATGAATGTGGAAATGGACTCTTTGTAATCGAAGAATGCATGAGACCTGGTCGAGCGTCCTCCCGGAAAATTCGCAATTAATATTATAAAGGTCTTTCGTTTGAAACACCACCTATATCGCATCGTCGATAAATATCGAATGAGAGTGGTGATACAAGGGTGTGCTCAAAGACCTGACATTGACTACAAAGACACAAGTCACGCGTTTGGACACAATTCGGAAATGTTGGGAGTGGCAGCCCCGCAAAGAATGCAAATGATGCAGTTAAACGTCTCCACTGCTGTTCTGTTTGGTGATGTGGATGAGGAAGTCTACATCAAGCAACCAATTCGCAACTCGGACGGCACGAAACGTATTTGTTGTTTAAAACGAAAATTTGATAATTTTATGGTTAGTCTCAAATTCAAGCATAGCCAAGAGGATCCCTGTGTTTATATCTGTCGACAGAATTTATATAAGTTTAGCGTCACATTGTACGTGGATGACGGTCTTGTCATTTTCGTCCATGAAATTGTATTAAAATTCAGAATCGTCGCCAAGGAACTGTTCCACTTTCCTAGCCTGGAAATATCACAAATCAACGGTGATATAGCTTTAGGCCAGTTCATATTCAGCGATAAAGTTATGCAAAGGTTCAATTTGAGTGAATGTTATTCAGTCAAAATATCCATCGACAAGCTAGACATTTTAGCTGGAGAGGAAACACCTGTAAATTTCTCCTATCGATCAGCTTCGGAAGCATTCTCGTTTTGACATAGCATTTGCCGTCAGTGTTTTATCTCGTTCATTGGGAAACTCCACAATGGAGGAAGTGAGAAGTAGCTGCGAATGCTGCATCAAAAGAAACCATCTGGATTTTTTAGACGTAAATATGAACGCACTGCGACAAGATTTGCAAAGGAACTTCAGGCATGCGCAAAACTAATATGCTCTTTTGAAGGTATGTCTTAGCCAGGAACACATGCGCTAACTCATTTGTGCGCTACGTAAGATTCTTCCATGCACGCCAGCGTCAAATATCCAAATGATGTGCACCTGCGCGAGTATCACAAAAACTTCCTACTAAACTGGTTTTTGGAAAAATCGCAAATTCTTGCGACTGCCGACCTGGCCAAAATTGTCGCAAGTGTGCACGCTTTCATTTAACCATGTGTTACTTGCGACAGAAGTGCGACTATATAGCTGTAGTCCGATCCATCCCTAAGACAGGGTTCAGCCAACCTTAAATGTTAAGAAAGGTTGTAATCCTGTTTACGGCTACTAGCTTGGCCCGATGAACGTAACCAGAATCGAATGTTTAAAAAACCGTGCAAGTTAACACAAGATAAGTTTGAACATTTTTCGCAATGCATATGGGCGCATTGGTACGACACATATATAAATAGGGATAGACTTCCAGCATTAACCCATCGGCGGAAGCATATTTAATTTAAAACAAGTTAAGTAAGTAGGAGACTGCTCCTACCAGAGGGTCTTTGTAACCACCCTAGAGTGCGAAAAAAGTTTTCTAATAGCGTGAGCACAACTGCTGAGGTGTGTGCTGGTGCGTTTCTTGAAAATCACTCGACTTCCTTGATTCACACGAATGCCGAACACAATGAAATAGACCAATATTGTTGAAACTTGGTGTGCGTTCATTCAAGACATGATACTAACTAAACATGACCTCGATACGCGCCGGTGGTGCCATCTCTCAAACTTTGTACGGACTTTTCAAACGACCCTGGTATTCGGTAACGCGTGTGTTGCTTTTGGAGTTTGTGATTTTGACCTGCGACCGAAATTCTTCTCCGAACTAGCTTCCCCACAAGCAGCCACCTCGGAGTAGGCGGCGAACATCCGAACGTGTAGGCCTTAAAAGGCACTGTTCGTTGTTGCGGCTCAAGAATTCACGTCTTAAACTGTTGTGAGGTCGGTTTAGATTTCCTTCGGGAAATCCCGGACGAACGGATGGATTAAAATCATTACATAATTTTTCGTTCCTAAATTATTCAAATAAGAGAAAGCGTTGAAATTGCATTGTCTTAATTTTAATTTCTCTCGCGCTTGTAAATCTGCACTCGATTTGTCATCGGCACAACTTTTTATCGTGTGCGCGGTTAATCCCCAAAAAAATTACAGATATCATTGATTGATCAAATCTATAAAAACAATCAAAACCGTAATATGTGAGTAGGTGGGGATTACATATCGTTACATAGTCACTCATTATACAAGAAAATTGAAATGACTGTAACTTTGTTAAATGTGATTTGAAATACAATGATATGATTGATCAGAACACTCTTAAAAACCTGCTGAAGTCCTAAAAATTTACTGATGTGTTTTCACTCGTTTTAATTTTTGTTTTCAATAAATAAAAGACTGCAAAAAAAATCAAACTACAAGTCTGGGTGACATTTAACCCACCTTGCATTAAAAAATTAAAAAGGAAGTCATCGGTGGGGCAGGTTTAAATTCACCTAGTCCCAAAGAGTTAACAAATCACGATGGTAACTCGTAATTGAACAAATTCAACCACACAATGATGTGTTCAAACCAATAAAGTGGTGGTGCTTATTGAATATCAATGACTTTGTTTCAACTATAATCGAATCAATTCGGGTAATTATGCAAATTCCTACAATATATTTAAGTTATGCGTTTTGTACAATGGCAAAATAATTAAGAGTTCATTTTATTTGATTCTTTAAAAACAATTCACATAGAAGCAATTTCTTTTCGGGACTTGCGAAAAAATCAATAAAACTTACACGAATCAAAATATTCACGACAAAATCAATATTTGATAAAATAATACTTGTAAATATATAGTATTCGTTTTCATCAGCTTCATTTCAAATCTAAACTTGTTTTTCAATTTATACATGGTATTTTCCTCTTGTTTTCTTTTTCTGCAAAACGAAGAGTCAATGGTCTAAGCGAAAGATGTTCCGTTGCAGAATGCTAAGAAATTTGACACCGATTTTGTTGGAAGACTGCAATCGAGGATCGATTTATACATATTCTTGTTTATTGAGATAACATTGTGATATGCAATCATGATAAATGAAGTATGAAACTATGAGAATAAATTTTTTAAATGAAAATAGCGACCGTGAGTTCATCATGCGAACATAAATGTAACAATTATTCATCGTTCAATAGGATTACTTAATCAAACAGTCCAATGAACATGCACATTTTGCTGTAAATGAGTTTTGTGTGTATATTGCACTCATTTAGCACACAGTGCTGGGTTTAATATCCGAAATTCAATAACATAGTCTACTATTATTATTTTTCGTAAGCTTGCACGTTTTTGATCTTATCTTACAAAGCTCCAACTTTATATGTTCATTTTACGGTTTATACTATACATTGATAAATTTTACGTTCAATTGTGAAAATCACAGAAGATAATGCCTCCAGATTAGATTAATGAAAGTATTAAGTAATATTTGCGGTTGCATGCACAATCTACGAGTATACCTCGTAGATAAGTTTAAAAACTAAGTTAAATCAACTATCTTTTTATAGCACATTTATCGATAACATTTTAATACATTCAGAACATTCACCTGATACCTAACTAACGTTGTCATAAAAGATAGCATGAATGAGCTTGTGGAAACGCTTTGATTTTGTAACTTGAAGTCAATGTTAAATGAAAAATCATTTTATATATATTTCAATGTTATTTGAGGGAAGATAGCTACCTGAAAACATTATTAAGCTTTCCATATCGGTGAACATCAGCTATGCGGCTTTGTTCAAATTAGAGTTGATTGTTTTGTTTATGAAATCCGATTTTTGTCCACTACTCATGGCAGAATTATTCCTGTTAGTTGTCTGCAATCTAATTGGATAAAAAATATTTGTCTAGACACCTGTATACTTTCACTTTCAGTACATTTAAGTTATTATGTCTCATATACTCGTACGTGAAAATGTAGTTCCTCACCATACGGTACGTAGAATGTTTTAAAGTACGATTTTCGTTGGTGTTATGGACTTAGTTTATTTGGCTAGTAGTTAGCGCGGTTTACCTGTTTACAATGACAATTTACCGGAAAC
Organism: Odontomyia ornata; assembly: GCA_963969285.1. Classification (NCBI taxonomy): domain Eukaryota; kingdom Metazoa; phylum Arthropoda; class Insecta; order Diptera; family Stratiomyidae; genus Odontomyia; species Odontomyia ornata. The sequence goes on along the minus strand of OZ017738.1, from coordinate 66,378,396 downwards.
TATGTTCTTTGTAAGTAATGTGTCATGTGCAGGTTAAGCCTGGGCTAGCAATCAAATAAACTTTATGAACTTTGGAATTGAGTTTCGTCAATTTTATGGGTTAACAGGTTTTATCATGAATTATTAGTTAGGCCGGGTCATCTTAAAATTAGTTTACTCTTGCCATAAAGATTTCTGATGCCTACAATGAGGAAATTTGTGGTTTTTGCAAGTTTTAATTCATTTGAGTGCTAAATTTCCGTACAAATTGAATGTTCGCTTACTACATGTTTTATCTAAGGTAAAATGTCCCCCACCTCAGCGTTCGAGTGTCTCATTCCGTGAACAAAACGGCACTCTACGAGTAGATGGTGATATCTCCACTAACACGATTGACTGTGTGATTTTCATCCAATTGTCACATCCGTGCCTATTATAGCTAGGTCCATCAGTCCATCAGATGAACTAATTTAAACAAAACTCGTTGCCGCTAGCGAGATTCGAACCAGTGACCTTCAGCTTGAATGGGTAGCGGCATAAAACAACTTAAATAGCAGAGTTCGTTAAAATTACATTCTCTTAATATAAATCTATCACAAACTTGTAAATCGGTTTGCGTGTGCTTATCTGTCAGCACCCGATTTGTCATCGGCTTGAAACGTTCGAATCAAGCTGTATGCCTATGAAAGCAAATGAAGATAAAAAATGATGATGATGAGAGAAACATCATCCCCGTATCTGGATTATGTCCATCGGGAACTTTTCGGAGATATATGGCAAAAAAGACAAAGAAGCCTCCTTTTTCAAGCCGCTTACAGATGGTAAAAACAAACCGGTTTACGTTATTTGGAAATACTGCAGTGAAAAGGGGCAAACAATGCGGTCAACGGAAAGCCGTAGTCAACCTTCATACTCTGCTCATTCTAATAGAGCTGGAACCAGTAAAAGTTTGTCTCCAATAGTAATGAGACTGAAACAAAAATGACGCTAGTATCTGTCAGTAGCGACATCCTGGCAGTATCCATTGACGACAACTGGTAGGTCGACAACGGTGCAACCAAGCATATAGCTCGTAATTTGAATTGGTTTACGAAATATGAGTCTTTCTTGTGAAATTGTGTGGTAACCGCGGCGGGCAGCAAAAAATTGAAAGCACTCGGTAGCGGAACTATCGAGGTAATAAATTTATCTAATAGTCAATTGAAAGGTTCGACTCTCAACGAAATTCAGTACGTTCCAGAGGTTTCTCGAAGCCTCTTCTCGGTACTGGCAGCACATGATAGAAATTGTTTCAATAAATTCGAAATTTGTGGTTTAGGAGTATTTATTCAGTTTTAACCGACTTCCATAGGAAAGAAAGTTATCATTTTCATATAACTTGTGGTGGCAGGATACACAGGAAGATTCTCAGGAGGTCATAGAAGTATCTTCAAGTTGTTACCTGAATATGTCCCTGAGAAAGTCATGCCCGATGACACTATCAGTGCTGTTCCAAACAGTTACAGAAGAGTTCATATCAGAATCCCACATAAAACTGAGTGGTCACTTTGCCAGTCACTATGTGGAGAAGAGAAGAAAATATAACATTCTACCCAGACGGCTGTCGGGAACTGGAGTAGGATGGTACTTAACCCGAGATATTTTAAAACCCCATAATAGTAGCAATGTTGACCTCTGTATATCAGGGAGAAGTATTTGCTATACTAGATAGTGGAGAAGAAGGCGAATAAACATCTGCAGCGATATCCAAGCGCCACTGTTTATCCTCAAAAATTATCCCTGAATAATTGAACACATTGAACTCGGTTGGGAGACACAATTTGCTTAGGCTCTATTGGGTTCTAGGTCACACAGGATATGAAGGCAATTAGAAGTCTGATGCTCTAGCTAAAGGAGGCTCAGAATACTTGCCTGTTAGTTCGGAACCTTTTATAGACGTTAGTAGACCTAAATTAATAAGGGGAGAGTTCATACGCACGCATGCTGGCAGCTAGCTTCTGCGGTGTGGTGAGGCGGGTTCTTACCGCTAGCGCAAAACTCACAGTACAAAAACATCTGTAGTGAATTATATAGAATAAATGTCCATGAAGGACTGCAGCGATGATCTGGTGCCTCGGCGAAAGATGATGATGAGATCCACCGAGATTGGCCTTGTCTGGGGACGCGTGTCTACGCTGGTAGGCTAGCGTTGCGGTGCTGTAGGGCGGGTTCTTTCCCCCTAGCACAAGGCATGTTACCATGAATTAAGCATGGTAACATGCCGATCGATAGGTGTCGAGGCCGAGGTAATCTACTAAAGGCTAGGAAGTTGCTGGTTCAGAGAACAAATTTGGCCCGGAGGAAACGGACGGACTTCGTCGTTATCGACGATACTCATGGCCCACAAATAAGAGTGGGGCATCTAGGTGAAAGCGGTGCCCCCTCGCACCCTCTCAACCGGATCAGGATCCTAACGTAGACGTGGCCATGTATTTCCATTTGAGTGAAAATCTCATACAAAAGTACTTTGTATGAGTCTTTCCCGCAAATGAGGAATACAAACTTAACCAATTTATGTTATAGCGTTATGCAATGGAATCACATAACTCTATATCATAAAAAGGCACGTGAGCGGAGGGCCACTCAACGCGGCAGGGACACCTGTTAAGCAAAAAAATGGAAGAGCGTGCCCGATGGCTAACCCATATTAGCGGAGGAGCCTGCCATCGCTGCGGGTCCTGTACCCGGTCAGGTCGAACGAACGGGAAAGACCGAAATTTTTATTTTAAATCTCCTTTTTTTTGTTTATTACCGAATCATATCTTAGTTAAAATATATACCAAAAATAATTCCGAATAAATAAATTTATATATGTAGGAAAGAGAGATATAGAGAGATGATGCGGCCGACTGCGGGACAGTCTCGATCTGCCCGCCGGCGCGAGTGGTTACAATAAACAGAAATAAAGTATACAACAAAAACATAACTAAGTGTTTTTATAAATTGGTGCCTATTTCATTTTTCCATTAGCTTATTTTTCTACATGAGTGATCGTCCGGGATATTGAGAGGTTTTATGTGAAAATTGACAGATGTTTGACACGCTGTGTTGAAAAATCACGAAATATGATTCCTTTGAACTATTTCTTTTTTTTGCTCAAAAGGTTACTTTCAAAAATATTTAACTCACACACATTACGCTTCGTTGTGAAAAACAAAAAACTTATTAACTTAAGCACATGAGTAATACAATAAATGCTATTATTTACTTTCAAAGAAAGAACCAACCAAGTAACAAGGTTCATTCAATTTTAAAAATCGATCCCGAATCAGTGTTCTTGAATCTTCGTTAACTTTCCCAGATTATCGTGTCTCTATTGGGTTTGATTAAAATCAAATTAGAAATTTTAATTTCCACTTAATGTTATGCTCCTTTGATGGTTCACTTTTAATAGGCAGTTACCTTTAACAAATTCATTAAAAATGTAGGCAGGAGCGTCCCGAAATTTTCTCATGCATGGAGCTAGATGGTTGTGCCCCTTCCTGCTTCTGCTTGAATTCCAGACCGAGGTCATCCAAATCTTTTTCTGTCTTTTCGGTGCTTTAAGAAGTGTCTTTTTCACCTATAAATTTCGACTCTCACGAATTATAGATTGTTTTGGATTAATTTCCCAACCACGCTCGCCTGAGAAATAGTTACATGTCACTGTGCATTCGAAGATTTTTCCTTGAGGTATCATCAATATGATGCAGTATCTATTTTTATTTATCTTTATTCATAATCTCCTTCAACCAAATTTCATTACTAATCCACCTTGACTAGCACTTTGCACAATTGGGACTAATTTTATGAGTGAAACTATCCACTCATCCCGTTAGAATTTGAATTAATTCTGATTTTTTCTTTCGATCACTTTTACAAAGGATTTTCATGAACTAATTTTCGATCAAAGAAACGATCGTTCAGCGATTGAGTATTGACTCCGAAACTAAAAAACTTTCTTTTTAAACTCTCTATCTTCATCTTTTCCTTCGTCTTGCTTCCCGTACTTTCTCAGAATACACCACGCAAGTCTCGGTTTAGTTGTATGTTTAGCTCCACAATTTGCTCAATTACACCATCATACAATAATCGCAAAAGGAACACTTACGCGCGATAGCCCACTCACAAATGTAAAAATAATCTTTATTAATAGAATTATTTTCACTAAATATGCTTAATTCGTTAGAAATACGTAAATTTTGAAGTGCAGTTATACTTCACAACAAACACTCTGGTAAACCGTATCTTACCAACACAAAAAAAAACCATCCTCCGCCATCTCCATTTATGCAGCATTTATTTCTTCTCCAGACGCACTTCATACACATGGGTCTTCCCGGGGGGCAATTACTACTCGACTATTCCTTTCACACTTCTCACTTTTATTTTTTCTTCCGTACGCTTTTTATGATGCCACGCAAAATTCTTTATTCCTTTATAGCTTCTTCAATTAGCACATCGAACACAATATTTTTAACTTTTACTTTAACTGCGTTTAAATCAGTTACTCCCTCCCAAGGGACAATCACATCCTCCGCGACACCGTTAAAATCCTTGTGAACAAGTTTCGCGCCCTCATTTTCGGAATCAACGTACTGTGTATGAATCTTCTGTGTATGAATCTTCTCGTGCATATGAACGGTGAAGGCAATCAAGAAATTCCAATCGCTCTCTTCTTCCGTACACATTTCAGATTCTAAAACGTGATCCTGAAGTCTTGATTTGTTAGTATAGCGGGAGCCGGTTCTTGTTCAGGTTTAGGAGGCAACGGTGCTGCATTTTCTGGGGTATATTGCGACAGCAACTCGTTGCATTCGTCTTCAAACTGATCCACATCTAGCTTTTTGCTGGTAGATAGTTTTGACGACATAAAATCCAGGCGAGACTTAGGCGCCGCTCCTTTTTTAAAGAGTTGGCTCATTGCCTCGATTGTCTTCATGCTTGAGGCTAAGGGTGGCTCAGGAGCTCTCACACTCAACATTTTAGCACGATAAGCATAAACTCTTTCCTCTGTCAAATTTTGGTGATTTGGGAGTGGTGATTCGTTGAAAGGGAGTTGAGGCATATCCTCGACTGATGGCCCGCATATCATCGACTGATGGCACAGACCCGAAATCGGATGCATGACGTCACAATGCATACCAGGATTTTAGACCCGATCTTTTAGACCGATTGAAAAGCTTTTGACAGTTCCCACTGTGACGTCATATTGCTTTTCTTCCGGGCCTGAGAAAGCAGGCGTTGACTTTATGCTTATTTTGACAGTTTCATCAGATAAAATTCGTGTTTTTAAATGTGATGGGTTACTTTCAAATGCCTCAGACCGTTCAGCCCTTCCAAATTCATGCTCGTACTGTTGACAGAGCTCAAATCTAAAGTATAGACAAACGTGATTATGACCGCGTACTGTGGGCCCAAAACATTCCAATACTGATCCAGATCCTAGATTATGTTGTAGAAGTACATGATCTGAGTTCCAAGGTTTTGTGAACTGTCTAAGTACATCGTTTGGGTCTATTTGCATTTTTCATTTCTTTAAATTATTCCAAATTGGCCGTTAAATTACTCACAGCGTATGCAATTTTACTCGACACAGACACTTTTCAACTATAAACAATTTTCCAATCTCTATCAAATGTAAAATTTTTAAATTGTTTGCTCATACAACGTGAAAGCTTTTGAGCAGCGGCTTTGCGTTCCGAACCGATGTACGCCATTTATGGATGCCACGCTCTCACCGTGGACATTCACAGAATAATCACGGGACACCATTTTCTTCATCCTCATTTGCACAGAATAGGCATTTCCGAAGGCCCTATTTCTCAATAATACTTAGAAAAGGATGAGGCAACCATTTATATGAATCTGAAGGACCTTATTCGTTTCTCCAAAATAAAGATTTGGGTCTTAAGAATGGAGTATTTAACTTTTCTGCGTCTAGCAGTCGTTGCGTATAGACGTGTTTTTAATCGCTCTTGTCATTAATTTCAAAAATTAATTAATTTTTCACAAGAGTCAGTTGAAACTAATTTTTTAAATTGAAAACCATCACCATCGAATTATTCGAACATTTATCGAATACGTGAAATTTCTTTCTTGAAGCGAAACGAAAGTTCGATAACAACGAAGAAAAACCGAAAATTTTATCGGTCATTGAGATCGAGCAGTTAATTAAAGCTAATGAGAAAGCTAAGAAGGTTCAGGGAGAAAATGAAGAGCTCAGACTTCGGATCCAATCACTAGAAGAACTAGTTGGAAAATTGACGTTCAACAAAGCAAAAGAAACCAGCAAGAAAGAAAAAGAAGTAAAGTCAAAAGCGACTGAAGAAAAAAAATCTAAGAAACCGTAAAAAGAACCTGATCAAGAGGATGACCTCAGCGCAGGCGGAGCAAACGTCAGCACACACTATTATGCAGCGCTAGTTGTACTACTAGAATCCATGAGTATTACGACCTTTTTATTGAAGCGTCTGGACTGTGGAGAGGATCTCCTCCAGTTGCTTCCCGTTAAATACTTGCAACAAGGAGATCGATTGTCGAGCGTAAAAACTTGCCTTATGACTAAGTCCAGACTTGCCTTATTACTAAGTCCATGAAATATAGACGTGTAAAGTGCATAGATATCCACGCCTCCGGCGAGTGCAAATTCCTAGCCAAAAGAAAAATTATATTCTGTGAACTGCGGTCTGTTTGGTCATCCAGCATCATATCGAGGATGCCCCGGCATCAAGATGCAAAGGTAAAATTTACTCCAAAACAATGTCCAGTACACCGCAATGTGATACCTACCAACAAGCCCGGCGTGTCATTTGCACTTGCTGCGAGAGGACCAGCAGACAATGTAAATAAAATAAATAATGTAAGTGGCAATACTGAGCTGCTTCTTAAAATTTATCAGCAATTAAATTTGTTATCGGAGAGAATCGATAAACAGGATTCTAAAATTAACTTTGTTTTTTAGCGTTTAGGGCTTTCAAATGCCTCAAAGTAAGTTGTCACCGAGTCACATTCCCATGGATAGGATTTGTCTCATCTCGATCAACGTCAACTCCATTATGAGTCTACATCGACGTGACTGTCTCTTGGAGTTCCTTGTCAAGCAAAAGCCTGACATCATGCTTCTTACTGAATTTTGAATTCGTAAGAAACGATAGGGTAATAGGTGATGGGGGAGGTGGCACCGGGATATTGGCGAGAAGACCCTTTTGTTTCCAAAATATTGAAAAAGTCGAATTCAAAAGCTTTGAATCTCTTGAAGTGTCCGTTATAAAAATTTCACTGCCAGGTGGGGATAGCCTATTCGTTATCTCTGTCTATGCAACTGGTCAAAATGCTCTCAAGTTCAAGGAGGAGCTCAATTCCTTGTTTGAAATTCTCGAATTGAACAGGCTGCATAGTTATTATATTCTTGCTGGTGACCTGAACGCCAAGCATACATCATGGCTGAACGCCAACAATAATCCCAGAGGTGTATTCCTGAAATCGTGGATAACCGAGAACCAAATTGAATACAGGTGCAATCTATATGGGTCGGAGTTCCCAAGATACCCTAGGGAAAATTCATATTTGGACCTCTGCATTGCTGACGCAAGACATGAATTCAGCTTTAATAGTCCTCAACGGAAACTGCAGGTACTTCCTTATAATAGCGACCATAACGCAATCGTGATGGAAAGCAATCATTAAAGGGATGATCTCTTCTTCATTCTAGTTCAACATGAAAATCATCGGTTGAATTTCAAAAAAACTGACTGGGGAGTTTAATCAAGACTACCAGAAGCAATGCCCTCCTTCTGATGATGACAATGCTTGCTCAATGGTTCCTAATGACAGGAATCTAACTAACGATGAAATAGATGTCTATTTGTCGAAGTTAGAGAAGCTGACGTTGGAAACGATTGAGAAAGTCGTTCCCAAGATTAAACATCGAAACAATATGGAAGGATATGAAACACCAACCATTGCAAGGTTGAAAAGGTTGAAAAACCTTCTTCTCACACGCGTCAACCATATTTTTCGGCGATTTTTGGACTACAACCATCCCTCGTTGGCTTTGTTGAAATTACACCGGAAGAATGTCCGGAGCTTAATGCGTTCATACTTCAGGAGTGAGGTCAGGGTCAGGAATCAATGGTCGGAAAAATTGAGGGGTATTAGCCCACAGGACCCAGATGGCGTTTTCGCTAAAGTTAATAGCATATTCCGCAAAAAGTCTCGAGTGAAGGTATCGAATCTTGATGTCACTAGTGATGAGATAAATCTTCTCGGTAGGGATGGTATTGAAATTGATAGTACGACTCCGGATAGAAATGGAAACAGGCTTATATGTGAGGGACTGCATAAACTTGCCCTGATTGGTTCATCTACCAAATTCTGAGAGAGGGAATGAAATATTTTCAGAGGGGTGTTAAAAATTTAGAAATCGTTTTAACACCCCCCACACCCCACTCTCAATCCTCTCCAACATTAAATATAATTATTCGTCAATTGACAACCCACACATTTATTTAATTGTGATCAGATGTTGTCATACAACACAATTGAAGAAAATGGGATGGGAATTTTGGTGGAATTTAAGGCATTAAATTATAATATTTGAAACGGCAGATCCCCGATGCTGCTGTAATATATTGTGCAAGGACGGGTTCTAGAAGAGCAGCCTTCTTTTCTCTAGAAGGGCACCCTTCTATTCTCTAGAGGAGCACCCTTCTATTGCCTAGAGGAGCAACCTTCTATTCTTTAGGTGTGTATTCTATAGAAGGGCATCCTTCTATTCTCTAGGGAAGGATTCTTGTACTCTTCCTTCTACTCTATAGAAGGGAACCCTTCTATACTTTATGATACACTTCTATTCATTTGAAGAGTACCCTTTTATAGAATAGAATGGCGCTCCTCGTGAGAATAGAAGGGTGCCCTTCTATTCTTTAGAAGGGCACCCTTCTTCCCACACCCCACTCTCAATCCTCTCCAACATCAAGTACGTGCAAAATACCAACTTTTCACGATAGTGTACATTTCCCAATTTTCAAACCTTAAAAACTATGTAAAGGAATGTTTTCCGCGCCCAACATATATATATATATATATATATATATATATATATATATATATATATATATATATATATATATATACATATATATATATATATATTCTTTTTCAGCATGAGAAACTGTATAACATACTGAAATTTCAAAAAAATTGGGAGTATGGCACCTAAACTAAATAATTACCCAATCTTGTTTCAGACAACGCTGCTGGGGGTCAGTCAAGACGTGAAACGTAATTGGAAGGATTTCCACGTCATGGCTGGCGAGGGTAGTTCAGAACGAGTTCCACATAAATCCTCTGTTTGATACCTCAGTGTTCATCTCGATCAGTATCTGTACTATACTGAACATGCCAAAATTATGCTCAGTAAAGCACAAAAAGTAGTCATGGCCCTACGAAGACTCTTTCATTCCAAAATTATCTTTTACAAGACCCTGGTTAGACCTGTTTTGACACATGGATGTCAGATCTGGTACAACCAGAGTGCTAGTACTATGGAAAAATTAAGAGTTTTCGAAAGGAAATGTCTTCGTGCACATATTGGTTTGTACAGAAAGCCTGAGTCGGATTGGAAGCATGTTATATCGAATAGAAGAATTTATCAAACGGTAAAGTTACGAGAGTCGATATCTTCATATAGAAGAGCCTAAGTCCGTTTTGTTTCACATTTGATATATTGCATTTTGAATCCTTATTGATCATGAAAAATCTCATAGGCGTTAATCCAACGGATTTACCGTTGATTTGCCATTCCTTGATAACTGGAAATATGTTTTCATTGGAGTCCAATTCATATTTGTGTGTTTTGCCCTGTACTGTTTGGACTGACTTTTCGTTAGCCGAATTTGCCTCATTATCGATGGGCACGTTAGTATTTTCTTTCCCATTGGCGTAGGGGGTGTGAATTTGAAGGTTATATCAGACATATTGGTGTTGATTTTAAAATCTTTTTTTTCCTTATGACGCGTTGGTGCCCAGCATTTGTTCTTCTTTTTTCGCTTACATTAAGTTCGTTGTCACTGACACTAATTACGTTCATTGACCCCGGGTCGGAGGGCGGTCTTCTGCGCCCTGTTCCATTTTGGGACATGTGTTGTTTTTGTTTTTTCCGCCAAATTATCACTCACTAAATACACCAGATTCACAAAATGAAAGAGGATACTCACCTGTATCTCTTCATGCTTGATTACAAGCAGCTTAGAAGCACTGATGCTAATCCTAAAACACCAATGTCTTCGGATTTAGCTTCCTCGAGTGCACTCTACTTATTATAAAAAAGAAAATGCCGGCAAAAACACCTCAAAGAAATCTACAGTGGCCTATGTAGGGATGTGACCTCTGGGGCGTCTGGAAAAGGAATTCCGATGAACGAATTGTCATGTCATGTACTCTCTCAGTCTACTTCCGTCCGTACAAAAAACAAGTCAATTCGATATGCCTGCTTTAAATAACTTTAGACCCAAAATCCACGCGTATCAATTATAAATCCTGAATATGTTGAAGCAGCTTTAGTAGAGTAATTTTTGAAATACTAGAATAACGTTACTAAATTATATTAAAAAAATGTTTAATTCACATGAATAAGTTTTTAAAGAACCATTTAAATGCACATATATCAAGTCTGAACATTTACAAGAGAAATTGTAACATTAATTGTATCTACAGTAGAGCGCCGGTCAGCAGGACTATCTTTCTGAGAAAATACAAAAATATATCAAAAGTTGCAGCACATAATTTAACCAAGTTGAGTAGGCAGAAGGGCTTGTAACTATCCATATAAATATATTTGAAAGGTCAGGGGTTAAGTTAATCAACACCAAATAGGCGCCATTTGTTTCAAATAAAAGAATTTTCTGAATGCTCGGCCAATCAAATCTGAAGAAAATTGTAGGGGCTAGGTCGATTTGGAGTAAATATATACATATGTCAACACGTGTCGCTGTCGTTGTAATTCGATATAATTGAAATGGCTATATCTTACTTAACCAGGATCACAAGAATCTAATGTTAATGTACATTGCTATGAAATTTCAGGAGCTTTGAGGATGCCGTCTAGATATTATTGGGCGAACGGTAAAATTAAAAAATCATTGTATTACTCACAAATTTGAAAGAATTTTGACTATGTTGGTAGTTTTTGCCCTTGTACTCATAACGGTCTACCTCCACAATTTTTTTCAAATTTTGTGGCTTAATAGTGTCCAATAGCAAGGGTGAATAAAAAATGCTCCGTGCTTTTTGCCTCCTCTTGAACCCCTGATACGCAAATTCACTATTTTGTTGATTCTAAAAGTTCCAATCAAGACCTTTCATTTTATGCAACTCGACTACTTTCGATAAAATTTTTTCTAGTTGTAACCAGTATGAGAGGCGCTCCGCCTTAAAACCTTTTAAAATTTCGAAGACCTAAGCTTTTTAGCGACTACCACTTCTGAGTTTGATTTTTCTAACCTTTATAGCTCCTGAGAAAACTTGCTGCTGCTTTGACGCACGTCCGGACGGTGAGACGGACAGACAGGAAATAAGTAGGTCTTTGTAAAATTCGTTTTAGCAAGTCCTAAAAATGTGCTCAATGCTGTTTCCCAACTAAGCTAATTTGGTTATAGCACTCTTTTATCGAATGGTTACCGCTGCACCGATTGCGTTCAAATTTTGTATTCCGGAGCACTTTTTAATTCTAAAACCGATAAGGTGAGGAAAAATCCGATCCAAAACCTTTTTCAATATAATTCTATTAATTTTAGTATCGAACTGACAGATGAGCACTACATTTATTCGTCAATTGACAACCCACACATTTATTCAATTGTGATCAGATGTTGTCATATAACACAATTGAAGAAAATGGGATGGGAATTGTATTTCAACAAAATTTTGGTGGAATTTAAGGCATTAAATTATAATATTTGAAATGGCAGATCCCCGATGCTGCTGTAATATATTGTGCAAGGACGGGTTCTAGAAGAGCAGCCTTCTTTTCTCTAGAAGGGTACCTTTCTATTTTCTAGAGGAGCAACCTTCTATTCTTTAGGTGTGTATTCTACAGAAGGGCATCCTTCTTTTTTTTGGGGAAACATCCTTGTTCTCTTCCTTCTACTCTATAGAAGGGTGCCCTTCTATACTTTATGATACCTTTCTATTCATTTGAAGAGTACCCTTCTATAGAATAGAAAAGTGCTCCTCTTGAGAATAGAAGGGTGCCCTTCTATTCTTTGGAAGAGCACCCTTCTATTCTTTGAAAGAGCACCCTTCTATTCTTGACAAGGGCACCGCTTTAGTTTTCAGAAGTTATTTTCTTCAATTGTGTTATATGACAACATCTGGTCACAATTGAATAAATGTGTGGGTTGTCAATTGACGAATAAATGTAGTGCTCATCTGTCAGTTCGATACTAAAATTAATAGAATTATATTGAAAAAGGTTTTGGATCGGATTTTTCCTCACCTTATCGGTTTTAGAATTAAAAAGTGCTCCGGAATACAAAATTTGAACGCAATCGGTGCAGCGGTAACCATTCGATAAAAGAGTGCTATAACCGCTAATTTTAATTCATTTATTGGTTTAGTGATCGATTCTGGGCTTTTATTTTTGAATTTGTAAGATGGGTCAACATTTTACTAAGTGTATAATTGCTTCATTTGCTGCGCTACTTCAATAGTCCAGAGGGTATTGATATACTCTTACAAGCAACGCTCTACTGTATTCGAAGTTAGCTTCACAGTGAAAATATATTAATCACTTATGCCAGTTGTTGACACCACAAACACAGTCCCGGAAATGATGTTTACAACGTCGTTGTCAATCTCCCATGTCACTTAAACAAGGTTGACACAAACGTGATTGTGGGTGGGTGCTATGACTTGCAAGTCCTTCCTGAAATTTGTTTTAATAATCCATATCGAGATCTAATATTTATCAATTGAATTAATCAGGTCTGGGTAAGAGAGATTTATGCAAACAGCAAATAAATGCTTCGAATGTTAAATCGATTTACGGAAACAAGGAAGTTTACATATAGAATGCTAATCCAAATACTCCTCCCTCCATTTCATGAATTCAACTAATATTCTGATCACTACTTCCTTGCGTAGCCTGACAGGCACGAATGCTCCAGATTTGCCTACGGATTATAAAATAACTTCTAATTTGCATGTCAGCCGTTAACAATATGCGGCAATGTATTTTTCACTCATTTGGTGTGTACTATACGGTAGTGGCCTGACTATATGAGTCACCTCCCCCTTCACTTAAAATTCCATACGTGATATCAACTATCCGCTTCCGCGCGAAGACAGTCAGATTGGAGACTAAATACACACTCGTATGAAATCTAAAGCGGTTTGTTGAAAGTATTTTCTTGGCCATGCAAACTGATATCCAGGTTTCACATAAATCAATACCAAAAACACGTGTTGTGTTGAACACCATGCAGTGCAAAAAAAACTTGCAAACCGGTTCAGAACGCCGGCCGGTGTACAGTACGCGCACGTATCTACTATGCAGAAATAAGTATCTTGCGAACAAAACATTCAACGTCACACCACAATTGGATAAAATCCTAAATGATCAAACGGTACAATGTCCCAAGTCTAAACAAAATCAACATTGAATTGAGCATGGAAGTTATTCGCGGCGCGCAAAATCAAGTTGAATTATTATATGAATTTTGATAGACTATTATTGCAAAAACTACGCCACGTATCGCATTGATTTAAATTGATCGAAATATAATGATAAAAGCTGCAATATTGAAACTTTCGCAAAAGGGAGATGATAATCATCTTCAATTGGAATGCACCAAAACGGTTCTTATCCAACATGATTTATCTTTCACATGTCATTGAACCGCTAGATAGTTCCAATTGGAATAATGTAATTTTTCTTATCAACAGAAAAGATTCCACTTACCGAGAGCTTTCATGTATTCGTCGAAATTTTCGGATTTTTCCAATTTGTATTTCTTTCCTTCCCAACTGGCCATTTTAGCAATCAATTATTTGTGAAAATTCGCAGAGCACAGGCAAAAAACGTGAGATAACCTCAGGTAAACAACACTATCTCGGCCGAACGACTGCTGACAGATTGGGATCATCCCAGAACCGGCAGGCATTTATACTGCTCTCTTGAAGAGATTTTTACGGGTGGTTTTCTGGTAGGAAGGAAATAGTGCCTAAGTTTTCCATAATGTCAAAGGGAGAAAAGAAATCGTGCAGACGTTTGCAGCGAGAGTTGAAGAAGAATCTGCGCTCTGATTGACTCTAGGGGCGATTGATTCTAATGAGAAACACAATTCATTGAATAAGTATTTGTACAATTAACAAGGTTCCGAATTTCATTGTTGATTTGATTAAAATCTGTTTGATTAGTTTTTTTTATTAACTCTGTAGTTTTTTGTGCAGATTATAGTATTTTTAGTCAGATTATGAAAAATTCCCATTTGAACTAACACAACCACATTTTTGGAAAATCTTTCAAGTTATGCTCTAATGATTTTATTGCAGATGGTAGTTAAAAGTTATCTCAATTCGCAAGTGAGACAAATAATTTTGGAAATTGTAATAACGGCAAGAGCAAAAATTTATCTTCTTAAATTATAACAATGATTCAGAAGTAATAATCGGATAGAGAAATTAAGCCCATAATCGAAAAGTGAAAAAATTGAAATGCGATCTGAAACAAGCGAAGGTAGAAGGCCCTTTTGTTGCACGTATCAGGTGCGCCTGCCCTTAATCTATGATTTCCGCGTAAGTAAATACTTTGTTTTCATAATTTGGTCAGTTTACGAAACTGTTAGTCAGAATCTTCACTTTCCACTCTCAACTTATAAATTTACAATTTGTAGTAGTCAAATAGTTGGTATCTACGAACTGCTCGAGAAATCGCAAGAGAAAACAGCAGAGGTCACACAAGAAAGGTGACAGAATCAAAGCAACCAGAATCACATCGTCTGTCATTTTTTGAAATAAAAATCGATTGATTTTATTAGCTATAAGGTTTAGGAGATCGTACGCAATATTCAAAAATACGAAGCCTACTGGAAATCGAGAATTTGAAGTGGCCTTAATTGTAGAAAGGGAGTTCAAATCGCACGTTATTATTTTTAGGGCAGTTAATGAACGATTGTGTGCGATCCGTATAAAAGCGAAATTCTCCCAGAAAGTCATGTCGATTCATTGCCTACAAATGACATAAAAATAAATTTAAGTGTTATCAACGCTAAGCTCTGTAGTGAAAGTAGGTATAGACATGTCCGTAAAGGACTGCAGCGATGGTCAGCTGCCTCGGCGAAAGATATGTTGAGATCCGCTCAGATTGGCCTTGTCTGGGGACGCGTCAATGCGCTGGCAGGCTAGCGTTGCGGTGTCATGGGGTGGGTTCTCTCCCCCTATTACAAGGATCCACTACAAAAAATTTCGCATTCACAAATTAAATGATGTAAAAATGCTGATCGACTGGTGTCGAGGTCGAGGTAACCTACTAAGGGTTGAAACGCTGGTTCGAAGAACAAATTGGCCCGGGCAAAAACAGACGGACTTACGGAGACTTCGTCGTTACCGACGATACTTATGGCCACGAATAAGAGTGGGGCATCCAGATTGAAGCGGTGCCCCCTCGCACCCTCCCAACTGTATCAAGATCCAAACGTAGACGTGGCCATGTATTTCCCATTTGAGTGAAAAGCTCATACAAACGTACTTTGCATGACTTTTTCCATCAAATGAGGAATACAAACGTAACCAATTTATGTTATGTCGTTATGCAATGGAATCACATAACCCTATATCATAACAGGGCACGCGAGCGGAAGGCCATTCTACCCGGCAAGAGCCCCTGTTAAGCGAAGAAAGGGAAGAGCACGCCCGATGGCTAGCCCATCTAAGCGGAGGAGCCTGCCATCGTTCCTATACCCGGTCAGGTTGAGTGAAAGGGAAAGACCGAGTTTGACTTCTTTTGACTGAACATTATTTTATTATATCGAATTTCAAGACAAATATCGAAAGAATTGATAATAGTTATTAATTAAATATACCGTTATTGTTTAAGAGGTATAAAAATATATAATAATTATAATAAAGTTAATAATTATTTTTATTCCTTGATGTTGTATTGTGTTTTCTCAATGGGTTTTTATGTGGTTTTTATTTTATTTGATATATTTTTTTCAGTTTAAATAAATATATTCAAAACATTGTTTATAAAAGCAAGGAGTAAACGGAAACAACTTTAATCGTACAAGAGTGGTTTTTTTTTGTTGCATTTCGAAAACCGAATCGAACATTTAGTTATAAGAAACAAATTTGTCGTTTAAATATAGAACGAAGCCTAAAAAATGTAAATGTGTTTTTTTTTTTATATACCAATATTAATCAAAAATTATGAAAGATGGGTACTCACCGACATCCTCCCGAGCGCTCGATGATGATATAGGCAGTGCCGGTAGCGATGAGTATAATTAACCTAAGTGCAATAATATATTTCAAAATTTATTTGCACACGAGTAAAGTCTTCTCCTAACTTTATGCTATAAACCATCACAAAAGTAGTTAATTTGTTATTTCTTATAACTTGAATTCAACATGCTGCACAACAAGAAAGATATTCGAATAAAAAATAAATCGTTTTTCCGCCACAGGATGTAAGTGATACGTTTTATATCAATTAAAATAATATTTAAACAGCAATACAAGTAGCCGTACCACGATATTACATATAGACCAGCTCGTTCTTGAACAACAAAAGAATTAAGAGATCTGGGATCTAAGTTTATGAGTCTTCTGTGTAATATTCTAAACAGAAAATCGAATTGGAAACGGCGGCTGCACTACAGCACCCTTTTGATTTAACTTTTCCAATTGTTTTCCAAATGCCTTCACGTGAATCCTAGCGTTCAATAACAGTACCAGATAAAGCACCATTATAACAACCAAGTGTATAAATTGATGAATTATAGCTCGCTGCTTCTGGATATCGCCTCGCCTTTTTCATATCCACAATATTCATCCAATGATCCGATCCAATAACATAACATAAAATTGAAAATAATTTCCTTCCACTTCCGTTCAGTCCACATACGAGTACAGCATACAATTTACCATTCAACGTTCATATGCTACACGATGTTCTTTCCAAATCACAATCGAATATCGTCCAATTTTTTTGCCTAACGTCATATTTCCAACCGAATTCTGCCAATTCACTATCCCATTCACCACCAATTGCATAAATTGTATTCTTATAATTAATCGTCGCACAACGAAATAGCAATGGTCTGGTAATTTGTTTGACTAATGTTCGCGATTGAACATCAATTCATAATTCATACTATCTATTCCCAGTGAGACGATATAAAGCAGCGAATTACGTCGTCCTAATATAAATGAAGAATTATTACGCAAAATTACATAACAAGCCATTTACATCCCGTTGGATTGCTATTTAGACAATCACCCGTTAGAATTGTATTTCGGATAGCGATAAATGTGTGATTGATATGTATTTGAGTAGAATTTGTAGGTCACAATTGGCGGTATCTTGTTTAATCCAGCCCATAAGTGCTGTGAAAAGTCTATCTGTATTTGATTGCTCGATTTCTTTGAGAATGGATTCAAGCTCATGCAAATTTTCATGTTTTCAGGGGACGTAGTCAACAGATATATCCGCACAATAGCACTTTGGGGAACGCAGAATGGATTCACTTTTCACACGCAACACGCATTTAACTTCCTGGCCTTTTCTTTACAACCCAAAATAAAATCCTCCGATGGCACCTATTTCACTCGATGTGTGCACCTGGTTTTTCACCCAAAACGATCCTTCGCGAACTTCCCGACGAAAATTCTGTCACGAGTCCATCACTCTCGCGGTGGTATTTATTTTTCAAGCGCCACTAGCTTGATATTTAATTTGAAACACTAAACTAATTTTTATTAACATTAACGAAAGACCCGACAAGAAAAGAACTAGAAAATCTGTGAAAATGATAGCTCACAACCCGCCCGCTATGCTTGCTGTTTTGCGATCTCCCGTGGACTTCTCGATCCGTCCAAATCGAATGTATTCAGCAATGCAATACACGGACGGGATGCACTAAATCAGTGTTCCCCTGTCCGAAATTTTAATTTGTAGGTTTGAATTTTTTTTTTAATTAACAGAAGAAAAGAAAAATGAAAAAGATTTTAAATAAAAATAATAAAAAGTTAAATATCATGAAGAATATAATTAAAGGGAAACGTTTAAATTTAATATAAAGGAAAATTGATGTAAAATTACATTTAATAATAATAAGGGAAAATTTTTTTTATAAATTACAACTATGAATGGAAGTAATGAAGTCTTTTTCTAAATCTGCAATCGAAATTTTGGATAAGCGTTAGGTAGGTTTTCGAGGAGTTCGCTTGTGTGACTACTCGATTACTACAGCTCTAAGGTCAAAGTCAAAAGCACTTTATTCAATACTGTTCGTTATAAATTTTAATGAAAATATGAAAACTTAATGGACCGAATGGCTCTCTAAATTTATACGTAATCAATTAAACACATTTTATCCAAAATAAAAAAAATAAAACAATATCAAATTCAAATTAATTAAAATTATTAAATATTTTATGATTCGTTTGAAAAAAGGAGAAAAGCCAACCAAAACTACTCAAAAATTATTTATAATTGCAACGCAACAGTGAACTTTTATCCTATACCTAATATGTTGCAACCTAATTCTAATCAAACTCAATCAAAAACTTTATCTTATACTAAAAAATTTTTCACAATATTCATAACCAACGCGTTTAACCTTATCTCTAAACATAATATATATCTAACCTATCCCTACTTTTAAACACAAAAAAACAACAACACGAAATGTAGCAATAATGAGCTGAAACTCAAAAACTAAGTAACGAAAAACACAAAAATTGAAAATAAATACGAATAATTTACACATTGTCATTCAGCCACCAATACCTAGATGGCTCTGTCTCAGCTCGACCAGCCTCAGCGAATCTTCTTCTTAGGCCTTCGCTTCCTGCAAATAGTGCCTCCAACTGTCTCGATTCGTTGACCGCGTCCTCCAATTCCAAAATCCCAGCGATGAACAGTCTTGGTCAACCGTGTCCAACCAGCGTTTCCTCGGTTTTCTCCCTCGTCTCCGGCCTTCAGTTCTCCCATTGAATACCTTTTTGGGGGTATTTTGTCTCTTTCATTGCCCGTTTTCGTTATTTTGGCGCCTAGATACAAAAATTTGCCCAAATTTTCGATACTATCCTCGCCAAGTGTGATACTTTATGTGTTTGACGTATTTTCCCTCGATCGCGTGGTGAACTTGGTTTTATTTTCATTGATTTGTAGCCCTACTAGTTTTACTTCGCTGTCGAGTTTCAGGAAGAGTCCTTTGGCAGTTGTTAATGACCGTGACAAAATGTTGATGTCGCCTGCATAGGGTCGACTTGTATAGTAATATGCATCGTGTATCAACAGGTAGCTTTCTTATGACGTACTCCAGAGCCGAATTGAATATCAATGGGGCCAGCCCATCTCCCTGTTTTTGTCCGATATTTGTGTCAAAGGCATCGGTCAGTGAGTTATTGATGCGGACTTAGGAGATTGTCGACGTCTTGGTCATTTTGGTAAGATGGACCAATTTGGCTGGTGTGCCAAAGCAAAGCATTATTTGGTACAGTACGTTACGATCAATATTTTCGTATGCTTGCTTAAAGATTTTGATTTTGACTCAACGAATCTAGCAAATTAGTATCTCCATTGGAATCGTTGGTCTCGGGAACCCAAATCCGGAGGATATTTTATCTTCTTATCGGTGGCCTGTCTATATATGTGATATGTGATTGGAACCCCGTTAGAATCAAAAACATATCAATTCATCTCCAAATACACGAATGCTTCTGGAGGAGAGAAATCAGTAGCGAAGGAAGTCGCAGTATACCCGTCTGTAGGGTGGTTCACGTGTGAAATCTAGGGGTTTCGCTCACACTTAAAGATCTTGCAATATGATTCCGAAGAAGCCTCAATATGAAGATATCGGCTCTCGTCACTTTAGCAGTTTTGTAAATATTTCGATATATAAGGCTTCCAATCCGTCTCAGGCTTTCTGTACAAAGCAATACATGCACGAAGACATTTCCTTTCAAAAACTCTTAATTTTTCTATAGTACTAGCACTCTAGTTGTACCAAATCTGACATTCATATGTCAAAACTAGTCTAACGAGGGTCTTGTAACAGATAATTTTGACTTTTTGATCAATGTATTTGGAATGAAAGAGTCTTTCTAGGGCCATAACTACCTTTAGTGCCTTAAGGAGCATGATTTTGACATATTCAGTATAGTATAGATACTGATCGAGATGAATGCCGAGGTATCGAACACAGGATTTACCATTCTGAACAACACTCACCAGCCATAATGTGGAAGCTCTTCCAATTACGTTTCAGATCTTGACTGGCCCCCTGCAGCGTTGTCCGAAACAAAATTATTTCGCACTTCTGTGCATTGATTTTCATTTAACCAATTGTCAGTGTCCAGCTGCACATCATTAAACATTTTTTGAAGATTACTCAGAACTGTTGTAGCTCTTTGGTCTGCCATATAGATGATCAGATCATCAGCAAACGCCACCAATGATCGCGTAGGCGAGACGTTAATATCGAAGCCATTCAAAAGCTTGCGAATGAATATTGAGAAGAGCAGAGGCGCAGTAACTGTTTCCTACTGTAGACCATTCAAGATCTTGAAGTTGCGCATTGTCGTCAGATTGATTCACCGTTTGGGCTTGATCTAGGTTCGGAAACTTTTGCTTTAACGGCCTCTGAAAACATTTGATTCACTCTCTCAGGGTTTGGTGGACAAACCTATTCAAAATGAGTTGCAATGAGGGCTAGTTTCTGCAATCCATCGCTTATAATCCTGTTTCCATTTCTATCCGAAGTCGTACTATCAATTTCGATACCAGCCCTATCGACAAGATTTATCTCATCACTAGCGACTCCAAGATTCGATACCTTCTGTCAAGACTTCTTACTGAATAAGCTATTCACTTTCACGAAAACGCCATCTGGGTCCTGTGGGCTCATACCCCCAGTTTTTCCGCCCATTTATTGCTGACTTCACTCCTGAAGTATGAACGAATTCAGTTCTGGACATTCTTCAGGTATAATTTCATCAAAGCCAAAGATCAATGGCTGTAGTTCAAAAATCCCCATAAATATTGTTGACACGAATAAGAAGAAGGCTTTACAATCTTTTAACCTTGCAATGGCAGGTGTTTAATATTGTTGTGATCAAGCAGTCGCATAAGCAAACTGCTCGAAAATCACCATAATAATGATCCAAACTTTAATGTAAATTTAAAAAGAAATAATCACTAAAATTTGCAATTAAAATTTGGACACAGCAACCCCTTTTAAGGCAGCTCATCCACGAACTACATTCCCGAGTGCAACCTGCAGGAACGGATGAGCTGGCTCGTCAACTACCGGTGCGACCGGTCCCGCAAGGTGGCGATTGGTAACAAGGGGGCAATCTGCGTTTGATCGCGACAGCGAGCGCGTCGGGAGAATCGCGATGGATTAAAATTAGAGTTCGACCCCTCTTTGCTCAGATATTTTAATCGAACTTCTCTAATAATTGAGGCACGTTCTAATTCGAATTTTCAAGTGAGCAATGGAAAATGATTGTGCACGTTGTTTCCGCCACCCGGTCGATAGCTTGCCTGGAATTTTAACTTGGAATTACTTTATCAAAGTGACCATTTTACACCCCGGCAGTTGTCCCAAGTATTGTGGAAATTTTTTGATCGAGTGGAGAAGTTTCTCTTTGTGAATAAATTAAATTTTATCGTGGTGATTCTTCTGTCAAGGCAAGAATGATTTATATGGAAAGTGACCGTGCTAGCTGGAAAGAAGTGAAATTTCCATTTCTGAGTGGCCCCAAAATTGTCGTCGGGGAAAATTCATGTCGTTCCGAGTACTCTGCTAGCGGGAAAATTTCAACACTAGTGAAGAGGGTTGTTATGCTGGAGTTGCACCGGATAATGGTCATTGGTGCAGTGATACGAGAAATTAAATAAATTGAGGGAGAAAGAGAAAATATTATTCAAAAAGGAAGTTATAAAAAATGTGCCCTTGAATGATTGCAGATCCAACGTTAAAATAATAAAGAGTGTCACCTGTTCCAAATTAGTGAAAACTGTGGCTTTGTCGTTTGCAATTGCATTGTCCTTGTCAGTTGAGCCAATTCTCAAACGTCGACCGAGTCCAAATCGAATTCGAAGAAGTTTTGGATTATCTGTTCGAGATGTAGTCAAACAATTTATTTGATTACATTCAAAGAGACATCATCGAGCATTGATTAATAAATGTTCTTAGTTTGCACGCGTCATCGCTACAACATCCTTTTTTACATTGTCGACGAATTTATGTTGAGGAAACATTGAACGCTTGCATCAGGAGCTGAGCTTGTACACAATGTCAAAGTCAAAAGCGCTTTATTTAATACCAATCGTTATAAATTTTAAAAGAATATAGAGCAAAATCCAAACAATAACAATAAAAAACTTAATGGCCCAAATGGCTCTCTAAATTTGTACGTTATCATTAAACACATTTAAAAAAAAAACTATAGCAAATTCAAATCAATGAAGATTATTACATATTTTTACAATTCAATTGGAAAAAGGAGAAAAAAACCAACCAACACTATTCTAAAATTATTTATCATCTTAACACTACAGTGAACTTTGATCCTACACCTAATATGTTTTAACTCGAATAATTTAGACATTGTCATTCAGCCACCAATATCTAGATTGACCCGTCTCAACTCGATCAGCTTCAACGAATCTAGCAAATGAGTATCTCCATTGGAACTCAAATCCGGAGGATATTTTATCTTCTTATCGGTGGCCCGTCGATATATGTGATATATGATTGGGACGCCGTCAGAATCAAAAACATATCCATTCATGTCTAAATACACGAATGCTTCTGGAGGAATGAAGCCAGTAGCGAGGCAAGTCGCTATATACCCGTCTGTAGGGTGGAATGGCTGTGAAATCCAAGGGTTTTCACTCACAGTCACAGATCTTGCGATATGATTCCGAAGAAGCTTCAATATGAAAATATTGACTCTAGTCACCTCAGCAGTTTGATAAATTCTTCTATTCGATATATAATGTTTCCAATCCGTCTCAGGCTTTCTGTACAAATCTGTACATGCACGAAGACATTTCCTTTCGAAAACTCTTAATTTTTCCATAGTGCTAGCGCTCTGGTTGTACCAGATCTGACATCCATATGTCAAAACTGGTCTAACCAGTGTCTTGTAACAGATAATTTTGACCTTTTGATCAATGTATCTGGAATGAAAGAGTTTTCGAAGGGCCATGACTACTTTTAGTGCCTTACTGAGCATGATTTTCACATGTTCAGTACAGTACAGATACTGATCGAGATAAACACCGAGGTATCGAACACAGGATTTATGTGGAACCCGTTCAAGACTACCCTCACCAGCCATGATGTGGAAATCTTTCCAATTACGTTTCAGGTCTTGACTGACCCCCCGCAGCGTTGTCCGAAATAAGATTGTTTCACACTTCTGTGCATTGATTTTCATTCGCCAATTGTCAGTGTACAACTGTACATCATTGAACATTTTTTGGAGATTGCTCTGAACTATTGTAGCTTTTCGGTCTGCCGTATAGATGATCAGATCATCAGCAAATGCTACCAATGATCGCGTTGGCGAGACGTTAAAATCAAAGCCGTTCAATAGCTTGCAAATAAAGATTGAAAAGAGCAGAGGCGCAGTAACTGTTCCCTGCTGTAGACCATTCAAGACCTTGAACTCGCGCATTGCTGTCAGATTTCCATCAGTTACGACAAACGATTTCCCGTATAAAATATTACACATCATGGCAATAAGGTGTCTGGGGAACTTGTTCTGAAGGAGTTTAAAAATTAGTCCATCTAACCACACCGTATCGAAGGCTTTCTCCATATCAATGAAACATGCTCCAACACATTGTCTATCATTTAGTTTCCAACACATGTCTGAGGTTACTTTCGTTATTGCATGTGTGGTCGAATGCCTGGCACGAAAACCAAATTGGCAATTCGGCATCAACTCATTTTCCTCAATGTGGGCGTTTAATGCTCTGTTGAGTATCACTTCAAACACCTTGCTGATGTTAGGCAGCAAGCTGATTGGGCGATAGTATTTCGGGCATGAAGATTCTTTTCATTTCTTCAAGATCGGAAATACCTTAGCCTTTTTCCACTCATTTGGGAAATATGAATTGTTCAACATGTTGTTGAACAATATGCAATAATTCCTAATAGCAACCTCAGGCAAATGTCGGAGAACTATATTTGGAATACCGTCAGTACCACATGATTTTTTGTTGTTTATTCTGCGAAATATGAAACACAAGCCTTCATAGCTGACAAAATAATCAATAAGATTCAAGTTCGGTATGAGGTCAGATGTTAATGTTTCATTGAAATGAAGAATTGATTGGCCGTTCAGGCTTGACTTGAAGTCGGAAACTTTTGCTTCAACGATCTCTGAAACTATTTCATTCCCTCTCTCAGGGTTTGGTAGATGAACCAATTCAAAATGTGTTCCAATCAGGGCAAGTTTATCCAATCCTTCACAAATGATCCTGTTTCCTTTGCTATCCGGAGTCGTACTATCAATTTCGATACCAGCCCTATCGAGAAGATTTATCTCATCACTAGTGACTTCAAGATTCGATACCTTCACTCGAGACTTCTTGCAGAATATGCTATTCACTTTCGTGAACACGCCGTCTGGGTCCTGTGGGCTAATACCCCTCAATTTTTCCGCCCATTGATTGCTGACCTCACTCCTGAAGTATGACCGGATTAAGTTCCAGACATTCTTCAGATGTAATTTCAACAAAGACAACGAGGGATGGTTATGGTCCAAAAATCGTCGTTAAATATTGTTGACGCGTGTGAGAAGAAGGCTTTTCAATCTTTTCCACCTTGCGATGGTTGTTGTTTCATATCCTTCCATATTGTTTCGAAGTTTAATCTTGGGAACTACTTTCTCAATCGTTTCCAACGTCAGCTTCTCTGACTTCGACAAATAGACATATATTTCATCGTTAGTTAGATTTCTGTCATTAGGAACCATTGAGCAAGCGTTGCCACCATCAGAACGGGGACATTGCTCTCCCTAGTCTGTTTTTTTGAAGTTCAACCGATGATTTTCGTGTTGAACTGGAATGAGGAAGAAATCATCCCTTTGATAATTGATTTCCATTACGATTGCGTTATGGTCGCTATCATAAGGAAGCACCTGCAGTTTCCGTTGAGGACTATTAAAGTTGAATTCGAGTCTTGCGTCAGCAATGCAGAGGTCCAAATATGAATTTGTCCTAGGGTATGTTGGGAACTCCGACCCATAAAGATTGCACCTGTATTCAATCTGGTTCTCTGTTATCCACGATTTCAGGAATACACCTCTGGGATTATTGGTGGCGTTCAGCCATGATGTATGCTTGGCGTTCAGGTCACCAGCAAGAATATAATAATTATGAAGCCTGTTCAATTCGAGTATTTCAAACAAGGAATTGAGCTCGTCCTTAAGCCTGAGAACAGTTCCACCAGTTGCATAGGCAGAGATTACGAAGAGATTATCCCCACCTGGCAGTGAAATTTTGATGACGGACACTTCAAGAGATTCAAAGCTTTTGAATTCGACTTTTTCAATATTTTGAAAACAATAGGGTCTTCGAACCAATATCCCGGTGCCACCTCCCCCATCACCTATTACCCTATCGTTTCTTACGAATTCAAAATCCTTGAATGTCATGGAGTGCCATGAATTGAGGTGGGTTTCGGTGAGAAGCATGATGTCAGGCTTTTGTCTGGCAATGAATTGAAGGAGATAATCACGCCGATGTATAGTAACAATGCAGTTGACGTTGATCGAGATGAGACAAATCCTTTCCATGGGAATGTGACTGGATGACAAACTATTTTGGAGCATGTTGACCTAAACTTTGAAAAACGAAATTGATTTTTTGGTCTTGCTTATTAGTTCTATCTGAAAGCGATTCTCATTATTGCCACTTACATTATTTATTTTATTTATATTGTTGTCTGCTGGTCCTCTGGCAGCAAGTGCAAATGATACCCCGGGTTTGATGAAGTTGGGAGGTAACAGATTGTGATTTACTTTGGTTTGCTTTGGGGAAAATTTAGCTCTTGCATCTTGATACCGAGGGCATCCTCGGTATGATGCTGGATGACCAAATGTACCGCAATTAACACAATACAATTTTTCTTTTGGCTCCATCTGAGCCAATTTGCATTCACCGGGGGCGTGGATATCTTTGCATTTAACACAGCGATAGTGCATAGCACAATTGGCAGCCGAATGACCGAATCGTTGACACCTGTAACACTGGTTGACCTCAGTTTTTTTGAGGCGTTCCCACCTCACAACTCTAAAGTTTAAGTACCTTACCTGTTGGAGGGCACTCGGACTGCTGTCGTTGGAAATTTGGACCAAATAAAATGGTAATATTTTACCTTCTACAGTTGATCTCCTTGTAGCAAAATTTTTCACACAGATGAACTTAACAGCTGGTGCTGCTTCCTGCAACATTTCAAGGAGATCAACTGTATTCTCCCCACAGTCCAGGCCCTTGAACAGGAAGGTCTGATTTTTTTCCGCCTTTGGCGTATATGTGAAATGTGGAGCTTGGACACTATTAAGGGCATCTTTTGCCTGTTTGAAATCACCCAGTGTCTTTGTCTTGATCGAGAGCTTATCACCGGTCACTCTCTTAATTTCAAAGTTTTCGATTTTAAGTTCGGCTGCCAATAACCGAACCATATCTCCTCCAAGCTGCCCAAAAACTTTTATTGGAGGAACTTTTTCATTTACCTAATTAATTTTATTAGGAGAACCAGCAGACACACCGGTTGGCTTCTTCTCATTTTGCTTATTTTTTAATTTTAAATATTTAATGAAATTATTACTGCTATCAATATTACCTATGTTATCGTTGCTCTCCATCTCGATGTCCATTTCTTCGTTGATTGCAGACAGCACCGCATAATAATTGGTGCTGTCGTTCGCTCCTCCTGCGCTCAGGATATTTTCAGCATCATGGATTGTCTTGCTTATATCTTGCGATTTCATTTTGTTTGTTGGTACTTCTTTCTCGGTGGTCTTGCTTGTTGTTGTTTTTTCCTGTTTTTCATTCTTCTTAGTTAATATCGGCTCTTCTTTGCCGGACGTATTCTGTGGCTTCACTTTTGGTTTGCTCCCATTTGACAACGTCCGGACCATATCTTCTAAACTCTGTATACGGAGTTTTAATTCGTCATTTTGTTTCGTAACCCTTGCATTCTCCCTGGTTACTTTTTCAAAATCTTCGCTTGGAAGCGTTATTCGCTTTCCATGCTCACAATTGTCTTGTTCATTTTTCCGCTTGTTTATTTAATCATTTTTAATTTTCAAAATGCCTGGCTCTGGGTCCCCCAGCGGTGGGAAGCCGTCGGGCTCCTCCTTCCCCTCGGTGAAAAAAAAAACTTTTCTTCTTTCTTGAAACTTTCTCGCAGGTAAAATCCAGATACTCGATAAATTGTTCGAATAGTTCGACGATGTAATAAGTTTCTTTATAAAATTACTTTTTAATTGACGTTTTAAAAAATTATTTTAATTTATAAAAATTCTTGACAGGAGCGAATTAAAAACACGTCTACACGCAACGAGTGCTAAACGTAATGCCCTGAGCTTGTACACTAAAACAAATAAAACAAACAAAAAGTGGATAAAGTGTCGAAATTCGAATGCGAAATACGGGTGACAGATCGAGTTCCCTACAATTGAAAAACCATATGACTATCGCGTTTGCACCTGTACATGCCAGCAAAATCAAAAATATGTGTAACTGAATTATAATTTCTCATTTGTATAGTGCTCTGTAAAAGTCTAGTTTCTAATTGATGCAGTAACGCGATAAATTCTACAGCTCAGATTATTGGTGTAGCCTCATTTTCGGATAGCTGAAAATGATCCACCGTTAAAACACGTCAACAGAAAAAGAAGTCGAACTTGATCCACATGACCATGGTGATGAAGAGGAGCATGATTCAAACTACCAACCACCACCACAAGAAAAAAAACGATTGAAGAAATCTTCGCGGCGGTGAAGAAGATGAAAATCTAAGCAAGCATTTTTAGGAGATGCGCAAGCGGGATTGGTTATTCTTGAACCAAATGATCCACAAAAAGTCATAGTGAAAAAGTTAGGATTATGCGTAGATGGGCGTGATGGTATGGAACTTGATCTTACCAGCGATTTATGATTTATGTGAAAAAGTTCATGGATTTAAATACGTTCAAAAAAAACATATTAAATGGGCGTTCCAATTGATAAAATGACACCCATGGTTGGCCCATATCCACCGAATAAAAAGAAATTCAAAGCTACATGGCACCAGTTGAAGAGGAGCCATCTGGTGTGGTGGCACGTGGTACGTATTCTGTGTCCTCACTGTTCACGGACGACGACAAGCATGAACATTTGAAATGGGATTGGAAATGCGAGGTTAAGAAAGACTGGCAATAAATAAGAATTTAGTCTAATTCACATCACACATTTTCTATTTTTCCTTGTTCTTCATCTTAAGATAAAGTTATTCGCCCAATTGTGTTTTCAGTGATTCCAATCCCCCGTATCTATGCAATCAAAATAAATAATATTTCATGCTATCTGTGTGCTTAATTAATTTAAAGGTACTCGGATATATTTTACCGTTTGTGAAATTAAAGTACAATCTAGTGTAAAGAATAATGATATTAAGTTAAAAATTAATACCATTAACAACAAAGTTTTCCGGAATCACCCACACCATCTACGGGCGCCCGTCGAGGATGCTGGGTGAGTACTCGTTTGTTTTTGTTTTGATTTTAACATATTTATATATATATATGTATATATATATATATATATATATATATATATATATATATATATATATATATATATATATATATATATATATATATATATATATATATATATATATATATATATATATATATTAATTTAAATGATATCCTAATAATTCAAAATTTTTTCTACACTAAACTCAAGAGAACATGAAACATTTAATTCATAATAAGGGCTATATTATTTTGTACTTTTATAAATGTATCTTCCTTTTCAAACCGAGGTATTGATATATTTAACAATGTGTAAGCGTGGTTCACATAAATTAGTATTTAAAAATAAATAATGAAGAAAAAATGAATAATATCAGAAAAATATTTATGATTGGCTAAAAATAAAGTTTAAGATCATAATGTTGGCTGAAGTTTTGGCAGCAATGAATTATAAATTTGAAAAGGAAAAAAATGATGATTTGAAGGAAATTGTGATGGAATGAGATGAAATAATTGGTTTTAAAATTAAGGTTATAAATAGGCACGCGAGCGGAGGGCCACCTTGCCCGGCAAGAGCACCACTCTTATTTGTGGGCCATTAGTTTCGTTGGTAACGACGAAGTCATCTTAAGCCCCTTCTGTTTTCCCCAGGCCCAGTTTGCTTTCTGAATCAGCAATATTTTATGACCCTCAATAAGTTACCTTCTTCTCTACTTCGGTCGATACTTCTTTGACCCCGAAATTCGTGGATGCGAAATTTTTTTTGAAATGGGTCCTGGTGCTGGGGAAAAGAGCCCGCCCAACGAGATCGCAACGCTAGCCTACCAGCGTATTCACGCGTCCTCAGACAAAGCCAATCTTGGTGGATCTCAACGTCCTTTTTCGTTGAGACAGCAGACCATCGCTGTAGTCCTTCATGGACATTACATGTCTACCTACAACACTACAATATGTTTCCATTCAAAGTATACAGAGAAGAACGACGGGACGCAAACCGAGTCATAATTGCACTGCGGCTTCCGTAACAGAACGATGATGTCAGGCTTTTGCTTGGCGAGGAATTTCAAGAGGCAGTCACTTCGATGTAGACTCACAATGGAGTTAACGTTGATCGAGATGCCTATCCATGGGAATGTTGCTGGAAAACAAATTATTTTGAGGCATTTGAAAGACCTAAACGCTGAAAAACAAAGTTAATTATTGAATCCTCTGCTAAACTTTTTTTTAAATTGATCATTTTACCCTTTTTAACATCAATTTAATGTAATTCTATACGACAATTTTTGATCTACAGTGAGCTTTTTTCAAAAAAAATTATTAAAAGCAACTCAATTGCATAGCTACATACAAAGAATTTTCATAAGTAATTTTGAATCCTATTTATCGATTCTCTCCGATAAAGAATTTAGTTGCTAAGTAAGTTTTAAGTAGCAGCTGATTATCGCCAATTACATTATTCACATTATTTACATTGTTGTCTACTGGTCCTCTAGCAGCAAGTGCAAATGACACCACAAGCTTGACGAAGTTGGAAGGTATCTTACTTTTGTGTACTTGTGTTTGTTTTGGAATAAATTTTATTTTTGCATCTTGATATCGGGGGCATCCTCAATATGATGCTGGACATGGACATCTTTACACATCTGTATTTCATGACACAATTGGCAGCCGAATGACCGAATCTTTGGCACCTATAGCACTGGTTGGCCTCGCTCTCCTGGAAGCGTTTCCACCTCACCACGCGGAAGTTCATGTACCTTATTTTTTGAAGGGCACTTGGACTGCTTTTGCTTGAAATTTGAACTAAGGAAAAAGGTAAATTTTTAAGGTTCGACAATCGACCTCCTTGTTGCAAAGTCTTTAACTGCAATATATTCTATTTCTGGTGAAACTTTTTGAAGTATCTGAAAGAGATCGACTGTATCCTCTCTGCAGCTCTGACCCTTCAACAAAAAGGTCTGGTTTTTCTCGCTCTAGGGGGTCTACGTAAAAGGCGGAACCTCTCAAGAATTTAACGCACTCTTTGCTGTCTGAAATCAACCAGTGACTTAGTTTTTATCGTCAGTTTGTTGGCACTCACTCTTTTGATTTCAAAATCATTTAATTTATTTTCAGCTGCCAAAAGCTGAACCACATCTTTGCCAGTTTGCCCAAATAATTTTATTGGTGGGACTTTTTCTTTTTCTATTAATATTGACAGACGGACCAGCAGACAAAACGTTTGGTTTTTTCTGCCTAATTTTTAAATATTCGATGAATGTATTGTCTGGTTTAGTGAAGTAATTTTCAGAATTTTTCTTACCTTTGTCCACTTCAATGTTTATTGAATTGTCTAGCCTAGCTAGCGCTGCATAATAATTTGTACTGACGTTTGCTCCGCCTGTGCTGAGGACATCTTCTTGATTAGGTTCCTTCTGTGGTTTCTTTGGTTTTTTTTTGTCTTCGGTTGCTTTTGGTTTAATTTCTTTTTCTTTCTTGGTCGATTGTTTTTCTTTGTTGAAAGTTAATTTACCAACTAGCTCTTCTAGCAAATGGATCCTTATTCGGAGTTACTCATTTTCTCTCTCATACTTCTACACTTTGTCATTAGCTTTGACTTGTTGCTTCGGTTTCGACGATTGATAAAATTTTCATTTGTCTTTTTCTTTATTGTTCTCGTTTTCAAATCTTCGTTTTAACTTTTTCTCGCCCGTCATTTTTGGCGATGGACGTGATCCTTCTATTTGATGGCTGAAGCCATCGGGCTCCTCCATCTCGTTGCTTTTGCAGCGCATTGTGAATTAAAGTGAATAAATATTGAGCTCCGGGAAAAGCCCTAAGGCGCAACCCATATGAATACTTTTACGCTGTTATTTATGAATTACAAATACTGGAAAAAAGAAAAAAACGTCCAATAAAGATCTTGAATCGAGTATATTTTGACATAAGCATGAGTATGTATATCGACTTTATAAAGTACAGAATGTATTCATGGTTTCAGAACATTTAGTTGATATCACTTACTCCTTTTCTACCTGTTTCCTCTTGATGAGCGTACTTTACTTGATCGTGAAGTTCATTGTTGGAAAAGGGTAAAAGTGAGTTTATGGTTTTTAGTTTTTTATTGTATTTGTAAAAATTGGTTAGATGGTGAATATATTAAGGTACAAATTATTAATTTAATTCATGAAAAATGCATAACCTTTAATAAACGGATTTTTAAAATACTTTAAAAGCATTATTTGATTTAATCAAGGGAATCAATTTGACTGATGTCATGGAAAATAAACGATTTTAAAATATCTTTCGATACATGATGAAACTGTACATTCAAGGGGTAATAGCTGAAAGTCCAAAATTTTGCACTGCTTAGTAGAAAATTAAAGAAATAAGCACCAAATTTAATGTTGGATATACGTGGATATATAGGTTCATAAGCCACAAATAGTATTCCGCGTGGTGTAGTGGTTAGATCACTCACCTCGTAAGCCAAAGGTCTCTGGTTCGAGTCTCGTTGGCGACAATCAGATTTGTTTCGAATGATTCATTAGACGGACTACAACCCGTTCAGCAATGATATGTGATACCAAAACTATTCGATCAAGATGATGAGATACTCTAACTATATTTACGCGAAGGCCCAAAAGGGGCTGTAATGCTAAAGTAAGTAAAAAAAAGCCACAAATAAATAATATCTTGCATACAATATCTTATATTTAGTTACAAAGTAAATCTTATATAATGCAACTCATTTCATATAAAATTAAAGAAGTAATTTATTTAAACAACTTTGTAATATCGTACAGATTTCACGTTTCCAAGTGTCAATGTCTGAAATGATAAGAAATAGTTAATTTCCAAAGATGGCATTTGAAAATATCTACCATACCGTAATTAATTCGGTTTCAGTAAATTCCCTAATGATGATACTTGGCTTATCGCCCTTTTCTTCTTGAATCAATTTGTTGGGTGTTTCAAAGGTGCAAACTGATTTCACCTTACGCCCATCCATAGTTTCTTCTTCAAACTCTTCTCCAGGCGTGAATTTTAGGATAGTCGTCTTCACTGAAGACGCAGTAATCAATGAGTATTCATCCCCATTTTTAGTCAATTCAACAACTGGTGTCATAGCATTGCCGAATTTTCGCATAACCATTCCAACGCCTGATCAATTAAATAAACGGTCATGGATTAAATAGATATATCCCTTTTTATATTGAACGAATTGAACTTAAATTGTTACAAATCTGTGTTAAAATCATTTTTGCAATTCATCACTTGTAACCATTCACTGGCAACTATTTAGTTAAAACACTGTTTACTTTAACTCACCAAGTGCTTTCATATATTCATCAAAATTTTCGGATTTTTCTAATTTATATTTTTTTCCTTCCCACACTGCCATTTTTCTTTGACTTTATATAAAATAGATTTTAATACGAAAACACTTTCTGGCGGCACTATGACACTCAACTGCAATGAATATTCACTGGAACCTAGAATTTATATATCAATTTAGAGAAATTCGAACTTTAATCTACGGATCAATAAATAAATAGATTAGATATGCAACGGCTGAATCAGTTTTTGTGAATTCTTATCACGTATTCGGTCAGTATAAATATAAATAACATCGGTTGGGAGTTAGTTGTACTTTGGTTTCGTGAGTAGGATCTTTTTTATGATAAAAAATATTTGAGATTATATCGTTGCTTTTTATGTAAGCGATTTTCGGAGACTGTATAAGATCGGGCTGTCGTTTGGATAAGGTATCCTTGTGTAGAGTTATTAATTCGTCAATATGTGTACCTTTATTTAATTTAAAAATACTAATCTCATCCCACAATTTCGTAATATGTAATTTTACAGTTTAAATTTATCTATTTGAAAATTTTAATTAAAAAAAAAATGAAACGAATAACTTAGGCAGAAAAATACTTTCAAATACTATGCACTATCAATCTGAATACATGATTTTTCCAAAGGGTACTGAGATGGTTAAGATTCGTGAAATAAAACTCGGACGAAAACTGACGAGGAAACAACATTTATTTTAGTCAGTCGACGCGAAAAGAAGAAGCACAAATGTCATAGCATGTTACAACTGCTACCACTTTACGACAAGCTTGCCAATGAGATTCAATATCTTTATTTGGTGATTTTTCACTTTTTACATATATACTATTCATTAATAGCTTAACCTAACAATACACGTGCGGGTTGTGCCTTAGGGCTTTTCCGGGAGTTCAATAATAATTTACTTCAATTACATTATAATATTAATTTTTGGGTAAAAGAAAATTTTAAAATGTTGACACCCACATCATTATCATACATTAAAAGATTATAAAATAAGTTTGTAAAAATAATCTGCTCTAACAACTAGTTTTAAAATTTTAAAATTGATTTCCTTAAAATCAAGTTCATTATTTCCTTAAGACTACCTTAGAAACTACGCATTCACGGCACCTATCCGTCGCTCTCCTGACAACTCCCGCCTTGTGCTCCTTGGCTCGTATGATTCCCGCTTCCGCAAGCTTTTCTGCATACGATTTTATCGGCTCCATTCTTGTCTCCTGGTACAGTACCTCGTTGGGGTAAGACCGTCCGTGCTCCCGTCTGTATAGTCCTGTGCAAGCCCGAAGGATTTTTCGCTCCACTAATCCTTTCTTGCTCCATTTTGTTTTCGGAGCTCCTATCGACATCATCCACGAATCAAGGTTTTAAAGGCCAAAACCTTGACTCGCAGGCTCGCTGTTGAATGTTTCTTGAGAAGAGGTAAAAGAAGATGGTCCGCATAAGTCACTTTTTTCAAAATATTATCAACGTGAGCAGTAAAGGTAGCTTTCCTGTCGAAAACTACCCCCAAGTTCTTGGTTTGCCTAGAGCAGCGCCCCATCTGCCCATTCAACTTAACCCTGGAGTTACAGATACATCTTGCACGACGACCGAAGTTTTTGTGGGGGTCCTTGAATGTAATTAATTTACTTTTCTTTGCATTTACCTTGATTCCCCATTTCCGGTAACATGCAGTAAGAGATTTGAAATATCTTTGGAGCCGCATCCTAACAAAGCGCAAATTGTGCTCAGATGACCACACTAACAAGTCGTCAGCGAAGAGGTTCACCTGGATTCCAGGTGAACGTCCCGGACGTCAGAGGTGAATATGTTGAAAAGACATGGGCCAAATATAGACCCCTGTGGGACGCCCGAGTCAATATTAAATGGGTCTGAACTAGCTTCACCGGCCACCGCAAAGACAGTTCGTCCCCTCATGAAGCTGCCCATAATTTTCACAATATGGGCCGGAAAGCCAAGATTTATCATTTTGTAGAGAAGCCCATTGATCCATGCAGAGTCAAAGGCTTTCTCCACATCGATCAGGTATGCTACAACAAGCTTACTGTTGTGCCAGCTTCTCGTTATATTGGCTTGGAACACGGTCATAGCATCCACCGTAGAGTGAGCTTTTTTGAAGCCAAATTGTCTTTCTGGCACAATTCTTGCCCCGGCAGAGAATCGAAGGATGCCTTCAAATAGTACCCTTTCAAGAAGCTTACCAATGTTTGAAAGCAACCAAATCGGACGAGTATCGACTACGTCTGTACTGCCCAAATTCTTAGGTATTGCGAGTATTTTTGCACATTTCCATTGCTGAGGGAAATAGCAAATGTTAATGCAGTTATTTAGAATGATCGCGAGGAGAACAAAGAAAACATGGGGAAGCCTTTTAAGCATATAATTGGAGATTCCATCAGCCCCTGCTGATTTTTTGGAATTATGCTCCAGTGCCAACAAAGTGAGCCTTTTAGGGCTGACAAACAGACCATGGCCAGTAGGTGTGTCAGAAGGATTTGAATCAGAGATGCGAGTCAAGCACAAATGATCATTATCCCCGTCGAAGTTCGTTTTGGTCCTGCTCACTAACGAAGTAACAGAAGAGTCCTCACTTGCTTTCTCTCCTTGAAGAACTTTCGCAAAATGTTTTGCGATAGAGTCAGCGATGCCTTTGTGATCCATGAGCATGGATCCATCATAAGGGAGGAACCCGGGCAGCCTATTTCTGCCCGTTATCCTATTGATATGAGGAAACATACAGGGACCTGGTTTGATACTTTCCAGGGCCTGCTTAAATCGCTCGTTAGCAAAAGCCGTGGTTCTCCTCGAGATTATTCAGATTAGAGACGTAATCACTAGGTGAATACGTTCATACTCCCAATTGGTAGATTCTTGCGAGTAGCTTTCAAAGCCGACTACGTCTACGATGAAGCTCCAAGATGTCTTCCAGTAAATCGCGATAAAAGTAATTCATTAAGGATTTCTTAATGGAGATTTTTGAGATGACCGTATCCAGGGTTGAATTTATACAAGCAACCCCCTCACCGATTTGAGGAAGAGAAAGATTTTTCGATCTATTGATCGAAATCCCCTTCGATTTTCCGTCAAGGTCAGCACTTACTGCTGCCCAATCGATTCGCTTGTATGGAATAAAAAGTTGAGGATCTACTACCTCAAGTTTCACACCCTTTTTCACTCTTAAGGTCAGCTCAACCAAAAGATGATCAGACTCGGCGTCAAGAAATCCACACTCGAAATTCCTCCAACTGCGGGAGAGATTTACCAGATTGGCAGACACAATGAAGAAGTCAATAATAGACGGGCTTCGGCGGAAGGTAGGCTCTTTCGGGGCAATCAGTATGAGATCCATATTTGATTGAACCCAGTTAGAGATAGCTGTTCCATAGCCATTAGATGCGATATTTCCCCACGAGGCATGCTTCGCGTTAAAATCACCTCCCATGGCATAGAAATCGAATTTTTCGCACTGAGTAATCACAGTTTTTAAGTCATCAATGAGTTCCCTCACCGAGTATCCATGTCGAACATAGATCCCCATGAACGCAAAGGTGCACCCTCCCAGCATGGACCTTATTATTTCTGCTTCAATACAGTTCAGACTTGGAAGGCAGTGCCTTTGGACTTTCAGGTGATTTTTATGAGCCATAGCAACTCCAGGACT
Source organism: Odontomyia ornata (assembly GCA_963969285.1). Classification (NCBI taxonomy): domain Eukaryota; kingdom Metazoa; phylum Arthropoda; class Insecta; order Diptera; family Stratiomyidae; genus Odontomyia; species Odontomyia ornata. The sequence goes on along the minus strand of OZ017738.1, from coordinate 66,341,405 downwards.
TCTCTCTGGATCATCACGCCTGATGATCTTAGAAGTCAAAGTCAAAGTCAAAAGTGCCTTATTTAATACTAATCATTATAAATTTTAAAAGAATATAAAGCAAATTCCAAACAATAACAATAAAAAAACTTAATGGCCCAAATGGCTTTCTAAATTTGTACGTTATCATTAAACACATTTAAAAAAAAACTATAGCAAATTCAAATCAATGAAGATTATTACATATTATTTCATTCAATTGGAAAAAGGGGAAAAACCAACTCTATCCTAAAATTATTTATAATTTAAACACAACAGAGAACTTTGATCCTACACCTAATATGTTTTAACTTAATTCTAATAAAATGCAATCAAAAACTTTATCTTATACTAAAAAATTCTATAACAATGTTCCTAACCTAAGCCTTTAACCTTGTCTCTAACATAATGTAATAAACATAACATATACCTAATCTATACCTAATTTTTAACAAAAATAAAAAACAATACTAGATGTAGCAATAATGAGCTGAAACTAAAAAACTAAATAATGAAAAACAACAAAACTGAAAATGAACACGAATAATTTAGACGTTGTCATTCAGCCACCAATACCTAGATTGCGCCGTCTCAACTCGATCAGCTTCAACGAATCTAGCAAATGAGTATCTCCATTGGAATTGTTGGTCTCGTGAAGTCAAGCTCGGAGGATATTTTATCTTCTTATCGGTGGCCCGTCGATATATGTGATATATGACTGGGACGCCGTCAGAATCAAAAACATATCGATTCATGTCCAAATACACGAATGCTTCTGGAGGAATGAAGCCAGTAGCGAGGCAAGTCACTTTATACCCGTCTGTACGGTGGAACGGCTGTGAAATCCAAGGGTTTTCACTCACAGTCACAGATCTTGCGATATGATTCCGAAGAAGTTTCAATATGAAGATATCGACTCTTGTCACTTCAGCAGTTTGATAAATTCTCCTATTCGATATATAATGTTTCCAATCCGTCTCAGGCTTTCTGTACAAACCAGTACATGCACGAAGACATTTCCTTTCAAAAACTCTTAATTTTTCCATAGTACTAGCACTCTGGTTGTACCAGATCTGACATCCATATGTCAAAACTGGTCTAACCAGGGTCTTGTAACAGATAATTTTGACCTTTTGATCAATGTATTTGGAATGAAAGAGCTTTCGCAGGGCCATGACTATTTTAAGTGCCTTACTGAGCATAATTTTCACATGTTCAGTATAGTACAGATACTGATCGAGATAAACACCGAGGTATCGAACACAGGATTTATGTGGAACTCGTTCTGAACTACCCTCGCCAGTCATGATGTGGAAATCTTTCCAATTACGTTTCAGGTCTTGACTGACCCCCTACAGCGTTGTCCGAAACAAGATTGTTTCACACTTCTGCGCATTGATTTTCATTCGGAAATTGTCAGTGTACAGCTGCACATCATTGAACATTTTTTGGAGATTTCTCTGAACTATTGTAGCTTTTCGGTCTGCCGTATAGATGATCAGATCATCAGCAAACGCTACCAGTGATCGCGTTGGCGAGACGTTAAAATCAAAGCTGTTCAATAGCTTGCGAATAAAGATTGAAAAGAGCAGAGGCGCAGTAACTGTTCCCTGCTGTAAACCATTCAAGACCTTGAACTCGCGCATTGTTTTCAGATTTCCATCTGTTACAACAAACGATTTCCCGTATAACATATTACACATCATGGCGACAAAGTGTCTGGGGAACTTGTCCTGAAGGAGTTTAAAAATTAGTCCATCTAACCATACCGTATCAAAGGCTTTCTCCATATCAATGAGACATGCTCCAACACATTGTCTATCATTTAGTTTCCAACAGATGTCTGAGGTTACTTTCGTTATTGCATGTCGAATGCCTGGCACGAAAACCAAATTGGCAATTCGGCATCAACTCATTTTCCTCAATGTGGGCGTTTAATGCTCTGTTGAGTATCACTTCAAACACCTTGCTGATGTTAGGCAGCAAGCTGATTGGGCGATAGCTTTTGGGGCACGAAGATTCTTTTCTTTTCTTCAAGATCGGAAATACCTTAGCCTTTTTCCACTCATTTGAGAAAAATGAATAGCTCAACATGTTGTTGAACAATATGCAATAATTCCTAATAGCAACCTCCGGCAAATGTCGGAGAACCACATTTGGAATACCATCAGTACCACATGATTTCTTGTTGTTTATCTTGCAAAATATGAAACACAAGTCTTCATAGCTGACAAAATAATCAATAAGATTCAAGCTCGGTATGAGGTCAGATGTTAATGTTTCATTGAACTGAAGAATTGATTGGCCGTTCAGGCTTGATTTGAAGTCGGAAACTTTTGCTCCGACGACCTCTGAAAAAATTTCGTTCCCTCTCTCAGGGTTTGGTAGATGAACCAATTCAAAATGTGTTCCAATCAGGGCAAGTTTATCCAATCCTTCACAAATAATCCTGTTTCCATTTCTATCCGGAGTCGTACTATCAATTTCGATACTAGCCCTATCGAGAAGATTTATCTCATCACTAGTGACTTCAAGATTCGATACCTTCACTCGAGACTTCTTGCGGAATATGCTATTCACTTTCGCAAACACGCCATCTGGGTCCTGTGGGCTAATACCCCTCAATTTTTCCGCCCATTGATTGCTGACCTCACTCCTGAAGTATGAACGGATTAAGTTCCGGACATTCTTCAGATGTAATTTCAACAAAGACAACGAGGGATGGTTGTAGTCCAAAAATCGTCGATAAATATTTTTGACGCGTGTGAGAAGGAGGCTTTTCAATCTTTTCAACCTTGCGATGGTTGGTGTTTCATATCCTTCCATATTGTTTCGATGTTTAATCTTGGGAACTACTTTCTCAATCGTTTCCAACATCAGCTTCTCTAACTTCGACAAATAGACATCTATTTCATCGTTAGTTAGATTTCTGTCATTAGGAACCATTGAGCAAGAGTTGCCACCATCAGAAGGGGGACATTGCTTCTAGTACTCCCGATTAAACTTCTTTTGAAACTTTTCCCAGTCTGTTTTTTAGAAATTCAACCGATGATTTTCATGTTGAACTGGAATGAGGAAGAAATCATCTCTGTGATGATTGATTTCCATTACGATTGCGTTATGGTCGCTATCATAAGGAAGCACCAGCAGTTTCCGTTGAGGACTATTAAAGTTGAATTCGAGTCTTGCGTCAGCAATGCAGAGGTCCAAATATGAATTTGTCCTAGGGTATGTTGGGAACTCCGATCCATATAGATTGCACCTGTATTCAATCTGGTTCTCTGTTATCCACGATTTCAGGAATACTCCTCTTGGATTATTGGTGGCGTTCAGCCATGATGTATGCTTGGCGTTCAGGTCACCAGCAAGAATATAATAGTTATGCAGCCTGTTCAATTCGAGTATTTCGAACAAGGAATTGAGCTTGAGAACAGTTCCACCAGTTGCATAGGCAGAGATAACGAAGAGGTTATCCCCACCTGGCAGTGAGATGTTGATAACGGACACTTCAAGAGATTCAAAGCTTTTGAATTCGACTTTTTCAATATTTTGGAAACGATAGGGTCTTCGAACCAATATCCCGGTGCCACCTCCCCCATCACCTGTCACCCTATCGTTTCTTACGAACTCAAAATCCTTGAATCTCATGGAGTGCCATGAACTGAGGTGGGTTTCGGTGAGAAGCATGATGTCAGGCTTTTGCTTCACAATGAATTCAAGGAGATAATCACGCCGATGTATAGTAACAATGGAGTTGACGTTGATCGAGATGAGACGAGTCCTATCCGTGGGAATGTGGCTGGATGACAACTTATTTTGAGGCATTTGAAACCCCTAAACGCTGAAAAACAATGTTAATTTTCGAATCTTGTTTATCGATTCGCTCCGATAAGGAATTTAGTTGCTGATAAATTTTAAGGAGCAGCTCATTATTGCCACTTACATTATTTATTTTATTTACATTGTCTGCTGGTCCTCTCGCAGCAAATGCAAATGACACCCCGGGCTTGACGAAGTTGGTAGGTATCGAACTGCGGTGTGCTTGACTTTGTTTCGGAGTGACTTTAATCTTTGCATCTTGATACCGGGGGCATCCTCGATATGATGCTGGATGACCAAAGGCACCGCAGTTCACACAATATAGTGCACTCGCCGGGAGCATGAATGTCTTTGCATTTCACACACCTATATTTCATGGCGCAATTGGCAGCCGAATGCCCAAATCTTTGACACCTGTAGCACTGGTTGACCTCACTTTTCTGGAGGCGTTCCCACCTCACCACGCGAAAGTTCAAGTACCGTATTTTCTGCAGGGTACTCGAACTACTTTTGCTAGAAATCTGGACTAAGTAGTGAGGCAAGTTTTTGCGCTCCACAATCGATCTTCTCATTGCAAAGTTTTTGACTGTAATAAATTGTATTTCTGGTGCAGCTTCTTGGAGCACCTGAAGGAGATCGACTGTGTCCTCACCACAGTCTAGACCCTTCAGTAAAAAGGTTTGGTTCTTTTTTTTCTTTTCGGGGTGTACGTGAAATGCGGAACATCTCCAGAATTTAAGGCACTTTTTGTCGCCTGGAAATCAACCAGCGACTTAGTCCTTATTGTCAATTTATCGGCATTGACTCTTTTTATCTGAAAATCTTTTAGGTTATTTTCGGCTGCCAAAAGCCGAACCATATCTTTGCCCGTTTGCCCAAACACATTGATTGGTGGGACTTTTTCTTTTTTTTCTTTTTTTTTCATCAATCTTAACGGACGGACCAGCAGACAAACCTTTTAGTTTTTTCTCCCGATTTTTAATTTTAAGATATTCAATGAAATCATTATCTAATTTTGACGTTTTACCTGTATCCTCTTCAATGTTCATCGTTTCTTCAAGACCAGCTAGCGCTGCATAATAATTTCTGCTTTCGTTTGCGCCTCCTGCGCTGAGGACATCCTCTTGATTAGCTTCTTCCTGTGGCTTTATAATTTTCTTGTTTTCGGTTTTTGAGTTTGCTTGTCGGCCTTTCTTGGTTTCATTATCCTTGTTGAACGTTAACGTTCCAACAAGTGCTTCTAACGATTTAACTCGAAGCTTGAGTTCTTCATTTTCTTTTTCGAATTTTTCAGCTTTCTCTTTTTCTTGGATCAGCTGTTCGATCTCGATAACCGATAGGATTGTCGGGTTTTGTTCTTGATTCTCGTATTTTCTTTTAAGTTTTTTTTCGCCCATCATCATTGGCGATGGGCATGGTCCTTCTAATTGATAGCTGAAGCCATCGGGCTCCTCCATCTCGTTGCTTTCGCAGCGAGACTAGAGGGAATGTTCTCAGACCGGGACTTCCCTTGAACGTATTTCCACTTTTGATATATCTTCAGGAAATGAATTTCAGGTATTCGATAAATGCTCGATTAATTCGACGGTGATGGTTTTCCCAATAAAATCAAAATTTGCTTTTGACTGGCTTGTAAAAAAATATTGCAGTTGTTTGAAACTGACTTTTGCGAAAAATTAATTAATTTTTAAAATTAATGACAGGAGCGATTAAAAACACGTCTACACGCAACGAGTGCTAGACGTAGAATATATGCGCATGCTCTCTTGACGCCATCCCTGAAAGTGTTCAGGTCAAGCCTATAGCACACTATGGGAGGCACCCTCTCTTTCTAGTAGCAGCCACGGTTGGCTGCTGGGACTTCGATTTCCCTTTATTTCCCTCTAGGCCCGCCCTTCCACCTGGCTTGAGTATGGTCCCCGAGAAACTAGCAGAAGCTATTTTTGTCACCTTTTTGAGCTGGGGAAAATCCCGCTCGCTCACTTCAAGGGTCTTTGATACCTTCGATGTGGGCTCCTACGTTGAAGACCCTATCGGTCTCTTTCTGGCTTCCGGCTTTACGATAGCCTCCACCTCGTCACCACTGTCCGTGGAACTTCCACCCTCATCCATCTCCATGTCACTGGAGACCTCCGGCACTTGTAGTTGCATCTTGCAACTAGCAAGCAAGTCGAGGATAAACTCCTCCTTTATGCCCTCCTCCCCCAAATTTCTCGCAGAAACGCTGCAAGAGCCTCTCATATACATTACTTTCCCCCCATACCCACAGGTTTCAAGACAGAACTTGGAATACTGTCGCGGGAAATTAAAAAACGTAGAAACTGAGACCCTTATTATCTAGTAATTGGAAGACTAAAAAGAAAATAATTATAGCATAAAGAAAAACAATACACTTAAAAAAAAAGCCTTAATAATAATATTTTTGTGTGTTTTCGATTACAAATTCAAATCCTCCAAAAAACTCTTGCTACTCGATCGACAAACTCTTGCTGCTCGATCCGTGCTGCCTCGATGACTACTCGACTCGAACTCTATCATTGGTCTTTCGCTGCGAAGCCCTACGAAGAAAAACCTCCGAAAAACTCTTGCTGAAAAACTCTTGCGCTTGATTCGCGCTGCCTCGACGACTGCTCGACTCAAACTCCAGTTTGCGAATAAACAAAATAATAATAACTTCATATATTAGAAACTAAGTGGTGACACCTAACACATATGGGAAACATTGTACAGTTTATATCTTCAACGCTTTCCCGTAAACTAAACAAGAAGTATTAGTTAGAGTATATACTCGTATATACCAATTACCAAGACCAATCTTGGAACACATACATATTCTTAAACCAAACTGAATTTAGGGGGTTTGTAAACAGGTCTTCCAACTTATCCTCAGAACGCAAGAGTTCCACTTTACTGTAATCTTTTTGATAAAGGTCTCTAATCAAATAATAACGTACGTGCGTAATACTTGATTAGTTTAATTGCACTCGCATTATCGATGAAGAACAACGGTACAGTCTTACTTTTACTGATCTAGGACAACAATCGTTCAAGCGACACTAACTTTTTCGCGCCTTCACTGCCAGCTACAAATTTTGTCTCAGTGGTTGCCAGTGCGACCGATTTCTGCAACAGTGAAGTCCAGGATTGTGTAGTGTCATTCACGATGAGTCACAAACATTTGTAGACCTTTAGGTGTAAATATTTCCAGCAAAGTATTCATTAGAGTACGTACGTCGCTCATTGCAAGTCAAAGTGTAGAAAAGTCCAACATCAGAGGTGCCGCACAAGTACCGGAATATGCGAACCCGATGGCAATGGTACTAAATCCCACCTTTCGTTCTCAGCAAAAGTCAAGATTTCTTCCTGCATTGTATTCATCCACTTGTGCGAGTGTGCTCTTAATAGCTTCGGGATAATTACTCGTATTTGGTACGAGATCCTCCTAAAATGTTTCTGTTAGACACACCATTGCACAGTTCTGCTGGTAACTCTGAAAATTATAGCCCACTTCGTAGTCATCAAGTCTCACTGGTTGTCAAATCACTCACACCGGACGCTGAGTTGTTATATCCTCTTTTGGAGTATCGTTGTCAGGTATGGACAAATTCAGGTTACCGTCAGAGATATGGTCAATTTCCCCGTCTTGACTAGCCTGATCTTTACAAGAATCTTCATTGTGGCGTTAAGGTTCGAGTTCATTGGTTTCGTCCGTTGTGCACAACTTTTCTGGATGGAAATCAACGCTATGCGCTTTCACCAAATGATGCTTTGATGACAGCCAAACTTTGTAGTTATCTTTGTTATTCACGTATCCGACAAAATGTCCGAGAACTGCCTTGTCGTCGAATTTTGAGAAAAACTTCTTAGGGACATTAGTATAGCATTCCGGTCCAAAGATTCGTAAGAAGTCAAAACTGTCAAATGCCTTGAATCCTTGACTTCCTCGTGTGATTAATCAAAAATACTGCCGTATCATATGCGGTAGCCCAAAATGTTTTCGACAGTTTACTGACGGAGAGCATTGAACGAGTCAGCTTGAGGATGTGTGTGTTAGCTTGTTCTATGATGCCTTTTTGTTCAGGAATATAAAGACATGATGGACAAAATTCGATGCCACGTTTTTGTAGTTAAGGCAATACCACAGCACAAATAAACTCAGTACCACAGTCTGAACGACAAACTTCAACTGTATGGCTCGCAATATTGCACTTGTTCAGGAATTTTTCCAAATGCGGAACAATTTTTGATTTTTCTTACATGAAAAATATGTGTAGGTATGTATTGAGAATAGTCATCTTTAAAGGCCACATAACATCGGAAACCATTAATCGAATTAAACGAAATTGCACCTTTTATATCGGCACTAACCATTTCACTGACGGTTTGTGGACGAGTTCGAACGATTTACAGTGTGATTTACCAAGGACACAACCAATGCAAAATGACGTGGTGTCAGAACACGAATAATATGCCAACACGGGATAAAACATCGCGCACATGACGTTTGGCTTGATGACACAAGTGTTCGTGCCAGGCTTGGAGTACTTCTTCTGTTGTAGCAAGGTTAGATTCCACTAGTGAATCCGGAACACAAACATGAATATCCATGATGTACACAGGACCAACGAGCTTTCCATTTACGACTAGTTCATCATCTGTGGTGTGACAGCCCAAGCCGGACCTTGGCCTCGAGGATTAATCTCCTCCAATCATCACGTTTCCGTGACTTTGTCGAACAGTTGCTTAGTCTCAACAAGGATCTGCTGTCAGCTTCTATCATGTCTTCCAATCGTATTCTCTGTCTTCCCGCTAGACGTCTACCTTGTGCTCTACCCTTCGATGTTCTTTTGGGCTTTCTTCCAGTCTTTCTATATGGCCCGACCATTGCACTTTACGTAACTTTACGCAAGCGGGAACAGGTGGGTCGTCTAATAGTTCATACAACTCTTCTTTGTAACGTAGTCTCCACTCTGTTCTTGTTTCACTGGGCCATACATTTTCCGGAAAACTTTGCGTTCAATTACATCCACTGCCTTTTCGGATTCACTCGTCAAGGTCCATGTTTCACTGCCATATAACAGCACAGGTTTATTGTTATCAAAGTGACGTATATTTAATGTAGCTGGACAATTTACATACTCAAGTGGATAAATGAAGATATATATAATTAAAGAGATACTATAAAGTTACTCTTCTTCTTCGTAGCACTACAGCCCCTCTCGAGCCTTTGCTTCCTGCAACAAGTGCCTCCAACTGTCTCAGTCCATCGACCACGTCCTCCAACTTCAAAATCCGAGCAGCGATAAACTTGACCAGCGTTTTCTCGGTTTCCCCACTTGTCTCCAGCCTTCAGTTCTCCCAACGAATACCTTTTTGGGTATCCGTTGTTCGTCCATACGGTTCATGTGGCAAGTCTATTGCAGCTTCCGCAGTCTTACAATCGTTTAGACCTCCGGTTCATAAAAAAATTCATACAGCTCATGGTTGTTTTGAATTTGTCATTGGTCTCCGTCTAGCTTCACTCTGATTATTTGCCTCAGGACTCGTCGCTTAAAGGCGTTCAATATATTTGCAGATGCTTGGGTTAGGGTCCATGTTTTTACCCATATTATAACACAGGTCTTATCACAGATTTCTATACTTAGAACTTTGTATTCCTTTGTATGCAGTTGGCCTTCAAAATCGACAAAACTGAATAAAATATTTTATTCGCGAGCTGTATTCTTCGGCGTATTTCGTCTCTTTCATTACTGGTTCTCGTTATTTTTGCGCCTAAATACACAAATTTGCCAACATTTTCCATACTGTATTCGCCAAATGTAATATTTTGTGTGCTTGAGATATTTTTCTTCAACTGCGTCATGATCTTTGTTTTATTTTCATTGATTTGTAGCCCTACTAGTTTTGTTCTGCTGTCGAGTTTCAGGAAGAGTTCTTTGGTGGTTGTTAATGACCGTGACAAAATATTGATGTTGTCCGCATAGGCTACCACTTGGCTCGACTTATATAGTAATGCACCTCGTGTATCGACACGTAGCTTTTCTATAACGTAATCTAGAGCCAAATTGAATAGTCCGAAAGTAGGATTTCAGTAGGGCGAAAGTAGACTTTTGAGATTGTCAATATGATACAAACGAGAAGGAAATACATATATTGTCGCGCTAATGTCTTCGACGCCTCATACCTAAAATAAATCGTTGAAATAATACTGATAAAATTTCAAACCTACAGTCATATGTACTGTCAAGAACTTTAGAAAATTTGTATGATTTGAACAGCACTAGATGGCGCTGATGAGGCTACTCGAAGAGGTTAGTTCGCGACGTGACGTAATGTTTCTGTTTTCGGCCCTGAGTAAGAAGGCAACGTTTTTAGAGTTGAATCGGAGTTGTTGACATTTAAACTGGCTGTTTTCTGTTCAGCAGCCATGCGGTTTTGGCAACCAGCAATGAGATGGCCGATTTTCTTGCAATATAAATACGCTCGTTTTTCTTTCTCCTTTTTTGCCAAGGAAGAGCATGGTGCTAATTTCTAGTGGTACTGATTTTTCTGCGGCTTCTATGGTCTAGATTTCGCAAAGAAAGCGCCAGGTGTCTTCTGTCAACGAATTCTCAATCGAGCATAAATTTTCAAAAAGGAGTCGTCTGTTCGGCTTTGTTACACGATACCAAGTTGAACGATAATATTGATACTCTGAACTAAATTTCTGAAAAAACGATCATGTAGCAGTGACAACAGGTACTTGGCATTCGGGTTGTCTTCGCGTAATTCCGTAAGTATGTAATCACACACATTAGCCAGTTGAGAGGCATACTTCGTGACGGAAGTGGCATTATCTTCCGGGATCATTATCGAACAACGCCCACTGTCGCTATAGAGACGATCGCTGAAATATCTATAACAAGGTCTCTCAAATTCCTTTCGCGTCAATTCTTCTGTGGATATAGATATGAGCTTCTTCGTCTCGTTTCCAGGTTTGGTAACCCCCGGGTAGGTCCGCATTTTTCACCGGCGCTGCCGCGCACACTTGTGTATCATCGACAATGGAATAAAGATACTGTTCTTTCAAACACAGTTCAAATAGCCACTTCCACGCTTCCCACTGTTCATCCTTTGCTAGTTTGCGAATGCCAGCCACAATACGACTGCTATCGTCTGAACGATCGTTTACTGCATGGAACATTTTTTTTGTTTCTCTTGAAAAATGCCAATATTTGGATTCTTCACTCGAAATTCTTGAGCCTTAAACACGTATGCTACTGCGCAGCGTGTCTGGGCCCATAACCGGAAATGGTTAAGAATCGTGACATAAAACTTGGACAAAAATTGAAGAGAGAACGACATTTATTTTAGTCAGTCGACGTGAAAAAATAAGTACTTTCTTTCTTTCACCGAGGAAAGAATTTGAGACTTCCTTTAGAACCCTTAGCATAGCGTATAAGCAATTTTAAACTTCTTTCTAATCATGGAAGTTTAAACACAAAAAAAATTTGCATATTTAAGCTTAAAACCTCACTATATCGTTTAACTCAAACACTAAAGCCCATCCCATCTGTTAGACTTTCCCGTCAGCTCATAGGAATACATGCAAAAGTATTGTCTTCTTTAAGGTTGCTGAATGTCAGTTTAGATTGAATGGAGATGGAGATCTTCAAGGTTCAAAGAATTTCTTTGCAAGCTCGAACGTGAATCTGTATTTCTAATAATTAGCTTAAAGTGAGTAACTGTTGTGACAATGGGCCGAATAATATGCTATATTTGATATAAGCTATACATACTACTCTTTATTGTGACACCAATGATATGCAATTTACATAGTCACATGGCCAAAACACACGCAGCTCGGCACTCACTATTAAACCTACTGAACGAGACAGCTCTTCACTATAGTCATACTCTACACAATGATACTGTCTATGTTGAATATGCTCACACGCCTCACTATAGTGGCCAAACTCGCTAAGTTTCGCTTAGAGTCCAATTCCAACTGAATTTTGTTTCGAGAGTTAGTTAACCAGATTAATATTGTACCATAGGCATATGTACATAAATTTTTATAAATCTGATTTAAGCATATGAACAGCTTTTATAATTGACGGTTGAACTAATTAGGTCTCAGCAGCTCAATTAAATAACTGAAAGATTTCATCCTCCCATGAGAATTGTCTTGACAAGCGAGCTAGATCCGTTGATGTTCAAAAAATTAATCCAAAATCCTCTTCATAATGTATTTTATTATTTGAATCTTGGTGTGCATATATCCGGAATCATAGGTAAAACTCAAACTAATCTATATAGGAAATTTTACCCTCCACGTTGAGGATCCTTCGGCTTGGTACTTCGGACCCGGCATGCCCTTCGGAGATGGTCGTAGGAGGCGCCACTTGCTTGTCCCTTGGTTCCAATTAGCTGACAAGCGAGAAACGCAGCCACCAAAAACGCCTCACACTGCTGGAATCAAGACCTATAAACCTAACCTGGCCGAGCCTCTCCGATAGGACTTACGTAGAAAGAACAATTATTCAAGGACAGGGTGACCACTTCACACTCTTTAGCCGGTATGTGTTCATCCGACATAAGACGAACTGGAAACTCCCTGAAAATTTATTCCGGACACTGAAACACACCCGAGCCTAGAGTACAATCCACTCAGTAATAAGTTTCCTCAAATTAACAAGTCTGCGTTTTAAAAAAGAAAACCAATCACAAAATATAATTTACCGTTTAGTTAAGTACAAATGCCCAATATATCCACAATACCTGTCCTTACGTCTGATCTCCTGATTGGGGGCCCGCCGAATTAAGCCACGTCGTGAAGTTATCTTGTAGCAACCACGGAAGTCACCGCAGTTGCAGACATTAAGAATTAGCAGAGGGGTGTGTAACCCGGGGTGGCATACTGAGGCCGGCTAGCGCTCAGTCGTGTCGTGGGTCTTCCGGGTCACCCTCTGCTCGTGCTGAGCCACCTTACATATAAATACTAGCACATAGGGAAAAGGACGGGAAAGGGGAGGTCATTCTGAGAAATGAAAAATATGGCTTTTACTGTAACATGGCCGTTTTTTTTATTCACAAAGAAATAAACAAATCTATATCACAATAAAATTAGCAAATTATCAATTTCAATAAAAACAAGAAAAAACAAAGGACCCCTTTAAGATTTAATGTACGGAAGAAAATAATCCACTATAATCTTTTATATGAAGGAAAAACACAAGGAAAAAAAAACGAGCTTGATGATGAAATGTTGTTAATATAATAGGAAAATAAGCCAAATAAATACTCACACTACTCCTCGTTGATCTCCGAGCGCTCGGCGATGACAAAAAAAGAGTGTGGGGCCACTGAAAAGTTAACTTTAAATTAACTCGAAAATTCAAACATTACTAGAAAATCAAGGAGCCCCCTTATCGCCCTCTCCGACCCGTCGTTCTGGCTTACTTGCAGAAACGAAAACTTTACTTCTGGAACCTAGCTTTCTTCGAAGTCCAACAAAACAAAGTTTTTTTTTTTCTTGCTTTTCTGTTTTTTTTTTTTTTTTTTTTTTTTTTTTTTTTTTTTTTTGGAGAAAGAATCACTCTCGACACTTAATTTTTATTTCAACTAATTTGACTTCAAAATCGCACCAACTTTAATCCCGGAGGCCAAAAGCCAAAAATTCTTTTCACTCACTAATATTTCCACATGGATCATAAATTATTCCACAACGAATGTAATTTATTTTGCCCTGCCTCACACCAAAACTTTCGCCACTCAACTTCACAACTAAATTATTTCTATTCCTTCTTCCGTCACAAAAAAATTAATCCCCGTTCACTTCAAATTCAGATCTCTGTATTTATTGTAACTTCTGCTGAAATTCTCAAATCCAAAAATTCACTTCACTTCACTCATAGCAATTACTCTTTTATATTTTTTTTCCCAAATATTCACTTCCTTTTTTTTTCCCAATCTAAAAAAAAACCTCCAAAAATCAACTTTACGCGCACATAAAAACACCTTTCTCTTCTCCAAATCCAAAAACTCACTCCCCAATCCCAACCACTTTCTTTCACCTTCCACCTTTCTCCCATCCGATCCCGCAAATCAAATTCTTTTTCCAATTACCGCTGCCACATCTGGGTAACGTAATCGAAGTTCATTACACTTCGATTCCGCTACCCACACATCTTTTGGTCCGTATCGACAATCACAGTAGTTTCCATTGACTTGCATATATGGCAATTTACATCCCCAAGAACCGCTTGATTGAATGTAAAGTGTCACATATACGAGTACATTACGAAAACTATTGATTTTGCCGATACCCCAAAAAAGAGTGCTTCCGTGCGCCCGGGGGAACTTGAACTCAGGGTTCCAGCAGTCGCACGGTCGAAACTCGCGACGTATCCAATGGAGCTATGCCTTATCGATCTCCCATTCATCAGATAAGCAACTTCAACGATTATCTGGGCATGAGATTGAATTTTGTTAGTAGGGAAACGTGAATTAATTTTCGTTAGTAAGCAAAATAAAATTTGTTAATGGGAACTAGAGAATAGAATTTGTTAGTATGAAGGAAGGAATTAGGTTTTGTTAGGAAGAATGAATAGAATGAAATTTTGTTAGTGGGAATTAATGTAGGGAGTGTTGTTAGTGGGAAAATTGAAATTATTAGTAGGTATTATTTTTTTTTGTAGTTGTTAATAAGGAAAAAGGGTAGTATTGTGATGATGGGGGAGTAAAAATTAAAGGGAAAATGGAAACATGAAAAAAAAATAAATAAATTTATGGAGGAAAAGGTAGGAATGCCCAAAGGAAAGGGACAATGTTACGGCGGCAATTTGAAGTTGCGAATGGGAGGAAGTTGGTACGCCGGAATTCGCAACAATCGTGGGGACGACCCAGACCCTGAGTGTCTCATTCAGCCGGGCAAACAAAGAATGTCGGCAGGGGTAACTATGAATCGGATCGGATGTCTTTAGCGTGAAAGGTCCCAAGCAGCTTACCGGATTCATCCTCAAGTTCATAAGTAACTTGCCCAGTACGGCGGCGAACCACTGCAGGAACAAATCGAGGAGCGAATTTAGCCGCAAAACGATCGGCTGCATTGCTCACGGCGAAATTCCGCACGAAAACTTTCTGACCTTGAAGTAGCTCACGGGGGCGAGCCCGAAGGTTGTAACTTTGAGCTCCCTTCCGGTAGGCTT
Organism: Odontomyia ornata; assembly: GCA_963969285.1. Lineage (NCBI taxonomy): Eukaryota > Metazoa > Arthropoda > Insecta > Diptera > Stratiomyidae > Odontomyia > Odontomyia ornata. Next base: position 66,326,379 of record OZ017738.1, on the reverse strand, counting down.
CGGTCAGCTTAGCTCGGACACGGTCTTGTACAGCTCGCAGACGATCACTGTTTGAACTTAGCTGTACTTCTCCATCCTCAAAAGCGTTCAAGCTTCTAAGGAGGGCGTACTCAGTGCCATGCTGGATAGGGTGGTATCCGAACATGAGGAAGTAGGGCGAAAATCCTGTGGATTCATGAATCACCTTGCGGAAGGCAAAACACGATTCCGGAAGATTCTCGTCCCACCTGCCATGATCGAACCCTATGTAGGCTCTGATGGCGTTCAATGTCGACTGGTTTGACCTCTCCGAGGCATTCGCTTGCGGGGAATGGTATGGAGTGAAGCAGTGCTGCACCCCATAGTCACTCATAAGCTTAGCGAATACCTTGGAGACGAACTGCACACCATTGTCCGAGTGAAGCCATTCGGGAACTCCGAAGGTCAAAAAGATTTCGCGCTCCAAGTATCGCACGACTGATTCCGCAGTGGCTTTAGCCATGGGTTTGAGCCATATGAACTTGCTATAATGGTCCAGGACCACAAACAATTGAGTGTTCCCAGATTTTGAACGAGGGTATGGACCCATGAAGTCCACAAACAGGCGCTGCATAGGTCTCGTTGAGTCTCGTGATGCGCCCATAGGAGGTCTCAAAGTGGAATTCGAAGGCTTGACCTGTTTGCATGTTGAACAGCCCTGGATGTGCTGAATAACATCTTGACGCAAACGAGGCCAATAATAATATCTTTGTAAGACTTCCGTGGTCTTACGAATTCCACAATGAGAGCCCCGGGGATCATCATGAGCTCGCACTATAAGAGCCTGTTGGTAGCCCTCAGGAACCCATAATTTTGTTCGGGGGATATCTGTAGCCAGCGTTACAGGAGAACCAGAACCGATGTACACTCGGCCATCAGCAAGGTGCAAATTCTGAAACTTATCAGGTTGCTTCAGGATTTGCTCCTTGAGATGTTCGTATTCGGGCTCCTGAAACGCAGACTGCGGTATCAAACCATCAATATGTGTGTGCTCCGGGAGGCAAGCAATGAGCGAGGCCACCCGCTCGTCCTGCGAGCAAGATCTCGATAACGCATCCGGTACAACGTTAAGAGCACCTTTCCGGTGTTCAATCTGGAAATTGAACCCTTGTAATTTCAGACTCCAGCGAGCCAATCGACCAGAAAGGTCCGACTGCTGCATCAGCCATTTAAGACTGGCATGGTCGGTTATGATGGTGAAGGGCAACCCTTCGATATATGCCCTGAATCTCTTTACACTCTGCACCGCAGCTAAGCATTCCAACTCAGTAATGCTATAGTTACGTTGCGCAGCGTTGAGCTTCATCGACATATATGCAATTGGATGTTCTCCACCTTCATCGTCCTTCTGGAACAAAACACTTCCAATACCCACTGTACTTGCGTCACACTGGATATAGAAGTGCTTCGTAAAGTCAGGGTTAGCCAGCACTGGAGCAGAAATCAGCAATTGCTTCACTTTATTGAAGGCACTATTGGCGGAAGCAGACCACTTGAAGGCACGTTTGCCCTTTAGCAAATCCGTTAGAGGGGCCGTAACCGAGGCGAAGTTTGGAATAAAACGCCTGTACCATCCTGCCATGCCCATGAACCGTCTCACGTCTTTGGCCGTTCGGGGTTCAGGATAGGAGACTATACCTGAAACCTTCTCCGGGTCGGTGCGCAGGATACCATCACTCACTACGAAGCCAAGATATTTGATCTCCTTCTTGACAAACTTGCTTTTTTCAACATTGATGGTCAAGTTGGCGTCCCTGAGCAGTTTTGCAACAGTACTCAGGAGCTCCAAGTGCTCATCAAATGTTGAACTTGTAACAAGCAGGTCATCTAGGTAAACAAATACCTTGTCCTGCAGCTCATGGGGTATTACTTTATGCATCAACCGACACATCGTTTGGGGAGCATTACACAAACCGAACGGCATGACCTTGAAATGGTACAAGGGCCTGCCAGGGACAGTAAAAGCCGTTTTCTCCATACTTGCCTCATCCAATGGTATTTGCCAAAAGGCATCCTTCAGGTCCAAGCTGGTAATGAACCTGGTACTCTGCAACCGTGCCAAAAGACCTTCAATCAGTGGCAACGGATAGGCGTCCTTAACAGTCACCTCGTTGAGGCGTCGAGCGTCCAGACACAAACGCACCTTGCCGGGTTTTCTGACAAGGGTCACAGGCGAACTCCACGAACTCTGACTTTCTTCTATTACCCCCAAAGACAACATACGATCGAGTTCGTCATACAACAGTTTCTGTATAACAGGCGAGACAGCATAATGCCGCTGCTTGATGGGTCGAGCAGAACCAGTGTCGATGTGATGAGACACGAGACTGGTCCTACCCAAGCCTTTCTCATTATACGACGGAAACTGTTGTTTGACGAAGTCCAGTCGTTGCTGATCTTTTGGAGACAAAAGATGGAATTCAGGGCTCTGAAGCTCCGACGCTGCTTCGATAGCGTTGACCTGGATTGGTGCTATTTTGAAGAGATCCCAGAAATCAATTCCAAGATACACTGCGTGCGTCAAGGAAGGAACAACTAGGAATCTCATCAATTTGGTGGTTTTATTAAATTGCACCAATGTGGTGACGTATCCCAGAACTGGATCCTTGTGCCCTGATGCAGTCTGAACATGAGCATGCATGGTATGCATATGCAAACCCAAATCCGACAGCAGGTCCAAGGCTCCGGCTCCGAGGATACTAACACTGGCTCCGCTATCAAGCAAGCCCGTCAATTTGCGACCCTTGACGGAAATCTCTGCGTAGGGCCTATTGTCGCCAGGAGTTGCAACAATTGACTCCACGCAGGCACGCTTCAAGAGACGCCTGGCGAAGAAATATCTCCAGGATCTCCGAAAGCGATCCCGAAAAGGTCGTGCTCTAAAACTAGCGGGTGACTCACGATCATCGCCCGCCTTTCCATTACTTCCGACATAGTCCGGTGATCTGCTTGAGATATTAGCACAGCTAAATGGTACTGGGGATTCATGATGATGCATGTCGGTATTATTGTGACAAAAATCTCTCGTTCCACTAGGATGGAGGTTCATTGGCACACAAGATTCCAAACCAGCCGGTAACCGATCAGGTGGTCTCATAGAATTAAGCTCATAAGGCTGAACAGGAGGTCGACCATACTTGATCTCCAGCTCACGCCAAGTGTCCTCAATTCGACGACACCTCCAGACAAGCTCACGGGTGGTCGAGAACTCATGTCCAGCTAAGTGATCCTGCAACCTGAAACTCATATTTTTGAAAACTAGGTCTCGCAGATCCGTGTCCCTAATCGGAGTCCTGAGTTGAAGAGTCATAGCTTCAAGGGATTCATAAAATTCGATGAATGGTTCATTGGATTCTTGCCTGCGGGCGAACATATTTTCCCAAATATGTGCGTCATCAAGCCGAGATCCAAATCGTTCCATGAACTCCACTTTTAGCTGCGTCCAACTCAAGTTTCTATGCAGGTCACGTATCTGCCAGTACCAGTTTTCAGCATATCCCTGCAGCAGAACATGAAAGTCTCGAACGAGTTCACGCTCTGTGAGACCATAATCTCTAGCCATAATGCTAGCACGAAACAAAAATTGTCGTGCATCCAAACCATTGGAGCCACCATCGAACTTAAAACCCCATTTGGTGATTGGGATAATCTTTTGATGAGTCTCAACTGCCTGATCACCATCCTGGAACGAGAGCTTTGACTGAGGATTTGGCAAATCTTGGGAAGAGCGTAATGAACAGCGAGTGAAATTATCGGGTTCATGTCGTATGTGCGGAAACATGATGACTATCAAAAACAATAAAAATATACAGACCATCTAAATAATTTAAGTACATATATTAAAATCAATGAACAGACGGACAACACCGACAATTTAAATAAAAGAAATAATTTAATAAATTACAGACAGACAAACAAACGATTCTTTAAAAATAGATTAAAATTTGAATGCCAGACAGACAAACGGACAAGTAAATAAATATATAAAATTTTAAAACTTACTAGCTAGAATAAAAATAAAAAGTTCTATAATGCACACTACGTGAAAATTAACCCTGACCAAAAACTAACTAACAAACCTAAACTAAAATCAATTATCAAACTCAACCTAATATTACTCAAACCCAAAACTAACTAAACCAAACTCAATCATTAAAATTAAAAGAAATTATTCTAAACTAACAAAAACCATAAACCCACTTACCTAAAACTAATCTAAATCATAAACCCTAATTAAACTCAATAATCTATAACTAAACTACCTAAATCCCATGACTTTGAAATCGAACAAGTAACCTAACGGTAATTACTAAACAATCAATAATAAAAATCTAAAATTTTCAATGAGATGATGAGATAAAAGAAAATGTACATTAACGAGCAAGTGAAATGAGTGCAAATGTGTTATGGTTAAATTCAATTATCCAAAGTGATTTCGCTATCATTTCTCAAAATGATTCCCCCTAGGAGGAAAAGGAAAAGAAAAGGTAATTATATGGGATGGTGATTAAAATTTAGACATAACACGAAGCAGACAAACCACAACAGTGCCTGGTATAACAATGGAATTTGTAGGCGGACTCCGCTCCAATTGTCACCTCAAAAGCTGACTACGAGACCATTATGAAATACTACGGACTTCATAATGGCTCGGACAAGAGCCGCACATATCCCAAAGCTACCACCAGATAGATGATGGAAGGGCCGAAAGCGTTGGCTAATTCCAAGAGATGGATCTAAGTCCAACTATCCCGTGCAGGGAGATATAGCCAACGACTCAAAATTCGGTTGATCCCAACCAACATCCACACTGCTAAAGCATGACCACTATCATAGCCGGTGAAGACTGTTAAACACAAAACATAAATTCAGCACGGTAGGCGCCACTGCAACTGCGGCGAACCCCGTGATCAAGATTTCAAAAAATTTCAACGAAACAAAAAAAAAATAATTTCCCTGGAATGCTCAAACCACTATTCAAGTCAGGCACTCCAGGTACTCAAGCCAAACAAATCTGAAATTGAAAAATTTAAGTTATAATTAAAAACTGATAAAATCAACTAAAACCAACCGTTTGGGCGCCATATGTAGCAACCACGGAAGTCACCGCAGTTGCAGACATTAAGAATTAGCAGAGGGGTGTGTAACCCGGGGTGGCATACTGAGGCCGGCTAGCGCTCAGTCGTGTCGTGGGTCTTCCGGGTCACCCTCTGCTCGTGCTGAGCCACCTTACATATAAATACTAGCACATAGGGAAAAGGACGGGAAAGGGGAGGTCATTCTGAGAAATGAAAAATATGGCTTTTACTGTAACATGGCCGTTTTTTTTATTCACAAAGAAATAAACAAATCTATATCACAATAAAATTAGCAAATTATCAATTTCAATAAAAACAAGAAAAAACAAAGGACCCCTTTAAGATTTAATGTACGGAAGAAAATAATCCACTATAATCTTTTATATGAAGGAAAAACACAAGGAAAAAAAAACGAGCTTGATGATGAAATGTTGTTAATATAATAGGAAAATAAGCCAAATAAATACTCACACTACTCCTCGCTGATCTCCGAGCGCTCGGCGATGACAAAAAAAGAGTGTGGGGCCACTGAAAAGTTAACTTTAAATTAACTCGAAAATTCAAACATTACTAGAAAATCAAGGAGCCCCCTTATCGCCCTCTCCGACCCGTCGTTCTGGCTTACTTGCAGAAACGAAAACTTTACTTCTGGAACCTAGCTTTCTTCGAAGTCCAACAAAACAAAGTTTTTTTTTTTTCTTGCTTTTCTGTTTTTTTTTTTTTTTTTTTTTTTTTTTTTTTTTTTTTTTTGGAGAAAGAATCACTCTCGACACTTAATTTTTATTTCAACTAATTTGACTTCAAAATCGCACCAACTTTAATCCCGGAGGCCAAAAGCCAAAAATTCTTTTCACTCACTAATATTTCCACATGGATCATAAATTATTCCACAACGAATGTAATTTATTTTGCCCTGCCTCACACCAAAACTTTCGCCACTCAACTTCACAACTAAATTATTTCTATTCCTTCTTCCGTCACAAAAAAATTAATCCCCGTTCACTTCAAATTCAGATCTCTGTATTTATTGTAACTTCTGCTGAAATTCTCAAATCCAAAAATTCACTTCACTTCACTCATAGCAATTACTCTTTTATATTTTTTTTCCCAAATATTCACTTCCTTTTTTTTTCCCAATCTAAAAAAAAACCTCCAAAAATCAACTTTACGCGCACATAAAAACACCTTTCTCTTCTCCAAATCCAAAAACTCACTCCCCAATCCCAACCACTTTCTTTCACCTTCCACCTTTCTCCCATCCGATCCCGCAAATCAAATTCTTTTTCCAATTACCGCTGCCACATCTGGGTAACGTAATCGAAGTTCATTACACTTCGATTCCGCTACCCACACATCTTTTGGTCCGTATCGACAATCACAGTAGTTTCCATTGACTTGCATATATGGCAATTTACATCCCCAAGAATCGCTTGATTGAATGTAAAGTGTCACATATACGAGTACATTACGAAAACTATTGATTTTGCCGATACCCCAAAAAAGAGTGCTTCCGTGCGCCCGGGGGAACTTGAACTCAGGGTTCCAGCAGTCGCACGGTCGAAACTCGCGACGTATCCAATGGAGCTATGCCTTATCGATCTCCCATTCATCAGATAAGCAACTTCAACGATTATCTGGGCATGAGATTGAATTTTGTTAGTAGGGAAACGTGAATTAATTTTCGTTAGTAAGCAAAATAAAATTTGTTAATGGGAACTAGAGAATAGAATTTGTTAGTATGAAGGAAGGAATTAGGTTTTGTTAGGAAGAATGAATAGAATGAAATTTTGTTAGTGGGAATTAATGTAGGGAGTGTTGTTAGTGGGAAAATTGAAATTATTAGTAGGTATTATTTTTTTTTGTAGTTGTTAATAAGGAAAAAGGGTAGTATTGTGATGATGGGGGAGTAAAAATTAAAGGGAAAATGGAAACATGAAAAAAAAATAAATAAATTTATGGAGGAAAAGGTAGGAATGCCCAAAGGAAAGGGACAATGTTACGGCGGCAATTTGAAGTTGCGAATGGGAGGAAGTTGGTACGCCGGAATTCGCAACAATCTCTCCAGCGCAATACTCGACAAACTTCCACAGCCAATATTCCACGTCGTTGATGAAAATTCCACCGAATTATCTCTTAGTCCTCCGTTGAGCTGCTGATTCGGATACACGTCCTTGATTCTTCGTCGTACTATCGATCCTCTGCCGTCGATCCACGTCCACCAAAAGAAAGACGTCCTTTTTCCACAGGCTCCTCATCAGCTCGGTTCAAACTGGCGAGCCGTTAATTGTTCTCTTCTAGGCAATTGAAATTTTAATTGCGGTGCTGGCTTGCTGGAATCATCATTTTGAATCCTTTTCATCTTCGATATAATTTGCCCCAGGATGAACATCTGGTCCATTCGTGACCATTTTCCGTAATTCTGAGATATTCCATGAAGTAACTGGAGCCGGATAAGACAGTTTTCTGGTAAACAGATCAGGAATGCCGACTTCTTCAATATTAAAATTTGGATCTGGAGTAATAACAGTACGAGCAGCAAAGTTCACACGTTTACCCATCATGTGTTTGCGAATCAACCCCTCTTTCTTTTCTATAATCCGTTTAAGTTCATAGCTTTCTGATTACTCTTAGTAGCTGAAACATCCAATAAATTTTCAACATTCGTTTGCAGTTCTAGTCAAGTCTAATACATTTTTCATAGGATTTAGAACCTCTTGCTCCATCCTATACTGCTTTAGATTCACTACAAATTTCTTCGGCAGTATTTTTCATATTAAGTAATATAATACGTAGTACAGAATTTGCACCAATGATGTTTTTGTAAACGGTTGTGTGAGGATGTTCCAAAACATCTGAACGTAATATATTCGCAGGACGAGCTTTTGGTGGGGTAACGAGAACCATATCCATGAATAAGCAATCTACAGGACATGTTGCACTTGGAGATAAATTCTTAAGGATTGGAAATATTTTTGTTAGTAGCTCAGACGATGCGTTGTATATTTTTTTGAAGATGTTGGCGACATTCATCCGGTAGCACAGCTTTATGTGCTACATGATAAGCTCGTCTCTTAGATTTTGTCATATACTCGTACATAATAAGTTTACGATAGAGGTAAAGAATTCTCTTTAGTTGCATGACATTGTAACGCGTCATCAACAATCGTTGATCATATGGCGACAAATGTTTTTGTGGCTTGTATAACTTGCTATTAAGTCTCGCATCTCCTGAATTCTTGATGTACTTTCTCAGAATCCAACTTATCAGGTACAGATTCCATAAGTTCATTATAAGTAGCTTCAGATTTAAGATGTAGCCATAATCCACTAAATCAAGTTGAGTGCTAATGACTTGTTGTACATGAACCTTCCTTTTCTTGGAGTGAGAAAATAATTTTGCCTATTAAAACACCCACGTGTCCTTGACGAGTGTACACTACACCGGGAGAAATGAAAACGGGCGACTCATCGAGGTAGAGTAGAAACTGTTTCATTGGAGGATCGCATTCCACCAGAACTCCTCAGATTTATTTCGCCATCATTTTTATTTGGCATTGAATTCAAATCCAACCGTTCAGGCTCTACACTTAATCTTTTTCCCTAACTTACTACTCGATTTTATTTAAGTATCTTTTTTGTTCAATGTATTCATTTAATTTTATTTGTTTTTAACTTTAACATTTTTACTTTAAAATTTACAACCTTAAACATTTTTAATTTACAATTTACAACCTTAACAACCGCATGGGAGAGTGCAAAGGGTGTCCGTGACAGGGGTATGCCAAATAATTCACTTTTTTCCAAAATGGATCGTTTTCTTTATTCTCCAAAAGATTACCAGACAAGATTGACTTCTACAATGATCTCCTCTTTGCCGAATTGAATGCCTCATATTTGTATTTGTATATTATTTTTAGGGTTTTGTACTAAAATACAAAACCCTATTGCAATCACGACCTGCGTCCGTCTGTCCGTCCGTCCGTCCGTCCGTCCGTCCGTCTGTATGTCACAGCACTTTTTCTCCGAAACTATAAGGGCTACAGCCATGAAACTTTGTAGAAAGGTCAGAAGTGATGACCTCTTGAAAGTTCAGGGGTGAAAAATTTTTCGAAGGCGTTTAAGGGGGGTCTCCCCATATAAGGGGGTGACCCCTCAAAAAAAAATTTTCACCATTGGTAGTCAAGTAGGATGTCATTGGAAAGGTCTCAATGAGATCTTTTCAAAACAAGTCTTAAAATTGTCTTATAAGTACCGAGGGGGGCAGGGGAAGGGGAAATGTACGAACTTTTCGCGTACCCCCCCCTCGCGATCGGACACCTTCCACCCGAAAAATCTGAAAAAAATCATGAATGTAGGCCTTAATGAGTACAACAACAACAAATACATGAGAAGTCGAAATTCACTCAACTTTGTTAGTAATAGTATGATTTATCGATTTTGTGTTTTCTTGAATAAAATCTAAACGGTACCTTTAAACTCAATAAAATTTGGCAAAGAGATGACTATTTATAAGATTGATCTTTTCGAAAAGTTTCATAAAGATCGAATAGTATTTACCGAAGTTATAGCGATTTGAATTTTCGTGTATTACTATGGAGCAATATGCCCTGTATTACTATGGAAACATATTGCTATGGAGCCATATGCGCTTTTTACCGACTTAGACACTACAGCTTTGCTAGAATTTGCATGAAAATTTCAGGAGTGATAGGTATCATGAAGATGAGTACATACAATTGAAACAAGTCGAAGAGGCAGGAGAGAGCTCCTAGCAAAAGGGCTTTGTAACCATTCTAGGATTCGAAAAAATAGGCCATGAATCGATGATTACAGTACAGAGGAGTGGCCCCTGAAAAAAAATTTCATGAAATTTAGCCGATATGAGTATCAAATGAAAGTTCTCTATGAGAGCTTTTCAAAACAGTTCTTAAACTGACAGTTTTTGCTTCAGTGGGAGCACAGGGGCGGAAATACATGAAAAATGTGTTTCCTCCCTCGCGAATGGACACCAGTGATCTAAAAAATCTGAAAAAAATATCAAAGGAGATATTTATGGGTATAACTATAACAAATACCTCAGAAGTCAAAGTTCGTTCAACTTTGTTAATAATAGTATGATCCTCGAATTTCACATTTTCTCCAATTAAATCGTCTTTGACATGTTTCTTGATTTTATTCGTTGCTGGTTACTGCATTTTGTAAGTTGAGTACAAAACCCTTCTGACATGAGCATAGGTCTGTCTACCCAACTTGTTATATTATTCGTGTTGGGTTCTATAAATAGCGGGAGTCCACTGTATAATTCCAAATGCTTTTCTGTTAGCTGTTTGATAGTATAGTTTTTAACTAACTACAATAATTTTAATTTATCGGGATGCTTATAACCCAATTACAGCTAAAATTAGAGACCAAAAATCATTCCCAACAAAAATTCAAAGATCATTAGGCTATAATTACTACCTCGAACAGTATGTACGTTATCATAATGGCCATTTCAGTTATCTGAATTGTAAATCATTTGTATATTGATAATATAAGATAGGCTATGAGCAAACCTGTTATTGCCAATAGATTAGTTGTTAGATAATCAAATAACTAACAATATGAGGAAAAAATGATTTTGATGATTAAGCTCTAAATGTTAGAAAATGATTATTTATCTTCCTAAATTGGGAAGTTGAAATCGTTGTAAAAGAAATGTTAATGAGAGAGAATGAGACAATATTGTACGGTCTATAAACATGACCGGGCTTCTTCTTATTTATAGCACTTATAATTCACTGATTTTGTCGAATTCGATAATTAAAATAATGCATATTAAATGTTACTGTGTTTATTTATTCTTATTGTATTTATATGCTTAGGTTTAAAGTATTGCCGGAGCCATTCTAGTTTTGTTATTTGTATATTTTTAAATGTGCTCTATGTTTAATGTAATAAATCATGCATTGTTTTTTATGAGCGACACTTGTTTCTCCGAATACTAACAAGTAGAGACCAGAGGTCTCAACGATTGTAAGGCTGCGGAAGCTGCGTTGGGCTGGACACATGAATCATATGGACGCACAATGGATACCCAAAAAGGTATTCGTTGGGAGAACTCAAGGCCGGAGATCAGTGGGGAAACCGAGGAAACGCTGGTCTAACTCGGTCAACGAAGACAAAGAGAATTATGCATAAGTTTGATATGCGCAATCTCTTATTCAAATATTCGAGATCATTTTTTTACTAAATTTGGTTAGTTACTTGACGCGAGTTGAATATTAGTATAGAAGTTTAGACAATAACACTTAAATGTATCTTTTCCTGGGAAATTCATAATTATAAATACTTACTTTGTCAGTAAATTATCTAGAACATAGTAAGCAGCATTTTTGAGTCCTCGGTACAATTCACTAAAAAGCAACATTTTGGTAATAGTATGTACAAATGAAGGTTTGAAATATGTTCATGTTTACGTGATGACAATGTACAATTCTTATTGATCGCTATTCTTCGGAAATTTATCAAAATTACGCTATACCGTTTCAGTAGAATTTACTGTATTCTATTATTCACCCAATGCATCAAAAAATCGAAAAAGAAACCAACTAAAGTTTATTGCTGTTTCACTTTTTTCGTGGCAAATATTGCAAATGTCGCAATATCTGATATCGTATTACCTAATTGGGAAAAATTTGTATTTTTGGCCAATCCGGTGCATTGACACGTTGTCTTCTTACTCAGGCCCGAAAACGGAAACACTACGTCACGTCACGAACTAACCTCTTCGAGTAGCCTCATTAGCGACATCTAGTGCTGTTCAAATCAAACAAAATTTTTAAAGATTTTTGACGGTACGTATGACTGTAGCAGAGCATATATACTAACTAGCACCTGCAATACTGAAACTGCAAAGTGAAAAGAGAGGTAAATAAACGTGTAAAAAATGAATCCCCTACTCAAAATTTTATGTGGCAGATTTAGAAAAACTATGTCATCATTTCCATTGTAATCGTAATTTATAGAATAATTTTTCTTTTATTATTATTATTAAATGTAATTGCATATCAATTTTCCTTTATATTAAATTGAAATGTTTCCCTTTAATTATACTCGCTATGAAATTTAACATTTATTACTATTTCCAATCCCCTTCATTTTTCTTTACATCGGGCAAATTTAGTTTCTTTTAGAAAAATTCAAATCTGCCACGTAAAATTTACAGTGTAGGAACGCTGAGCTACTGCACCCCACGGTGTACTAGATTGGCGACCGGAATGGAAGGAAATGGAGCGGTGAGTGGATTTCCATCAAGGGCGGTCGCAGTGTGACGATTACGTCGTACCCCTTTATCGAAAAGTAACTGTTCGCGAGCATTCCGTATTTTCACGGATGTGATTATAACCATTCTGGCGCGCTGAATAGTGTTTGAAATGTTCCGTTCCCCGGCGAGAGCTAAAACGCCTTCAAATTACCTCGGCTAAATGGATCAATTCTGACGCTTCGGAGAAATGCGTGGTATTTCAACGAACTGGAAGCCCTTTAGGCCGGGTTGAGTGGAAAATTGTGACATTGTGAGCGACAGCGGATATAGCTGAGTTGCACTCGAATGCTGTAGGGTAATATCAAGATGTAACCAAAAAATAAAATGTGATGTATGCAGACGGGGAATACGGTTGTCTCTGTTGTACACATTGCGCCTGCCACACCACAGTTGTGCAGCCAAATTTTTGCATTGCACTGACATGAGTTTACATTGACCGTGCAATTGAAATGTTTCAATTTATCCTGGAAACAATCGAATTTTGCTAACTAATTCGTATGGAATTAACGCACAAGCAGAAACAATAAAATATGGTGCTTAGCGACAAAGACGAAATCCTTCTGGTGTGGAAATTTCTGCGTTACTTGCATGAACTCAGTAATGCATTGTAATTTTCTCTTTGATGCGAACCAGCACGTATGACAGCTGATAGTGGTCAAGATTGATTTCCACTCAAGCACACAAGTGTGAATATGGAAAACGGCGAAATCAATTCTCCTCAAAAACATTTCATAGCTTGAGGTACTTAAATACTCTTATAAAAGACTCGTGATTCAAGTTAGAGTGCTACTGAATTCGTTCTTGCTGTCGTTGGCATCAATATTGTTATATACTCAAGAATAACAACTCGGCCTTTTCAATTCAAGTTGACTTTCATCACGCGTAATTGATTGTTCAAGTGATGTTTCGAGACGGATTTCGGATTTGTCTATCTATAAAACAGGGCTCCAACCGCACTTTCATGCAAACTACATCCCACATCGAAAACACTGCGTTGAGCTCTGAATTAGTTTTCCGGTGTCGAATAATCTTTTAGCCCATTGGATTTCTCGAGATGACGTCGTGAAACATACTACAAAGTTTGCGTGTGGTTTAATAACACGATTTTTAAGATAACGACAGAAGCATTAATAGAAAAGAAACTGAAATAATTCCAAAGAAAACTAGCATTTGTCTCAACTCAATTCGACTATGTCTGATTCCAGTTCCATCAAGTAGAATAGTGCTTTAAGTTCAGTCTATAGATAATGTCCAATTTTCGACATTTTTAAATCTCTTAAATAGAAGAAATCAAAATTTACTTCAAAACATACTATAAATTCTCATTGCATCTCTTAATTAACCCTTAGATATTAATTTTTTTATCTAACAAACCTAAAACTCTATTGAAAACTAATTTTATTTTAAAATAATTCAATTCCACCACTCTTTTGCTAATTTTTCATCTCATTGGTTTCACGAGGCATGATTATTTTATAGACAAGTTTTATCCGTATTGCTATAGTCGCTGTATTATTGCCATAGTTGCTATAGATTTAAATTATGCATGAAGCTACGTTCGAATCAGGAAAATTGATGGAGTAATTAAAGGTTGCAATCCTTCCTTAAGTAAACAATTTGTTCGCCGTTTATCGACAGCCTTAATTTTTCTTTATTTTTATTTGAATTTAAAATAGATGGTAATAGTATTTATTATTCATTGATCACCAACATCAAAATATTAATTATATACGAAGTGATGTAGTAATAGTAGCTACCAAAAAAAAACACACTTTTTATCGAATAATTTCAAGCATATTTGGTATTTTTATTATTGCAAAAAAGTTTTTTTGTACGAAAATGATAAAAATTATCATTTCAGCATATGCACGTTTATTTAACCCTTATAAAGAGAACTGTCGAGATAATATAATATGGCACAGAAAGATAGACAAACAGTGAGACAGAAATATCAAATCTTAAAGAGTAACCAACCTAAAGTGTAACAAATCGTTAAAAACTGAAAACATAGAAGTATATTGGTTTTTTTCAATTCAAGTCCTGATGAAATTCTCTTAAAACATAATTTTAGAATCACTGAAAAATAATTATACTTTAATTTAATTTAATTTTGTATATTTTTTTTTGGTGAAATATACTCGAACAAGTTCACTAAAATCTTCATTTTCAATAATTGTCTTTTATCGTAATTTCACTCTTTAATTTATAATGAGCAAAATGTGCACATCGCAATGTTGCTCTGAATTTCTTATTGATGATCAACTTCCTGCAACTAACGCTAAATTCTACAATTGCGATCTCAAAGCTCGAAAGCATCAATAACGTACAAAAGATCATTTCATATGTTTCCTCACAGATGCTAGAACTGATTACTATTTGATATTCTACGTCTAGCACTCGTTGCGTGTAGACGTGTTTTTAATCGCTCCTGTCATTAATTTTAAAAATTAATTAATTTTTCACAAAAGTCAGTTTCAAAAATTTGAAATAATTTTTTACGAGCCAGTCAAAAGCAAGTTTTGATTTTATTGGGAAAGCATTTATTGTCGAAGGCATCGACCCACAAAATTAGTAAATCGAAAAAAGGAAACAAACCAACGACTAACTCGGGACTGCTGTATGGAGGAGTCCGACGGCTTCCCTCTGTTGGGGGGCCCTGGGGAAAGTGACAGTATTGCCGGCAAGTGTCAACAAGCGAAGACACACGAGCACCCAGGACTCCGCAGATGGCGGCCGTAAGGCTCAAGTGGTCGAGGATAGGCAGGAAGTGAGTCGACTTCGAGCTGAAATCGAAGAAGTAAAATTAAGAATCAAAACATACGAAGAAATGTGACAGCGAAGAAAGTGCAAGATACTGAGCCGGTACGAAAAATCGATACGCAAGCAAAGCAGAAGAAAGCTGTTAAACCAGTCATCCCAGAAGGGGTATTAAGTGCTGGAGGCACTACTGACAGCCAAAATTATTATGCAGTGCTGGACGGACTTCAACAAGCAATGAAGGTGGATGAAAATATTGGAGGTAATGTTAAAGATAAATAAAAATAAGGAGAAGAAACCAGCCTGTAGTTCTGCTGGTTCTCCTTAAAAAGTAGCCAAGAATGCAGAGAAAGTTCCGCCAATTAATGTCTTCGGTCAAAGCGGAAAGGACATGGTTCAGCTGTTGGCAGCTGAAAACAAATTAACAAATTTTGAAATTAAACGAATCAATTCCGAGAAGTAATCTATCAGAACGAAATCACTGGTTGATTTCAAATCAGGGAAAAATGCTTTAAATTCTGGAGAGGTTCCACACTTACATATACCCCCAAAAGCGAGAAGAACCAGACGTTCTTGTTGAAGGGGTTGGACTGCGGAGAAGATACCGTCGATTTTCTTCAGGTGCTCAAGGAAGCAGCGCCACAAATCGAGTTTATCTCAGTTAAAACATTCGCGACAAGAAGGTCGACGGTAGAAAAAAAAAATTTACCACTTCATTTTGTGCAAATATCAAATAAGAGCAGTCCAAGCGCTCTTCAACAAATCAGATATTTGAATTTCCGAGTGGTGAGGTGGGAACGCCTCCAGAAACGAGAAATCAACCAGTGCTATCGCTCCCAATGATTTGGGCATTCGGCTGCCAACTGCGCCATGCATTACCGATGCGTCAAATGCAAGGACGTACATGCTCCCGGCTAGTGCAAATTGGCTCAGACGGAGCCAAAAGAGAAACTATATTGTGTTAACTGCGGTGTTTTGGCCACCCGGCATCAGATCGAGGATGCTCCCGATATCAGGATGCAAGAGTAAAATCTGTCCGAAAGCAAACACAAATACACCACAGTGTCTTAGCTCCGAACTTCGTCAAGCCCGAAGTATCATTTGCACAAGCCGCTAGAGGACGACCAGCAGAAAATGCGGTAAATAGTGTAAATAATGTAAGTGGCAATAATGAGCTGCTTCTCAAAATTTTACAGCAATTAAATTCTCTGTCGGAAAGAATTGATAAACAAGATACAAAAATTAATCTTGATTTCATCGTTTAGGGGTTTCAAATGCCTCAAAATAATTTGTCATCCAATCACATTCCCATGGATAGGATTCGTCTCATCTCGATCAACGTCAACTCCATTGTTACTATACATCAGCGTGATTATCTCCTTGAATTCATTGTTAAGCAAAAGCCTGACATCATGTTACTCACCGAAACCCACCTCAATTCATGGCACTCCATGACATTCAAGGACTTTGAATTCATAGGAAACGATAGGGTGACAGATGATGGGAGAGGTGGCACCGGGATATTGGTTCGAAACCCCTATTGTTTCCAAAATATTGAAAAAGTCGAATTCAAAAGCTTTGAATCTCTTGAAGTGTCCGTTATCAAAATCTCACTGTCAGGTGGGGATAACCTCTTCGTTATCTCTGCCTATGCAACTGGTGGAACTGTTCTCAAGCTCAAGTCCTTGTTTGAAATACTCGAATTGAACAGGCTGCATAACTACTATATTCTTGCTGGTGAACTGAACGCCAAGCATACATCATGGCTGAACGCCACTAAAAATCCAAGAGGAGTATTCCTGAAATCGTGGATAACAGAGAACCAAATTGAATACAGGTGCAATATATATGGGTCGGAGTTCTCAACATACCCTAGGACAAGTTCATATTTGGACCTGTGCATTGCTGATGCAAGACTTGAATTCAGCTTTAATAGTCCTCAATGGAGACTGCAGGTGCTTCCTTATGATAGCGACCATAACGCAATCGTAATGGAAATCAATCATCACAGGGATGATTTCTTCCTCATTCCAGTTCAACATGAAAATCATCGGTTGAATTTCTAAAAAACAGACTAGGGAAAGTTTCAAAAGAAGTTTAATCGGGAGCACCAGAAGCAATGTCCCCTTTCTGATTATGGCAACTCTTGCTCAATGGTTCCTAATGACAGAAATCTAACTGACGATGAAATAAATGTCTATTTGTCGAAGTTAGAGAAGCTGACGTTGGAAACGATTGAGAAAGTAGTTCCCAAGATTAAACTTCGAAACAATATGGAAGGATATGAAACACCAACCATCGCAAGGTTGAAAAGATTGAAAAGCCTTCTTCTCACCCGCGTCAAAAATATTTATCGACGATTTTTGGACTACAACCATCTCTCGTTGGCTTTGTTGAAATTACACCTGAAGAATGTCCGGAACTTAATCCGGTCATACTTCAGGAGTAAGGTCAGCAATCAATGGGATATGAATAGCATATTCCACAAAAAGTCTCGAGTGAAGGTATCGAATCTTGAAGTCACTAGTGATGAGATAAATCTTCTCGATAGGGCTGGTATCGAAATTGATAGTACTACTCCGGATAGAAACGGAAACAGGATTATTTGTGAAGGGTTGCAAAAACTTGCCCTGATTGGAACACATTTTGAATTGGTTCATCTACCAAACCCTGAAAGAGGGAACGAAATATTTTAAGAGGTCGTTGAAGCGAAAGTTTCCGACTTCAAATCAAGCCTGAACGGCCAATCAATTCTTCAGTTCAATGAAACATTAACATCTGGCCTCATACCGAGCTCGAATCTTATTGATTATTTTGTCAGCTATGAAGACTTGTGTTTCATCTTTCGCAGGATAAATAACAAGAAATCAGGTGGTAGTAATGGTATTCCAAATGTAGTTCTCCGACATTTGCCCGAAATTGCTATTAGGAATTATTGCATATTGTTCAACAACATGTTGAGCAGTTCATATTTTCCAAATGAGTGGAAAAAGGCTAAGGTATTTCCGATCTTGAAGAAAAGAAAAGAATCTTCATGCCCTAAAAGCTATCGTCCAATCAGCTTCCTGCCTAACATCAGCAAGGTGTTTGAAATGATACTCAACAGAGCATTAAACGCCCACATCGAGGAAAATGAGTTGATGCCGAATTGCCAATTTAGTTTTCGTGCCAGGCATTCGACCACACATGCAATAACGAAAGTAACCTCAGACATCTGTTGGAAACTAAATGATAGACAATGTGTTGGAGCATGTCTCATTGATATGGAGAAAGCCTTCGATACGGTGTGGTTAGATGGACTAGTTTTTAAACTCCTTCAGGATAAGTACCCCAGACACCTTGTCGCCATGATGTGTAATATGTTATACGGGAAATCGTTTGTTGTAACTGATGGAAATCTGACAACAATGCGCGAGTTCTAGGTCTTGAATGGTCTACAGCAGGGAACAGTTACTGCGCCTTTGCTCTTCTCAATCTTCATTCGCAAACTATAGAACGACTTTGATTTTAACGTCTCGCCAACGCGATCATTGGTAGCGTTTGCTGATGATCTGATCATCTATACGGCAGACCGAAAAGCTACAATAGTTCAGAGAAATCTCCAAAAAATGTTCAATGATGTACAGCTGTACACTGACAATTGGCGAATGAAAATAAA
The DNA here is from genome assembly GCA_963969285.1 of Odontomyia ornata. Classification (NCBI taxonomy): domain Eukaryota; kingdom Metazoa; phylum Arthropoda; class Insecta; order Diptera; family Stratiomyidae; genus Odontomyia; species Odontomyia ornata. The sequence goes on along the minus strand of OZ017738.1, from coordinate 66,307,562 downwards.
TGCGCAGAAGTGTGAAACAATCTTGTTTCGGACAACGCTGCAGGGGGTCAATCAAGACCTGAAACGTAATTGGAAGGATTTCCACATCATGGCTGGCAAGGGTAGTTTAGAACGAGTTCCACATAAATCCTGTGTTCGATACCTCGGTGTTCATCTCGATCAGTATCTGTACTATACTGAACATGTGAAAATCATGCTCAATAAGGCACTAAAAGTAGTCATGGCCCTACGAAAGCTCTTTCATGCCAAATACATTGATCAAAAGGTCAAAATTATCTGTTACAAGACCCTGGTTAGACCAGTTTTGACATATGGATGTCAGATCTGGTACAACCAGAGTGCTAGTAAAATGGAAAAATTATGAGTTTTCGAATGGAAATGTCCTCGTGCATGTACTGGTTAGTACAGAAAGCCTGAAACGGATTGGAACCATTATATATCAAATAGAAGAATTTATCAAACTGCTGAAGTGACAAGAGTCGATATCTTCATATTGAAACTTCTTCGGAATCATATCGCAACATCTGTGGCTGTGAGTGAAAACCCTTGGATTTCAAAGCCGCTCCACCTTACAGACGGGTATATTGTGACTTGCCTCGCTATTGGCTTCGTTCCTCCAGAAGCATTCGTGTATTTGGACATGAATCGATATGTTTTTGATTCTGACGGTGTCCCAATCATATATCACATATATCGACGGGCCACCGATAAGAAGATAAAATATCCTCCGAGTTTGAGTTCACGAGACCAACGATTCCAATGGAGATACTCATTTGCTAGATTCGTTGAAGCTGATCGAGTTGAGACGGCGCAATCTAGGCATTGGTGGCTGAATGACAATGTCTAAATTATTCGTGTTTATTTTCAGTTTTGGTGTTTTTCGTTATTTACTTTTTGAGCTTCATTTCATTATTGCTACATTTAGTATTGTTGTTTATTTGTGTTAAAAATAAGGTATAGGTTAAGTATATGTTCTGTTTATTATATTAGGTTAAAGATAAGGTTAAACGCTTAGGTTAGGAACATTGGCATAGAATTTTTTAGTATAAGATAAAGTTTTTGATTGCATTTTATTAGAATTAAGTTGAAACATATTAGGTGTAGGATCAAAGTTGGTTGGTTTTTTCTCCTCTTTCCAATTGATTATCAAAATATGTAATAATCTGAATTAATTGAATTTGCTAGAGTTTTTTTTGATGAAATATGTTTAATGATAACGTATAAATTTAGAGAGCCATTTGGGCCATTAAGTTCTTGCATGTTTATTGTTTGGAATTTGCTTTATATTCTTTGAAAATTTATACTGATTAGTATTGAACAAAGCGCTTTTGACTCTGACTTTGATTGCTATTTGATTTCGCGATTAACTAACGGATCTTACTCGACTCAGATGCTCGTCCTCATGGGATTCTGTATGGTTGTTGGTTCAGAAGTTCGAACAGGTTGAAGACCACTAATAGGAAATTAAATTATTTGAACCAGTTCAGTAGAGGCAACTGGTATCGACGATTGATTGCAGCGATGTTTGTTTAGCGATTTTTAGCAAATCTTTGCCTCCACGCAAACAAACCACCAAATGCTGTACCTGCAAAACCGTCGTTTCCCATACACTAACATAAAAGAGTCCGCAACATTTAATTCATGGATCTTGCTTCCAAGCTTCCATTCCAGAATTGCAGCGGTACTATCTGCTATTACGCTGCTTCCTCATGTACGTGTTTCCTAACCCGTCTGAGTCGGCGTAACATCCTTTTACATGCACAACTAAAATAGGGGGCAGCTTCGATGTATTCAATTTACAGTAGGACTAATCCAACCTCGAATTTTTATTTTTGCCATTGAAGTACATGTCCAAGTAATCATTTAGTGTACATTGATTGGCATTTTGAGGCAACTCAAGGCTTAAATGCGAGAGACACTTTCCTTGCTGCACTCCAACACTTCGATAACGCAAGAAAATACAACAAATCCGCAAAATGTGGGCCACGGAAAATTCACGGTTCACAGAGTCAAAGTCAAAGTCAAAAGCGCTTTATTTAATACTAATCGTTATAAATTTTAAAAGAATATAAAGCGAAATCCAAACAATAACAATAAAAAAGTTAATGGCCCAAATGCATCTCTAAATTTATACGTTATCATTAATCATATTAAAAAAAAACTATAGCAAATTCAAATCAACGAAGATTATTACATATTATTACATTCAATTGTAAAAAGGAGAAAAAACCAACCAACACTATCATAAATTATTTATAATCTTAACACAGCAGTGAAATTTTACCCATACCTAATATGTTTTAACTTAATTCTAATAAAATGCAATCAAAAACTTTATCTTATACTAAAAAATTCTATAACAATGTTCCTAACCTAAGCGTTTAACCTTATCTCTAACCTAATATAATAAACATAATATATACCTAACCTATACATAATTTTTAATAAAAATAAACAACAATACTAAATGTAGCAATAATGAGCTGAAACTCAAAAAACTAAATAACGAAAAACACAAAAACTGAAAATAAACACGAATAATTTAGACATTGTCATTCAGTCACCAATACCTGGATTGCGCCGTCTCAACTCGATCAGCTTCAACAAATCTAACAAATGAGTATCTCCATTGGAATTGTTGGTCTAGTGAAGTCAAGCTCGGAGGATATTTTATCTTCTGATCGGTGGCCCGTCGATATATGTGATATATGACTGGGACGCCGTCAAAATCAAAAACATATCGATTCATGTCCAAATACACGAATGCTTCTGGAAGAATGAAGCCAGTAGCGAGGCAAGTTGCAATATACCCGTCTGTAGGGTGGAACGGCTGTGAAATCCAAGGGTTTTCACTCACAGTCACAGATCTTGCGATATGATTCCGAAGAAGTTTCAATATGAAGATATCGATTCTTGTCACTTGAGCGGTTTGATAAATTTTTCTATTCGATATATAGTGCTTCCAATCCGTCTCAGGCTTTCTGTACAAACCAGTACATGCACGAAGACATTTCCTTTCGAAAACTCTTAATCTTTCCATTGTACTAGCACTCTGGTTGTACCAGATCTGGCATCCGTATGTCAAAACTGGTCTAACCAGGGTCTTGTAACAAATAGCTTTGACCTTTTGATCAATGTATTTAGAATGAAAGAGCTTTCGTAGGGCCATGACTACTTTTAGTGCCTTACTGAGCATGATTTTCACATGTTCAGTATAGTACAGATACTGATCGAGATGAACACCGAGGTATCGAACACAGGATTTATGTGGGACTCGTTCTGAACTACCCTCGCCAGTCATGATGTGGAAATCTTTCCAATTACGTTTCAGGTCTTGACTGACCCCCTGCAGCGTTGTCCGAAACAAGATTGTTTCACACTTCTGCGCATTGATTTTCATTCGGAAATTTTATAGACAAGTTTTATCCGTATTGCTATAGTCGCTATATTATTGCTATAGTTGCTATAGATTTAAATTATGCATGAAGCTACGTTCGAATCAGGAAAACTGATGGAGTAATTAAAGGTTGTAATACTTCCTTAAGTAAACAATTTGTTCGACGTTTATCGACAGCCTTAATTTTTCTTTATTTTTATTTGAATTTAAAATAGATGATAATAGTATTTATTATTCATTGATCAACAACATCAAAATATTAATTATATACGAAGTGATGTAGTAATAGTAGCTACCAAAAAAAAAACACACTTTTTATCGAATAATTTCAAGCATATTTGGTATTTTTATTATTGCAAAAAAGTTTTTTTGTACGAAAATGATAAAAATTATCATTTCAGCATATGCACGTTTATTTAACCCTTATAAAGAGAACTGTCGAGATAATATAATATGGCACAGAAAGATAGACAAACAGTGAGACAGAAATATCAAATCTTAAAGAGTAACCAACCTAAAGTGTAACAAATCGTTAAAAACTGAAAACATAGAAGTATAATGGTTTTTTTCAATTCAAGTGCTGAAATCTAACAAATGAGTATCTCCATTGGAATTGTTGGTCTAGTGAAGTCAAGCTCGGAGGATATTTTATCTTCTGATCGGTGGCCCGTCGATATATGATCGGTGGCCCGTCGATATATACTGAGCATAATTTTCACATGTTCAGTATAGTACAGATACTGATCGAGATAAACACCGAGGTATCGAACACAGGATTTATGTGGAACTCGTTCTGAACTACCCTCGCCAGTCATGATGTGGAAATCTTTCCAATTACGTTTCAGGTCTTGACTGACCCCCTGCAGCGTTGTCCGAAACAAGATTGTTTCACACTTCTGCGCATTGATTTTCATTCGGAAATTGTCAGTGTACAGCTGCACATCATTGAACATTTTTTGGAGATTGCTCTGAACTATTGTAGCTTTTCGGTCTGCCGTATAGATGATCAGATCATCAGCAAACGCTACCAATGATCGCGTTGGCGAGACGTTAAAATCAAAGCCGTTCAATAGCTTGCGAATACAGATTGAAAAGAGCAAAGGCGCAGTAACTGTTTCCTGCTGTAGACCATTCAAGACCTTGAACTCGCGCATTGTTGTCAGATTTCCATCAGTTACAACACACGATTTCCCGTGTAACATATTGCACATCATGGCGACAAGGTGTCTGGGGAACTTATCCTGAAGGAGTTTAAACACTAGTCTATCTAACCACACCGTATCGAAGGCTTTCTCAATATCAATGAGACATGCTCCAACACATTGTCTATCATTTAGTTTCCAACAGATGTCTGAGGTTACTTTCGTTATTGCATGTGTGGTTTCTTGATTTATTGATATGGTTGGTTGATGCCTTCGATGATAAATTCTTCCCCAATAAAATCAAAACTTGTTTTTGACTGGCTCGTTAAAAATTATTTCAATTTTTTGAAACTGACTTTTGTGAAAAATTAATTAATTTTTAAAATTAATGACAGGAGCGATTAAAAACCATTAAAAACACGTCTACACGCAACGAGTGCTAGACGTAGAATAATTCACGGTTCACACATGCAATCAAGAGCAAGATTCCTGTAAGGTGTTAAATGGAAATTGTTCACTTGAGCCGCTGCGGCGGCCTGAAGACATGACCACACGACCTTTACATACACATACGTCTTACTCGGGCGACAAAATCCGACCCCCTATAACTGATATGATTTGGTTTTTATATCGAATATCAACGAGACACCATCTTAAAATAGTACAGATAAAATTCGATTTGTCCGAGGCAGAACTACTATCTAACTGAGCACTCGTTTTCTACAATCGTTCACCGGGATGATTATTTTAGTTCGAAATGAGGAAATCCCGGGTGTGTTTTATGTAGTCAGGTAATTTGCACCATTCGTGATCTCCCGTCGATCTCGCTGGTTGGCGATTTGAAGCAGACTCCCATCCGTCCAAATCTTTTCTTTCTTTCCCTTTCTCCCGTGTCGCTACCGGTAAAATCCACTCAGCTGAACTCAAATGCATTCCGTGATGTAATAAACCGTTGGGCTGCACTAAACCAGTGTTCCCCTATCCTAAATATTAATGGGCAGATTTAAATTTTTTTTTAAACAAAATTTCACTGAAGTAAAGAAAAATGAAGAAAATTTTAAATAGTAATAAAAATTAAATTTCATTACAAAAAAATAATATAATTCAAGATCGGAAATACCTTAGCCTTTTTCCACTCATTTGGGAAATATGAATTGCTCAACATGTTGTTGAACAATATGCAATAATTCCTAATAGCAACGTCAGGCATGGGTCGGAGAGCTATATTTGGAATACCATCACCTGCGAAAGATGAAACACAAGTCTTCATAGCTGACAAAATAATCAATAAGATTCAAGCTCAGTATGAGGTCAGATGTTAATGTTTCATTGAAATGAAGAATTGATTGGCCGTTCAGGTTTGATATGAAGTCGGAAACTTTTGCTCCGACGACCTCTGAAAATATTTCATTCCCTCTCTCAGGGTTTGGTAGATGAACCAATTCAAAATGTGTTCCAATCAGGGCAAGTTTATGCAATCCCTCACATATAATCCTGCTTTCATTTCTATCCGGAGTCGTACTATCAATTTCGATACCAGCCCTATCGAGAAGATTTATCTCATCACTAGGGACTTTAAGATTCGATACCTTCACTCGAGACTTCTTGCAGAATATGCTATTCACTTTCGCGAAAACGCCATCTGGATCCTGTGGGCTAATACCCCTCAATTTTTACGCCCATTGATTGCTGACCTCACTCCTGAAGAGCAAAAAATTATCGTATAGATTTGCATTAAATTGATGTAATAAGGGTGAAATGATCAATTAAAGGTTTAGCAAAGATGTATGATATGTTTAAATTTAGAGTATCCTCGGAGCCATTTAGATTTGTTATTTGTTTATTTTTAAATGTGCTTTATGTTTAATGTAATAAATCATGAATTGTTTGTTATGAGCGATCCTTTGCTTCTGCGAATATTAACACGCAGAGAATTATGCATAAGTTCGAATGCGATAATGAAAAATTATCTCAAATATTTGTTGAAATAGTTGATAATTTTTCTACTAATTCGATTAGTTACTTGACGCGAGTTGAATATTAATATAGATGTCGACAATAATCCCTATAAGTAATTTTTCCATGGGAAATTCATTATCATATACATATATTTACCTGGTCAGTAACTTACTCTAGCACTTAGTAGTTTTCGGTTCTATTCTCTAAAAAGAAACATTAATCTTAACGTTATGCACATATGAATGTTTGAAATATATTTCTCCTTCTTCTTCTTAGCACTACAGCCCCTCTCGGGCCTTCGCTTCCTGCAAATAGCGCTTCCAACTGTCTCGGTCCATTGACCGCGTCCTACATTGTCGAAATCCGAGCAGCGACGAAGTGTCTTCGTTGACCGAGTCAAACCAACGTTTCTTCGGTTTCCCCACTGGTCTCCGGGCTTCAGTTTTCCCAGCGAGTACCTTTTTGGGTATCCGTTGTTCGTCCATACGATTCATGTCACCAGCCCATGGCAGCTTCCGCAATCTTACAATCGTTTAGACCTCCGGTTCAACAAAAATTTCAAAGAGCACATAGTTGTATCGAATTCGCCATTGGTCCCCGTGTTGCTTCGCTCCGATTATTCGCTTCAGGACCCGTCGCTCAATGGCGTTGAAATATATTTAAATATATTTATCTTTACTTATTCGAGCATAATGCAAAATTGAAGTAATTTTCGTCGATTTTATTTTCCTCCAAAAGCCGTCAAGCCTTACTAATTTTGGTAAGAATACGCATTTCAACTCGCTTGAGTCATCTTCAGTGTCTTTTTCTGAAGATGGCTCAGCGAGTCGAAGCGCGTTTGCTTATCAAAATCAGTAAGGTCCGATGGCTTTTCGAGAAAAAAAAAATAATTGGCCTGCTGCTATAAAAAAACAAAATAATTGACTATAATTTTCGTCAAGTTTATTTTTTGCAAATAACAAATTATTGCCACATTAGATACTAAACAATATACAATAAACAGAGATCCTATGACAGCAGATGACAAATGTACAATTCTCATAGATCGCTCTTCTTCGGAAAATTATCAAAATCGTACTATAGTGTTTCAGTAGAATAGAATAAAGTTATTCACCCCATGCATCAAAGAATTCAAAAACTACGTTACTGATTCTAACAAGTTTCAGATCAACTAAAGTTTATTGCTGATTCACTTTTTTGCGGCAAACATTGCATCCTTAGCACTTTTCGCAATATCTGATATCGTATCACCCAATTCGGAAAAATTTGTTGGTATTTTCGGCCAATCCGGTGCATTAACATCATCTCCTGGTTTAACGCCAAATGCAAAATTGTAAGCAATATTTGCACATTTTTTCGCTTCGACGATTCCATGTTGCGCGTAAACTTCAGCGTCTTTAGGATAACATATTGATGCAACACCAGCTGCTCCGATGCCAGTGAATAGGACACGACGTATAAAACCGCCACGTAATGCGAAAATGAAGCCGGCTAAACCACCTATTGCTATAGCACCAACACGCGGCATTGTGTTTGCAGGTTCATTCAGGTAATCGACGACAACTTGGGGGAAAACAAAAATTTTATTATTTTGCATTTTAGATGAATTTAAAATTTAAGAGCTAAGACAATATAGTATTATAATAATAAATAAGTGGAAATGTAAAGTCTTCATACATCCATAACAAAATAATCTCAATGCTAGGATAAAACAAGTTGAGTGGACAGGAGAGTGTTCCTAGAAGAAAAACTTTGTAACGAATCTAGGGTTACAAACCAGTTATCTAGGTTGTAACCCTAGATAGTTTTCTTTCTATTCGAAATAAATCGATGACTTGAGTGCATCTACTGTACATATCAAAAATCATTCAAATATAACAGAAAGATCGATGGGTCCTTTCATAAACATGAAGCAGCCACAATGTCGTTCCAGCTTCGATAATTTTGCTGAATGCTCGGCCAATCAAATAAGTTCAAATTAAACGTTATTCCTGAAATCTTGATGAAAGTCATAGTTATATGAGAGATAACTATGATTTGATTTCTATGAAATTTTTGGAACACGAGACTATTCATTTGATCCACCATTTGACTCCCTTTTAAGGGGCATTTCAGTAGATAAGCCGTGTTAAAAACCTTGAAAAATTTTTGAAACTAAATTTTTGAGAGATCACAAATTCTGCCTACAACATTATTTGAAATTTTCACTGACAGACGGACGAACACATGGACAGGCAGGACCCGAAATTTGTACCCTGAGAGGAGAATGAAATATTTTCAGAGGTCGTTGAAGCAAAAGTTTTTGACTTCAAATCAAGCCTGAACGGCCAATCAATTCTTCAGTTCAATGAAACATTAACATCTGACCTCATACCGAGTTCAATCTTATTGATTATTTCGTCAGCTATGAAGACTTTTGTTTCATGTTTCGCAGGATAAACAACAAGAAATCATGTGGTAACTGATGGTATTCCAAATGTAGTTTTCCGACATTTGCCGGAGGTTGCTATTAGGAATTATTGCATATTGTTCAACAACATGTTGAGCAATTCATATTTCCCAAATGAGTGGAAAAAGGCTAAGGTATTTCCGATCTTGAAGAAAGGAAAAGAATCTTCGTGCCCTAAAAGCTATCGACCAATCAGCTTCCTGACTAACATCAGCAAGGCGTTCGGAGTGATACTCAACAGAGCATTAAACGCCCACATTGAGGAATATGAGTTGATGCCGAATTGCCAACTTGGTTTTCGTTCCAGGCATTCGATCATACATGCGATAACGAAAGTAACTTCAGACATCTGTTGGAAACTCAACAACAGAGAATGTGTTCGAGCATGTCTCATTGATATGGAGAAAGCCTACGATACGGTGTGGTTAGATGGACTAGTTTTCAAACTTCTTCAGGACAGGTTCCCCAGACACCTTATCGCCATGATGTGCAATATGTTATACGGGAAATCATTTGTTGTAACTGATGAAAATCTGACAACAATTCGCGAATTCAAGGTCTTTGAATGGTCTACAGCAGGGAATAGGTACTGCGCCTCTGCTTTTCTCAATATTCATTCGCAAGCTATTGAACAGCTTTGATTTTAACGTCTTACCAACGCGATCACTGGTAGCGTTTGCTGATGATCTGATCATCTATACGGCAGACCGAAAAGCTACAATAGTTGAGAGCAATCTTCAATAAATGTTTTATGATGTGCAGCTCTACACCTACAATTGGCGAATGAAAATCAATGCGTAGAAGTGCGAAACAATTTTGTTTCGGACAACTCTGTAGGTGGCCAGTCAAGACCTGAAACGTAATTGGAAGGATTTCCACATCATGGCTGGTGAGGGTAGTTCAGAACGGGTTCCACATAAATCCTGTGTTCGATACCTCGGTGTTCATCTCGATCAGTATCTGTACTATACTGAACATGTCAAAATCATGCTCAGTAAGGCACTAAAAGTAGTCATGGCGCTTCGCCGACTCTTTCATTCCAGATACATTGATCAAAAGGTCAAAGTTATTTGTTAAAAGACCCTGGTTAGACCAGTTTTGACAGATGGATGTCACATCTGATACAACCAGAGTGCTAGTACAATGGAAAGATTAAGAGTTTTTGAAAGGAAATGTCTTCGTGCATTTACTGGTTTGTACAGAAAGCCTGAGACGGATTGGAAGCACTATATATCGAATAGAAAAATTTATCAAACCGCTCAAGTGACAAGAGTCGATATCTTCATACTGAAACTTCTTCGGAATTATATCGCAAGATCTGTAACTGTGAGTGAAAACCCCTGGATTTCACAGCTGTTCCACCCTACAGACGGGTATATTGTGACTTGCCTCACTACTGAATGAATCGATATGTTTTTGATTCTGACGGTGTCCCAATCATATATCACATATATCGACGGGCCACCGATCAGAAGATAAAATATCCTCCGACTTTGAGTTCGCGAGACCAACGATTCCAATGGAGATACTCATTTGCTAGATTCGTGGAGGCTGGTCGAGCTGAGACGAAGTAATCTAGGTAATGGTGGCTGAATGACAATGTCTAAATTATTCATATTTATTTTCTGTTTGTGTTTTTTCTCGTTACTTAGTTTTAAGTCTCATCTCATTATTGCTACATCTAGTATCAGTATAAGATAACATTCTTTTTGATTGAACTTATTTACAATTATGGTGTAACATATTAGGTAAAGGATAAAAGTTCACTGTTGTGTTAGTAATATAAGTAATTTTTGAATAATGCTGGTTGGTTTTTTCTCCTTTTTCCAATTGAATCAAAAAAATGTAATAATCTTAATTAATTTAAATTTGCTAGTGTTTTTTTCATTACATGTGTTTCATTGATAATGTATATATTTATAGAGCCATTCGGGCCATTAAGTTTTCATAGTTTTATTATTTGGAATTTGCTTTATGTTCTTTTTAAAATTTATAACGATTGGTATTGAATAAAGCGCGTTTGACTTTGAAGGTAAATCGAACTATATTTGGTTAGTCGGGCTGTTTTAGAGGCTTAAAAACAATAAACTGCATTCACTAATTCAAAAAAAATTGTCGTAAACGGTTGAGGCCCTTAGAAATGTTTAGGATTAGTCAGGTTAAAAGTTTCCAGTGATACAAATATTCAGCCATACAAAAGGCAAAGGAAGCACTCTCAGCGCTGAAACTCCGGGGCTACTGCATTGGAAAAATCACAAATTGCAATCATATTTTCAGGGGCTGTGATTTGATATTTGAAGCATCTATCATCGGCTTTAAAGGAGAGGAGCGAAAATACTCTAACAGAGAACAAAATGTAGCGAGACTTGTTAAGGAGTTTTCTGCAAAGGCGGCCAGTGTGGTAACATGAAGGTGAGAGACGGGACTGTACCCCTTGATCGCCTCTGGCCACGTGGAATGCAACAGAATGGAACTGAAGCATGAGGGGTCTCACAAAAACAAAGGCATTACACAAGATGAGTTCTTTCAGCTGTATGAAATGCTGCGAAATGCTACATGATAGTTATGAGCGAGCAGCGTGTAACAAGAAAGATATTTGTTGGAAAAATTAAGGAAGGAGATCAGTGGAGAAGGCTAGGTCCGACTCTGTCAATGAAGAAAGCGGAAATTGAAGGACGTGGTCGAGGGACCAAGATAATTGGAGGCACTGAGATGAGGGGCTATAGTGCCGCAACGACGATGATGATGAGGCGAGTTGTTAATAATCTATAACGAGTAGTGTACATGAAACTTAGTTGAGTTTACACATTATTGCATATTATAGCTTAAAGTCAATTTGATTTTCACAGCTTTCACCAATTCTTTGAATCTGTGAACTACTGCTATTTTTGCCAGACGATTTCGCTAAGTATCTCCGATTCTCTACTCTCCTGGATCTCATCCTTTCTGTCTCACGGTTCGTGCCGTATTATACTCTATGCAGTAATTTCTTTTCCTTCATCTGGCGTCTCCCAAGATTTAATCCTTGTAACCCTCCTTTTCCTACTGTTTAGCAATGATCTTCCTTCTTTAATTGCCTTTTCTTGCCTCGAATATGCTGGTGACATCAGTGTTTCGGGTCTCCTAGTAACTTAATTAACCTATTTATTCTGTAGTGTGGTCTCTTCAGTATGTGAGCCCTCACTAGAAACTATTCAACGTAAGTTGTCTCGTTTTTTGGCATACTTATTTAATATACCCTACGAATCCTACGAACATCGTTTATCTATGGTTTGTCTTCCTTTAATCCACCAAATTTTCAGGAAAGGTCTCAACTAAGTTCGTGGTTTAACTATATCGGCTAACAAAATTACGGGTATTTTAGACGAAAATCGGTAATCTCAGTCTCAGGTCAAAGTAAAGCTCCGATTTGGATGAAAACTGATATAGGCTAACGTTTCTGATTGAAGAAGCTTTAGAGTAAAAAATGAAAATTTTACGGTTTTTTTTTTTAAATTTCAACCACTCGAACGTCTAAACATGCGCGAAAATTGCTATTCTAATGATGACAGCATCTATTAACCGATCCCGATAATTGCTACGTACGGGTGCATAAATCTTGTTTTTCTATAGCTCTAATAGGTGTAAATTACTATTGCAAATTATTAAAGAAGAAAAATGTTAGAAGGTGGAGCACATAAATGTATGGATTTATATTGTTGATAATTAAAGGGTCGAGTGATCAATAAAAAAGTTCAGCACACAAGCATTGTACTTATAGGACAAAATTAACCTGAATATAATTCGTAGTTGTGAAAATACGTTGAGTTTGGATAAGTAGAATAAGTTGGGATGATGATGGTGGTCGTCATCCCACATGTGTGTTCATAGTGTGATGGCCTGAAGAGAATTTATATAGTACATACGTCGAAATCACCTACTTCTATAATTTTTCTTTAATAATTTCTGAATATTAACGTAACTCAATTAAGCAGCTACGTACAGATAAGTATTTTAAGAGTTTATTCATAAATGGCTTTATATGAACATTTTCTGGCAGCGAGATATTACAACCTAACTCAACTTGCCCTACTTTAAAATCATAAAATTTATAAGATTCATTATCACAACGCTCAAAAATATATATTTACTCAATTACTTACATTTTGTTTGGTCTTTTCCTTTAGTCCACGCATCGTCCAAAACTTTCTTTTGCGAGGCAACAGCATTGTAGGCTCCGAACACTTCTTTTCGCACAACAGAAATTCCATTTTGCACATTCGATCTTATGAATGAATCTTCTTCCTGTTTAGGTTGTTCCGGTTTTCTATATGAATAATTAATTTCTTTAGTTAAGGCAACTGCAAGTACTTCGGTGGTATCCTTACTTATTTTTCGAATGTAAGGGAGCGTATAGAGGAAGTTCTGAAGGTTTGCATCTGAAGTGAGCCGTGTCGTCCTTCACTGGAGCCGCTGCTTGCACCCTATTCGCATTAGCCGACATCGTTATTGCTGCAGCTCCCAAGCATAATGGTGCGCCGGAAAAAGCTACTTTTCGCAACATCTCTGCAATTGCATTTAATTAGTAAATTTTGTCGTAATTGAGTGACTACTGCAGACTTAAAATTGCAGTCTTAATTTTACTTTATAACGATTTGAATCTTCCTCGAGTTCGTATCAATTTGAGAAACTACTATCGACCTGCAAATTTATAAATTCAATTTGAGATTTGCACATTTTTCTGCAACGATATACGAAAATACTCGACGTTTATGAAAGGCACTCACCGTCGCTAGCTACCATTGCATAACGAGTGACAGAAGTCGGTACTGCGCGTCGACAGGTGTACTCAATCAGCTGATACGGCTTAGCAAGAATGAATATTAGCAAAGCTTAATAATTATTTTTTTAGTTACTAAAGTCGAGGATTTAGAATTTTTCTTAAAACGAAATGTAGTTTTACTCAGAATATGCCCAGGAAGAATAAATCCTTATTAACTGTACAACTAGCGAACGCAGTCTTAAGCTCACACCTGGCAGTGCTGCATAGTGAAAAGTCAATTTCACATTGACAATTCTAGGCGATTCTTTTTCTAATAAGAGCGAAGCGAGAGGTTAATTAGACTGTCAAAACAAGCGCAGAGGATTTAATTGGGCTGAAAATTCGAGTGACACTAGTGATTGTGTACAAAATTTGGATCGGTTAAAATGTCGTTCAAATTAGAAGATGCGGACAATGTGTCCGATGATGAAGAGTTTAAGGATGCTAAATCACGTTTGAATGAGGAAGTAGTTGACGAAATCATCACCAGCCAGTTTGACAAAATGGGAGTGGATGATCGTGGTAGAACAGATTCAGATAATATGAAGGAACCCCAAAGGGAATGTGAATATAAACAGGAAAAATCTGAGAAAACTACAACCAAAGAATGTGATTATAGCGACTGTAATTGTGAAGAAGACGAAGAAGATGAAGACGAAGAAGATGAAGACGACAAGGATGATTACAATGATTGTGCTGAAGATGATTTCGTCGATGAGGAAGGTTTGAAAGAAGCTGAAAAAGAATTGACTGAAGAGGAAAAAAAGGAAAATAAAGAAAAGGCGGAAAAATTGAAACAAGAAGGGAATGAATTATTCAAAGACGGAAGTTATGCAGAAGCAGTAGAGACATACACAGAGGCTTTAATGATCTGTCCGATTGAAGGATGTTCAGTTGAACGGGCGTTCTTATATGGTAACCGGGCCGCAGCAAAAGTTAAACTAGGTTCACAACAAGCAGCAATTGAAGACTGTTCAAAAGCTTTGGAGCTCAATCCTACTTACATGAGGGCATTACTTAGGTAAGTAAGTATATGTATATTTTCCCCTCTTCTACTCGCCTCGAAATAGATTAGGTAATTTTAAGATCTGTTTCGGAAAGGTCTCATTAAGAACTTTCATATGACTACCTTTGGTAAAAAAAATGCTAAGGGAAACTTCCCTATATGGGGAGACTCCCCTTAAAACTCAACAGTTTTTTCACTCTAAAATTTTTCAAAAAGTTATCACTTTCAACCTTTCCACAAAGTTTGATGGCTGTAACTTCTATAGTTACGGACAAAAACTGCTCTGGTATACAGACGGACGAACGAACGGATGACCAGACAGGCGGATACTGGTCGAGATTCCATAAGGTGTTGTATTTAAGTACATTCGAAATTAAAATTAAAATGCGCTTTATTGATTCAATCGGTATAAATTTTGTAAAAGTATAAAGCAAGCTTTAAAACATTAAAGTGCTCAAAACCTTGATAGCCCACATGGTATTCTAAGTTTAGACAATATTCAATCAAAAAATATCAATGACCTGAAGATTTACAAGGTATTTAAAACAATAGTTTCCTTAAAAAGCCAGGTATTTCCGGCACCAGGGTCGCCATTCCAAATATCCTGCCTGCTGTGTTTGACAATCGCGATGCTCTCGGCTACATGATTATTCTAAGCATGCTCACGTTATCCGCTGTGAGGTTATGATTCGTTGAGACCATATGTTCAGCTACTTTTGATCTGCCGGTTCTTTTTTCTTCGTTTTATTAACCGCTTCCCTTATATGTTCCTTGATTCTTACCCCTAGTGACCTTCTAGTTTGCCCAATGTAACATCCGTTGCATTCCCCGCATGTTACTTTGTAGATACCTCTTTTCTCCATTTTTGGTATGGAGTCCTTTGTGGATGCTAATAGGTTTTGAAGTTTGGTGGTACGGCTAGTGAAGACTAGATCAATTTCTAGGGTTTTCATTCCCTTCGTCATTGTGCTCGTCTTTGAATCGTGAGATATTACTAATCTCCTTGGCTGATCGCTTTCTGTCGTCAACGTTGAAACCCTCCTGATGCTGATCTGCTTTCTTCGTTTGGCCAACAATTTTGTGACCTCGTTCGTGGGGTATCCGTTCAACTTTGTTAATTGGTAGATGTGTGCCGTCTCGTTCACCTGACCTTGCTTACTAAACGGAAGCGTAAGCATACAATTCACCAGCCAGTTAAAAGTCGCCCATTTTTGCTGCCAGCAATGATTTGGAGAGAAGGGTATTATGCGCATCGTGTAAAACTGATGTTCTGGCGCGCCGAGTTGATGGCCGTAAGTGATGGTTGGATCTAATCTTCTTTGATTATTGAAAATACATCGTCAACGTAGCTTACCCATCAGTGTAGAAGTTTTCCTTCGTTGTGTGATTGTTCTTCCAAGTTCGACATAAAAATTTCGCTCAAAAAAGGCGATCGAGGATTTCCCATCGGAGCATCCCGAATTTGCTTCAAAAATTCTCTCCTAAACGTGAAGTAGCTTTCGCTCATGCAGAGTCTGGCAAGTTTCATGTACATTTTTGTTTTTGCTTTCCATTGTTCATCAGATCATTGTATTAGAAGCCGCTCTTTCAATAACCGAAGCGCTTGTATAACAGAAACACAGCTTGACGTCGAATGACACCATCTTATCGTCGGGTTCTAAAGGCCCCCAGGACCTGATTTTTTACATAAACTCTGCTGTATTTCCCACTGTTCGAGTGATGAACTTCTTGCTCATGTTGCTGAATTCGTTGACTAACCACTTTGCAATTTTGTGAGTGGGGGTGTTTTGTGCTGAAATTATCTCGCGGATTTCCTGGCCAGGTTTTTAAATTTTCGGGAGAACTATGATCCTTGGTAAAAATGGGTTGGCTACTTTCAGGGCCCTTCTTTGGTCACGAATCTAAGTTCACTTTCCTTTACTATTTTTTCGACTCTTTTAATCGAATCAGGCAGAGGATTGTTTCGAAATTTAAAATATGTACCCGTGTTTATATTTACGCGACGTTCAGTTGTCATAATCCATCTTGTCCATTATTACCAAGGCGTTACCTTTATCCGCTTTCATGAAGTAGACCGGTAAACTTTTGAGTTCAGTGACGATTTTAATCTCACCATGGTTGCGACCCTTTTTAAACGCAAAGCACTTTCGTTGCAGAAATTTTTTCAAAAGTCATACGCTCACAATGCAACTGCAACTACTCAAAACCCATCTACCTTCTTATTGAGAAATCACTGCTTGTTCCAAGTAGGAAATCTAGAAAATCATAATACACTAATGAAACAAACTGATTCATTCATTTCTTTTCTATCTCATGAATCCTTCATGAACACTTACGAACTCAAAATACTTTAACAAACTATCCTCCAAATCATAGAATAAACTAAATTTAGATACTTTCTTATCTTGACTAGCTTCAGCAAATTGATCACTGCCAGATTTTGTATTTCAAAAACGCTAATTTCAAAAATGTGGAAGTAAATATTAAAAGCCGGCAAATAGATTCTTTAGTTTATGAAAGAAATTGCGATGAATAGAATCTAATCGTAATTCTTAGTGCAAACATTCACGTATGTTTCTTTAAGTAAACGGTAGTCAATCAGGTAAGTTCCGATGGGTCGTTGCCTTCTTACTCAGGCCCATAAAGAAATCAATTAACGTACCAGCTCGCACCGCCAGCAGCCACCACGACCGACACGCATCCCCAGCAAACCCACCGGCACCAAACATTAGCATCGTGCAGACATAACAATTGGGCCAAATCGCCATCGGCAGCCAGTTGACCAGTTGGCACCACCGTGGGCGGCGACTGGGCAACCACCACCAGCAGCCTGTGATGACGACGCAACCCCGTCCGTCGCTCGAGGAAGCAATTGCTGCGACGCTCGGAGCGGATCCGAGGCCAATCACGATCGACGAGTACCGGACACGCTAATCAAGCCGCTCGATACGACGGTCGTCGCACCGGAAGAAAAGCGGCCAAGAGGTGGGCGTATTGTTGATTTCCGCCGCAAGAGCAGTGACCTGCGCCGATTGGCACGTCTTGAGGTTACCAAAGCGGAGCGGGAGGCATTTAGAGCAAAAATCAAAGCGTTAGAGTTGGAATTCAAGGTAGAAAAGCGCCGTAAACGGGAGGCACTCGCAATTAGAAATTGTAATTGATAGATAAATAAATATATTTGATGGAGGAAACGTGTGCTTCATTGGGGAAGCTTTGAAGTGGAGTTGAGTGGAGTTTACAGGTATTCCAGAGCAAGCGAGTGGATACGCGTACGCACCGAATAAATATAAGTGGGTATTTTGTTGCTACGTCCAGCGGAACTCGCCCCATGTTGGTTAGGCCTTCGAAATAGTCCTAACAAAATTGGCGGAGCCGGTAGGATATCGGTTCTGCTGAGATTACGGTCAGAGACTGTATAGCATACTAATTGATGGGAACATCAGCCGATATCTGAACCAAACTTTTGGTACCTGAGAACGAGGTTGGAAACATCCATTGCCTGGAGTATCTATTTTTTTTTGTTTTGCCAAATACACTTCACTGACCAGTGTAAAATCACGCTATCTCCAATTCACGTACTAATAAAAATTTAATTTACAGTGGCATGCAGATATAAACCTCAAACTAAGCGAGACAGGTAAACAAGCAGAAAGTGAACTTTACAATTTAGTGTGAAATATCGAGTGGAAAGTGAACATTTTGAACACAAAAAAAAAAACGTTCAGAGAAATTGATAAATACGCGCGGGTCGAATAATAAGAAAGTGTTAACACAATGACCATAGATCTCAGAGAGAATGGATACGAAACGCATCGAGAGAATTGAAGCACTTTAGCATGTAGCGTGAAGTTGGCGCGTTTTTTGCTGTTGATTCAAATTTCAAATAAATTTGACGTGACGTCTCCCACTATTTTTTGCATCTTGAACTAAATCAATTTTCCGTGCGGGTATTCTAACTTGAACGATATAAAGATTGAGCATGACTTACCCTACGAAGGATACGTCCCTGACATGCTTCCTAGAGCTGTTTTTATAATCCCACACACGTCACTACATTTTTCATTTTTCGACACAAAAACACTCGCGATCCGTAAAAAACTTTTCAGTTTGATTAATTATCACATTTGCAACGCTTTTGCACTAGAATCAACACGGTTTATCTTAAAAAAATTGTTTTGTGTACAATTTCAAATTCATCTTGATTAGACGTTTCCCATTGATGTTGAATTTTTACAAGTCATATGTTTTCAATCATATGGTTGATATTTTGTTGACAGTTCGGGGGCTAAGGTGTAAGAGGAGTGGGATTTTCGTAAGAGCATCTAGAGAGCCACTTGAGTGTGTGGATTCTCTAGCGGCGTGAAAGGCAGGGGGATTTCAATTCACATGCGAGAGGAAGGCATGTATGTAGTAAAAGTACTTCACTCACGTATGGATGAAAATAAAATAATTTCGCGTCCATTACTTTATATGTCTTTGCTTATGACTGACAAACCCTTGAGCGCGGAGGACATTTTTCACCATTCTACGCCTGCAAGTAAACCCAGCGGAGTCATCTTACGGAGTGGAAGAATACTTAAAACGCAAAGAAGTAAGTCCGAATCACCAGAGGCTAGTAACCAAGTAACCACAGCCCAGGTTCTGCGAGATTCCCAAGAACTGACTTCATATCAGACCCTGACGGACTACGTAGAGGAAATTCACACTCGACGATTGGAGCTCATCAGTAAATTCCGACAGCACATAGAAGACTTTAAGAGAGAAATCGAACAGTTCAGAGGAACCTCGCATAGCCAGGCACCAAGTCAGACAGCCTATCGCAATCAGTTGACCAATTAATAACTTCCAGAGACTGGAAAATCTCTCTTGAACTAGGTGATACATCGTTTGTCACTAACGACTCCATGGTAGGAGGGACATCCAGCGAAATGGCAGACTACGTGAAAGTAGCCAAACTAATGGAGCAAATGATTCCCTTGTTCTCAGGAGCCCCAAGCTCTACCATAGCTTATGAGTTACAAACCTTTTTAAGGATGCAGCAAACAAGTCTGGGAATGTTTGAACAAATTGGAACAATCAGCGTTTATGCAAATCTTCCCAACTAGGCTGCGTGGTGAAGCCTACCAGTGGATTTCCTCTAGTTGCCCCACAACACTCGAATGCTGCTGAAGAGCTTCTAAACCGATTGTATCTACCTCGGGAAACTTATCAGGAGTTAGTTATCGGGCTAGCCACAGCCAAGCAGTTCCCTACTGAAACGCTTACTGCCTGCACCTCACGTATGCGACAACTGTTGAAGCGTAGCCAGGAAGCGGCCAATATCAAGTATGGAAAGGAGGCAGTAACGGTTTTAAATCAGCAATTGGAGGATTTTGCTATGACATCCCCAAAAGGTGGAGTCACCTCCGCCAGTATTTACTGCCATTGGAGAAGCTCACATTTGAGGAACTCATACTTAAGGCCTTGGACATGGAGAAAATGCAGCAAGGGGCTCACCATGTTCAGTGGACTCCCCAGGAACTTAGTATCAGCTATCCAATGAGTCTACTATACTATAGGATAGCTATCCAATCAGTCTACTATACTGTAGGACAAGCGTAGTATCAAGAGTGTTTGGTTTGTTGATGGCCATGAATATTTATACAAAATTGATGCTTACCTCAAGTTTACCTTCGTTCTCATTCATTTGCATTGCATATTGAGTGCATTTACCTCTTTGCTTAGTCAAATAAAATAACGATTAATATTAATAGTAAATTAGGTCAGTGGATTGTTATGGGAATTTTTCACCTGGCCATCTATCGGTGACTAGCAACAATGCTTAAGCATTTCAAGAAGTGATTTTCTATGTGTATTATTTCCATTTACCTCAGATTTGTGGGTTGGTCAATGCCAAGCTAAGACGACGAGCACGAAGTATATGGCATACTCACGCATACACTTACTTCTTAAGCTTTTGCGCATGATCCAGTATACCTACGAGAACCAATGTGTGAAGCGATAGTAATGCTCGAGACATTGGCCGAGCCTAATGTCTCGAAGTTGGCGCGGTTCACCACAACATCGATGACAAAATTATAAAATAACTATCAAAAACCGCTACAATTGCTTGCACAATGCGGACGGAGGAGTAACAGTATATGAACAGGCATTGACGAATGACGGATACAGCTTCACTTTCTCATATGCTTCAGATTCTACTTTATACACAATGTAACTTTTACAATTCCCGTCTTTCGACGCGCGAATGTGGCCCAAAACGAAAACTCAAATTCTCTAAAAACAAATTCCTGCACACTACCTTGACTACTCGCCTGTTTTCCCGCGAATGCTGAACCGGCCATGAAGAAGGTTTTCAACTCGTTTTCAAGATTTGTTTCGTAACATCGGTGGATAACTTTTACGCGTCACAATTCGAAACATTCATTTGGCTATTGTTTTGCATAGATCAGACGTGTGAAAATTTTCTTCTCATTTCGCGTGAGTTAAAAGAGGGTGCCGTTCAATTCACTATGACATTCGGGCTTCGATTTTTTCGTTTTTTCTGATAGTGTTTTATGATTTCAGTACAAAATCTCCCAAAAATTAAGTGTACACTGAACTGACAGGGACCAGGTGAAAATTTGAGTTTTTCCAACAAACTTTCAAGTTGTTTTACGCGACGCGGAAATGTTGTCTCGTTCAATCTCGTGAACGATTTCAAATTCCCCGTTGATTCAACGCTCGTTCTTCAACATCAACGGCTGCAAGATCATGACGTGTGATCATGACATTTTCAATGATAAAAAAATACGTATAAGATTAATTAATCTGCTAATCTGTGCATATAGAGAATGTTTCGGTTGATACCGATCTATGATAGTTTGCGCAGAGTGAAAAAAAAGTTGATTGACACATTGAGGCAGTCCTGTACCCGCCCAATTACTACATTTTAATCACTATAGTATCTCTTTCTGTCTGCCTGTAAATAAACGGCTGAGTCTTAAAAAGCTGGTTCTATAGGACGCTTATTCTTATGTACAAGAAATTTATAGAGACAGCTACAAGCATAATCTGAAAAAGCTCTTTATCAATGAAAAAGAAACGAGCTTTGACGTTATTAGGATTTTCTGTTCTTTATATTGAAAGGTGACTGGAAACCAAATTTTAGGTGTCTCACAAAGAACTCAGTTTTTTCGTGAGCGAATCAATTTCTTGTCCGTTGACATCACGGAGTTGTATAGGTGAGGCGGATTATTTCCAATGCGATAAAGTCTCCAGATTTTCGTTGATTTTATCATGTTTGCTGAGCATTTCATTCCCATGAAAGTTAGATAGATGTTAATTTCACCCGGACTACTTTCGTCAAACTCGGGTGGGGCTTACGGACCCGGTTAAGCTTGTCCGGAGACGGACGTGGGGCGCCACTCGCTTGTCCTCCAAGGCCCCAACACGCCTATGGGGCAGTTGCTCGTTTTCCAATGGCCGATTAGTTGATCCTCGTGCCCTCGTCGTGTCCTGCTGGCGACAATTTGGACAGTTTGCTCGAGTCGTGTCTCTCATTCCGACCCGTAAAAGCTTTTTGGTTGTCTACTCTCCCTTGCCCAGTGTCCAGCTTGCTGGCAATTCCAACACCGATTCAGATTCCCGCGTTGACCCCTTACTCCTGCAGATGGTGTTGCCTCCACATAAGCCGTTTCTGCTACAAGCGTCGTTTTCCTCGATGACTGACTGCTGGCACAAAGGCTTCAACTGATTGCCGAGTTTCCTCTAATTGCCTTCCCAGTTCTACCAACTCTTTCAAATTTTCAATCGTCTTTGAACTCAACTGAGTGATAAAAAGGGGATATAGTTTTACGGATGATCTTAAGCTTTTGCTTCTCCGTTTTCGGCTCCGACAATCGCTTGAGCATGCCTTCCATTAGCGCTATATACAGGTATACTCCAATTTTCTCATCCGCGCCTTGAGTCCTCTCCTTGATCTCGTCTTCAAGACGATCATCATAGTCTGGTGGCAAGGATTCTGTTTTTAAGGCTCTGACCAAACCATCCCAATCATACACTAATTGAAGATTGGCTCGAAACCACATCAGAGCCTTCTTCTCAAAACCTCCACCGCTGACCTAAATATTTGACTATTTGTCATTCCCCGAGCCTCCCTGAATTCTTCTACCCTTTCCAAAAAGGCATTCAAATTCCCCAAAAAGGCATTCGAATTCTCCTGCAAACGAAACACCCCATTTCGCGATGTCCTGGTGTTTTAGATCTCCATTGCAAAGTCTAGGTATTGAATAGGACGTCGGCTCTCCAGGACTTAAAGGCAATCTGCATTCAGATTCTCGCTCTTGTGCTTCTGTCTCGTTTTCAGTCTCCACTTCATTTTCCGAACGATCAGTCACCATCCCCAGTGCCATGATTAACTGTATACGCAATTTGTCCATTTTCAGTTGAGATGCCTCCGATATTGAGCCATGTTGCGTATTCTTCGCAAACCACACTCCCCCTTCGCCTGGATTGTTAGGTACTCTTTTGATTTCTTATCACTTGTGAAGCTTGCCACCAAATCTTTGACCTCCGCTATTTTCTCCTTCATCGCTTCCAAATTTTCATCGTAGGTAAACGGGTAATTTTCGCCAATAAAGATTCATTCAAGACGTCGTCCGCCCGTAACGCGACCCGAAGCGATCTACGCCTTGCTTCTACGGTGTCTTGCGACAGATTCCAGATGGCCAACTCATAGATCAGCTCGTTCTTCGCTAATCGATCCATCAAAAACTTGCTTGATTTTGACATCCTCAAATACGGCACTCACTACTAAACCTAATTTAAAATCGAAATAATCTATTCCTTAATTCAAAATGCTGGGGGAAAAAACACAATTCTTATCTCTAAATTAAAAGACGGAACCACTTATGATCTTTATTCAATTTACAATAAAAACGTAAAGTACTATTACTTTATCACTATCGCTAAAAACAACCCTGCAATAAAATGCACTTCCACCGTGTTTCACTTCCACAATTTCCCACACCCGCAATATTACACACTTCACTTCTCACTGATAGCACAATTCAGCGTAACTTTACCTAACTTTCAAAGTAACTTTGCTTAATTTGGACTTTTAATTCTTCCGAGGATTCCGACGGACTTTCCTACAATAGGAAACCTTAAACACGTTGGGCGCCAATGTTACACCCAAAAGGAATAGGGTGCTCCGGTGGGGCTTACGGACCCGGTTAAGCTCGTCCAGAGACGGGCGTGAGGCCCCACTCGTTTGTCCACCAAGGCCACAATAAGCCGCCAAGCGAGAACACGGCTTGCCGGTTTCCCTTTCTCGCAGCACGAAAAAGGACACTTCACCACTTCCCACGACGCGAAATATCGGGCACAATGCCAGAATCATATATTTTGATCAAATTCAAATGTGTTATATAAAGATAATTTAAATTTTACTGGATATTACCTTTTATTACTTTTTTAAAGAAACTTTAGTTACACAAACTTATCTTTCATTTCGAATTTCTTTATGCGAATAATCAAACTAAATTCACAATTACAATCTAGCGGAAAAGAAGAAATCTTAAAAAAAACTTGCGGCTCTACAAGGCATAAAAGGGCCCCTTCTTCGCTGCTTCCTTCGACGTTTTCGAAATTGGTTTGCCACTTACTGCTCCGACTACTCCCTCGATGCTTTCGTTTGTGCTTATGTTTCTCACTTTCGTAATATCGTAATCTGCCCTCCGTCTAGTAAGCACTTGCCACACTTAATTCAAAAAATCCAGCCGACGCTCGTCTTCCTTATTATCCGCCGTTGCTTCACCTTTTCACCTTCGAGTCGCCAATCCAAAGAAAGAGGAGACGCATCGTTCGTCGCGCTCTTAAATAATCTTCCTCTAACAGCCACTTTACCGCTCTCCGACCAAGTTCTTTGTCTCGGGTTCAGCCAGCTCTACGGAGTTGTTCTTCCTGTTCCCGCGGAGTGGTTCCACTCAAACTCGGCGTAATTTCCACTCCAGCTTCAACCACTCTGATGGCGATCACCACAATCTCAGCTGAATATCTTCTCTGATAGTTTGCAATTTCAAATTAAATTGTATATTATTAAAAAGTGATGTCGCGGTGTAAAATTGTGTGAATTTAAGTAGTGCCTTTCCCGGTTTTATTTTACGTAATTTGACTGGTGCTACTGGTCACACCACGCTCCGTCAAGTACGCCTGGAGGAGAATATCCGGTGAAGTGAATATTTTGCTAAGTTATTTTATTATTTTCTTTTCAATAAATTGTATAAATAACAGGTACTGTAGAAAACATTGCTTTTCGCGTTCTCCTTTGACGGAGTTGATAGATATTGTGCGACTTTTCGCACTGAACTCAACTTTCGCCCAGAAGCTTGGTCTACTGCGATGATGCAAATGATGGTGTGATTTTATTGTCTCTTAATCAGCTTTTCACGTTTTCTGCTTTCTCATCCTTTTCGCTTACGTTTTCGTCGTTGTCGTTATTGCTGCCGAAATTTCGATCAGCTTCGGATGTTGACTCGCGTCCTTAATTTTTAGCTGCAGGCCATCCTTAGTCATGATGCACAATATTGTAGTCGGTCGGTACATCTCCGCAACTCATCTCACTAGTGCATTTTCGTTTTCTAAACGATATTTAACCCTGGTGTACATTTTTTGATCGAAATTTCGTTAGCATTTGGATATGTGGCGATATACTTTTCGTTCAGGATGAGAATGGTTAACGCCGGACCTGATGTGGCTAATACTTTCGTAGCAACCGACCTATCTACCAGTATGGGTTATATATTTTTTTCTTTGTTAAATCATGACTACAAGTACTCGTACTTAAATTAATGCTACGGGTACATTTAAAAATTATTAACCAAAACCCTAATCGAGTGCGGCTTAGTATTGATTTGTTTAACGAGCCACGCGACTGATATGGTAGTGTTCGAGGTGAGCTAATGTAGATGCCTCTACTCCATCCGTAACACTCGCTTGATTGTTTGTTCTCGTATTTGCTGCCATTGCTTTCTGAGACAATTTCAGAATCTGTCAGTTTGAGGTTGTAGTGGGATGCCACACTTAAAACAGCGTGCTCAATAGTTTGCCAGATGTTTTATAACAAATTTATTATTATAACTAACAGAATGCTCAACGAAACTCACAAATAATCAGAAATTAATATTTTTAAATGAAAAATTCAATCTTTTTCCACTGCAGATATTTTTTTTTCATCCGTACACAACCGAAGTATTTGTTACTAGGAGAACATTCCGTGAAGAAAAGATACATAAAGTTTCGATTGTAACTTTAAGGCTAGGGATTTGATTTTTGCTCCATCCTTCAAAAAAATGCATGTATATTATTTAGGGTTTTAGTATTCGTTTTTGGTTTAACAAAACGCCTTTCAATTAAGAAAAGTCTAAGATTAAATTTTCTTTTGTGTTTCAGACGAGCTAAACTCTATGAAGAAACTGAAAAATTAGATGAATGTCTTGCAGATTACAAGAAGATCTACGAATTGGATCCATCAAATCGTGAGGCAGCTGTAGCTATCATGCGTTTACCTGATCAAATCAATGAGCGCAATGAAAAACTCAAAAATGAAATGATGGGAAAACTCAAGGATTTAGGAAACATGATATTAAGGCCATTCGGACTATCAACAAGCAATTTCCAAATGCAACAAGATCCCAATACAGGATCATATTCAATTAATTTCAATCAAAATCCCCAGTAGTCCGATAACACTGTTAGCATGTATGTAAGCAACCAACGAGTGTGAGAACGGAGCACATGAATGTTGATATTTTATAAAGATACAAAATAATTAGGTACTCTAGCTTTGAATCCAAAATTCAAGTATTCTTCGAAATAGACATCCCGTTTGATTTGCTTTTAACTTATTTAATCGGATGTAAAATAGATAGAATAAAGTTGTGGTTTATGCCAAGGGAATGCTATGTATGTATACACACAGCAATAAATAAACTGAATTAAAAAGGAAGATTATTTGGTTTTTTTTTGGTGGTCTCTCATCCATCAGCATGTGTTCATTTATTTAACTTACTCGTATGCGCCTGCAAACAAATCTCAAACATTTCTAAATATTTAACATTTTAAACCCAACCTTGAAGCATCCTGACGTGCTATGTGAGAATGCAATTAATAACACTAGGAAAACCGCCGCATCCGGTTTTATACGCGATTAAGACCTTGCAGATTAATTACTTGTATCACATTATACAAGTATTAAAAGTCGGAGTGAAAGTTGAAAGTTTTTCGTGCTGCATAAATTTTCCGCGGAATTTGTTTGTAGCAGTCGAGTACAAGTTTTTATAATATTATGCGAATTATGCACGGATGAGTAAAAGCTGCTTAATGTGAAATTTTTATTGGGCAAAGTTTTTGAGCAGAGCTAAATGAAATGAAAGTTATTCAACTGAAAATAATTGATGAATACAAAGAAGATAGTTGTCCTGTTGGAATGAAGCTATTTTAGTAATTATTTTAATTAATCCAGCGTTTATTCTTGGCACTGATTCCATGGTCAGTGCATAGCTTTTCAATTTAAGAACGGTATTTTTTATGCTTGACGATTATGCAGGAATTTAATGCTGCAATTTACTATGTAACCCTAAAGCGCATTATGTGAAGACATTGTTAACGCTCAAGTATATATTTCAATTCAGTGATACATGAATATATCCTAATCTATACTTATCCAAACATAATACAATATATGCTTCAGAGTGAATTTGCTTTCTCTAAAGAAGACTGCAGTTCACAAAGTTATTGATCGCAATCTGCTTAATCCTTGGATAGAAGCGATTAAATGACTTGATACGAAATGCTGCAATTTCATTTGTACGGTATGTATAACTAATGCTTATATTTGTATGTTAGGGGAGAGTCAAGGCCACAAGCAAACGACACTGTAGATATCGGAGACTTATGAGATGGAAAATGAATGATTGAGTTAGCATCGAACGCATTTCATAAATCTGATTTAATTGGCTGTTCAGCGGGATTCAAATAAGCTTCGGTTACCATAATTGGAGTGCTCTGTAGTAATGTTATTGGATGTAGTCTTTTCGAGTGAGTGGTATAATTTTCAAGTAACTTTTCAATGGTTGCAATAATAGGAAATAGCACTGAATAAAAATATTATTTATTAACGGAATATGGAATACATAACCACAAATACATACATATATGTATACATAAAAATTTATTGAACCTTTGTACATACATGAATATACAAGAAGGTAAGGAAATATACTGACAGCGAAACTTATTATCTAGTAACTAAAGATAGATAAAATTCGGTCGTAACCAGCGCTTAATGGCTTTATAGTAATGAAATGAAACGAAAATTTACGAATATAGCATAAAACTTAAGTTTATAGGTATTCTTAACTACGATGTATGGGTATTCTTAACTACGATCAAAAAGAAATTAGTGGTTTCCTATAGAGAAAAAATAATGGCCTATGAGGGTCAGGTATTGAGGGGATAAGCAGAAGATAATTATCAATGCACAAAGATTTGATTGAAGAATTATATCCATTTGTGCTTTTGAATGGAGGAATCAAGTTGCGAAATCCTATCAGATAAACGTTTGATACTCAATTCAATCATATAAAATAAAATGGGTTTAATTCTGGTCTTGTTGTCAAGAGAATTGTCACTATAATATTTTTTATTTGGTCGTCTATACTTAGAGAGACATTTCCTAAGAATCTCATTTTCGAAAATTTGCAATTCTTCTGCAACGGTAGATGAGACAGAGAGCCAAGCTGGGAACCAATAGGTAATTATTTATTTATTTATTCGCCAAACAAGGCAAAATATAAAATCAAATACGTAACAAATTGAATTATTGTAAAAACAAAAATATAAATACATTGGTCGAATTAACGTTTTATAAAACAAAATGTTGTTACTACAATAAGCAAATTTACTTGAGAAGAGAGGGGCCAATGCTGCAGATGCTCCAGCGGTTTTTTAAAAATGCCCGTGCATGCTCATTGTATTTGAAACGATGGTGAAAATGAATTGAAGTGGATTTAAGAATGTGTTTGGTCCGTGAAGAACAGCAGCGATGTTAACTGCCTCAGTGAGATAAGGCTTCGAGCTGCGTTGGGATAACCTTGCCTGACGACCCGTACGCGTACTGGCAGCTAGTTTTCTGTGGTGCCATGGGGTGGGTCTTCTCCGCAAGCGCAAACTCCACACTACAAAATAATTTTCGCGCGAACGATTTAAAGGGTAACACGGGTTGAAACCGAGATGGGGGTCTCATAACTTCCTAACTAACCTACTGATGACACAAGTCATCCGTTCGTTTTCAACGGTGAAGCCAGCTCACACTGGAAAATGGGGAATCGGTTGGATTTGGTACCCCCACGCACCCTCTCAACCGAACGAAGTCCAGATGACCAGGCCGATTTTCAGGAGCCTATTATCCCTTGAAGTAAAAGCCTCTAAGCCAAAGGACGAAGGGGGGCAGCTCTACGATGGCTACATCAGAAGATGTATCCACTCACGTGCCGATTTCTTACCCCTTTCTGGGAGAAAAAATAAGATCCAATTTATTGAGTTTAATTACAAATTCATATTATTATCTACTTCCGAAAGAATACACGATACAATGTAATATAGTATGAAAATATATAAAAAGTGTCTAACGATATGTAGTAATCGAGCAGTCACACAAGTAAACTGCCCGAAAACCTTCCTAACTCCTATCCGAAATTTTAATTGCAGATTTAGAAAAAATATTTAATTACTTCCATTCATAATCGTAACTTATAAAATAGTTTTCTTTCTTATTATTATTATTAAATGTAATTTTATATCAATTTTACTTTATATTGAATTTAAACGTTTCCCTTTAATTGTATTCTTCATGAGATTTAACTTTTATTACTATTTAAATTCTTTTTCATTTTTCTTTACTTCAGTAAATTTTCTTTTTGAAAAATTTAAATCTGTAAATTAAAATTTCGGACATGGGAACACTAATTTAGTGCCTCCCAACGGTGTATTACCTTACCGAATGCAATCGAGCTCGGCTGAGCGAACAGCTGAGTAATTTACCGGTAGCGACACGGGAGAAAGCGAAAAGAAAGACAAGTTTTGGACGGATCGTGTAAGTCGATTTACGAACGCGACCGGGAAAAGAAGGAGAACATGGTCGCCGTGCAAAATACGTTCGGTATGAAAAGTATTGGTAAAAGTGCCGTCAATATTATTTAAAATCGGTCGTCAGATACCGGAAGCGTATATTTGCGTATATGTGACGGCGCCCGAATAAACTTATATTTAAATGAAACTTAGTGGCGTTAAGACCATGGATTGCGAACATTTATATTTGAAATTGGATGACACTTGTTCTTATAACTTTTTGTATACCAAGAAAATATTTTATGTCATGAACAACGTCAGCTTGTAAATGCAGTTTATTTACGCCCAGAATCGAATTTGCCTCTATCATCCCTTCATGTTACTGTAAATGTTAATGTTGTAATGTTGCAGCGATTCGGTAAATACAAGAGTAAACCAAAGTAATCAAAGTGTATAGTTTACAATTGTTTTGATGTAAAAATTTCGCTGAAGGGTGATGAGGACAAGCGAAAATCGCGAGAACTGATAAAAATGTTTTTGTATTGGATTTGATGTGTATGACTGAAAAGATCAATTCAGTTTCATAATGGACCATCTTAAAGGAATTGTTTTGAGTATATCGGGGAAAGAAGTGATTTTTTGATCGTGGAAGGTCTCCGACGATGTACCTGTTATCAAAGATGTTGCCACTAAAGGATCTTATAGTAGTATGTGCATTGCATATTTAGCAGAAAAACGCAAATCAACTGAAGAAGAAAACAATGAACAAGTGGAAGACAATTAATTTGGGATATGTCTGCTAGTGAGACTCTAAAGCGTTTATCAAAAACAGCAGCAGAACCGCAGCAAGAAGCTAATGAAGAATTGGTTGGTGCGACAGCAGAAGATAGCATAGCGGAGTTAGTTAATCAAATTTGCAAAGAAGTGTTATTGTTTTCAGAAGGTGGGTTGTGGCCAAAAATACTTCCAGTGATCATCGAAATATATTTATACAGTTTCTTCGAAGTTGTGCGACAGTCACATACTATTTTACTGAATATTCTAACTCACACTGCCAATACCGGATAAAATACCAATTTATTCTAGCTAAGTGTACAGCAGTATTACTTTTCCCCTTCAAAGAAGGGAGTGCCGTACTGGGGTTGCTGCGATTAAGACAGGAGTACCGAAGTTGAAGTGTCCGAGTATGCAGCACTGCGGGGCAAATTTATTAGAAACTTTTGACTGAACCATATGAAGTTTCTTTACAAATAGCTCTTCAAATTCGCTGAGCCTTGACGTAAATGGATACACGATAGAATGCATCGTAGTTACAGTCGCGCTTTCAACGAGAAGTGGTGAGCGATCGCTTTTAATTCAATTTTGCTGTAGCATATCATTGGGGGTAGTCCTTAGCTGAAAACATTCATGTTCAAAATCGTCAATTCGGAAGTGAACTGCATTTTATTCATATCAACGTGATTGGATTGGCGCGCTTGACTAAGGAAATAAATCGATATCAACGTCTCGTGGATTTTTCACGTCCGTAGTTCAAACTCGCTTCAGTTTCTTGCGTTGCGGTGAATGGTTCGTATTGGAGTTTTGGCTGAGAACAGGGTCTTCTCAAAATCAAGCATGGCGCAGCAACGCAATTAGTGAGGAGGAGATCGATTATATCTTGCATATTTTCTTTTATTTTATTCATGGAAAGTAGACCAATGTTATGTATGCTTAGTATTAAATTAAGCTAGTACACATTGAGTTAAATTGAAAATTTGATTTCCAACAAGAAGGCGGATTTTTCCTGAAAAACATATACATACAAGCTAATAAGTAATGCATACATGAATTATATACTCTGCAAAGTTTATGACTGACCAAGGTCTGCAGAATGGACTTCATATCCATGTAAATCTTCGTCGACAGTGTTTACTCGTATTGTAATTATTTTCGACACCTGTGACAAATTATCTGGAAGTCTTTTGCACTTACATGTTGTATGGACAATTAATTTGTGCGATAGGAACTAACAAATTGGTCTCTGTAGTCTGCATGTTTATTTCAGATTTAGATTTGATTTTATTATTTTTGTACTTGCATGAAAAACAGTTGAAATTTACTTGGAAGTCGTTCATGAAAATCAATAATGATAAATCAAACAAAATTAACTTTGTTGAAGGATTTTCCAAATAAGCAGCTGCAAGATTATTTTAATGTTTTAAATGCAGATGCAGAATTAGTTTTGCGGAAAAGTCAAATAAATCCAGTTCTTATTGTTGTTCCTTATAACGTAGTGGGGAGAACGTGTGGATATGCCCTATTTATAGTTTTATAAATAAAAATATCGTAAACAGTTGCACTGAAATTAAAAGTTTTTTTTTTGAATGTCCATACATGATGATGCCAATGGACTGTTTCATGTCCAACAGTAAGAATTAATTCATCTAAAAACTTTCATATAGTATTTTGTGTTTATTTCATTAAATGGATTGTTAAAAATTAAAACTCGGTCTTTCCATTTCGTTCGACCTGACCGGGTAAAGGACCCACATCGATGGCAGGCTCCTCCGCTAGAATGGACTAGCCTTCGGGCGCACTCTTTTCTTTCTTTTGTTAACAAGGGCTCTTGCTGGATAGAATGGCCTTCCGCTCGCGTGCCCTTTTATGACATAGGGTTATGTGATTTCATTTCATAACGCTATGGCAAAAATTGGCTACGTTTGTATTACTCAGTTGAGGGAAAAGGTCATACAAAGTGCTTTTGTATGAGTTTTTCCCTCAAATGGGAAATACATGGCCACATCTACGTTTAGATGTTGATACGGTTGGGAGGGTGCGAGGGGGCACCGCTACCATCTGGATGCCCAACTCTTATTTGTTGGTCATAAGTCTCGTCGGTAACGAAGAAGTCATCTTAAGTCCGTCTATTTCCCCCAGGCCCAGTTTGCCTTCTGAGTCAGCAATATTCTTTGACCCTTAGTAGGTTCTCGACTTCGGTTGATATTCCTTTGACCCCGAAATTCGTGGATGCGAAATTTTTTTTGTAGTGGGTCTTTATGCTGGGGAAAAGAACCCGCCCCACGATACCGCAACGCTAGCCTGCCAGTGCATTTACGCGTCCCCAGACAAAGCCAATCTTGGCGGATCTCATCATCCTCTTCCGCCGAGGCAGCAGACCATCGCTGCAGTCCTTAACGGATAATTTCATCTACTCATTTCACTACAGATAGCAGCCAAAAGTTTGGGGGGCGGTCCATAAAATTTAAAGAATGGTATATGAAATAGAGGGTATATGTATACGAATATAAAGTTTCAAATCCACGCATGTATAATTTAACAAACGGTATACCATAAAGGAACCTAAATTTAATTAAATGTTTAGTTTGAAGAGATGTGTACGAGTATATAATACAAAAATGTAAATAGAGGAGCATAAAGATATGAATATATGAATTAAATAGAAGCATATGGATTAATAGAAGATGTAAGTGGTTGCATATAATAATGCAAGTGCATGAAATATGTAGATAATTTAAAGAGGTGGACATAGAAACAAATGTAATCAGTTGCACAAAATAAGGTAAGTGAATAAATATATCCATGATTTTATGCGATGTAAATGGAAACCGATGTAATTAATTGCACATAATAAGGTAAGTGCGAGGGTGTACGAGTATATGTATATATATATATATATATATATATATATATATATTGTATATATATATATATATATTATATATATGTATATATATATATATATTATATATATGTATATATATATATATATATATATATATGTATATATATATATATATATATATATTTATATATATATATATATATATATATATATATATATATATATATATATATATATATATAATTTAAAGAGAGGTCTCTAGAAAAAAAGCATGTATGAGATTTAATGGAGATATATATAGTTTAAATGAAAGAAATGAAATAATAGAAAGCATGTATTTACCTCACGTCCGCGAGTGCTCGGGGAAGCAGTAGATGCTGCAAAGCAATTATGATTATTACGGGACGACCACATATCGCAACGGGCACATGTACTTGTACTTTTACATCACTACCGTGCAATTTATTAAAACTTATCATGACAAAGGACAAAACACATAATAAAAATGAAACTTTACAAGGGGACGGTAACTATTCGTACTTCTATTTGTCCGTTATTCTGAAATGTTTCTACGAAAACAGTCTCTGATTCAATTTTGCCCTTCAGTGTAACGATGTGCTTCAATATTTTAACAACAACGATCCTTATCCTGTTTCCAGGGTCTATTTGTGACAGACTGAACATTGGCTAAATAATGCCGCATGAGTTGTGTGGGTTCTTGAAAGACAATTTCTTCATATACTTTCGATACAAGTCATTTCTTGCTATCTGATGAAGTTAAGAAATTTTCAGATTTGACAACAGGTGATTGGAATAACTTCAATATGTGATATAATTTAACTGGTCTCCCGATTGAATCATGGAATTATCATTTGATGACTACTTCGAACTCCCCCCAACCAATTTCAGTTACTTCATATGACGGTTTAGTTACGATACGATTCGAATTAGCAAAACTTTCATGAAGATTAGGATTAGCGGACATATCTTCGTTGTAGTATGGTTAGACATAAACAGTCCATTGATGCTTATGGCCATCTTCTTCCAATATTTCCAAGAAGATCGAACGATATTGCCGTAAACGATGGGATTGACGATTGTTAGACCTTAGATGAAGCTGTAACGGTTTCCTACCTCCATCTCGTTCGATCGCAATTAGAACCGACCTCTCATCGGTTCGAGACGTGCAGCCTTGGAAGTGACAACGGACTGTGCCCTTCAGGTCAACAAGTCCGGTCACACTTAGTCTACTCCGTGGTGGCTGCTTGTAGGCTAGCTAGTTCGGAGAGGAGTTTCGGTCGCGGGTCTTACGCGAGCAGACTAAGTCCGAGTACGTAACTCAGCCACCGATTCACATGCCCGATTTACAAACGCGTCAACAACTACTCATCCAGAACAGGAAACCTACGTTACGTTAGTTCTGGATATGATCTCTCCACAGATCTCAATTCAAAACACTACAAAATCTAAAACCATAGGCGCGTTACCGAATCACCGACGCGGTACCAGAAAACAAGCTAAACTACCTCAAGTCCTAAATAACCTACTCTAATAAAAAAAAACGAGCGCAAACAAGGGTACCGCGGACCGTAACCGACTCGAAATCAATCATCCGCAGATTATAAAAACCTAACCCTCTTCAAGAGATACTTACCCTCGGTCATCACTTCCGCTGCAAAAGAAAGAGCATGCGGAACGGAAAGGCTTATGGCTCCTTTAGTACTTCATTTTTAATTTCCTGAATATTTCATTTACAATAATTAAGCTAAGGTTTTCCTATAAAATAATTTAAATATAAACATTTGCTCTTCTGATATTTAAAGAAAAGAATTTTTTTCATATTTTTAGTTGTATTCACATATAAGCGTTTTAATATATTTTCATTAGTATTACTGTTAAAAATTACATTACATCCTTTTTATCCAATCAATTCCATCTATCTTGTTCACAAGGATGGTTTCGTTTAAAACAAAAAGAAGTTTAAGAATTCAACGGCATAAATTTACTCAATCAGAATAATAAATACGATAGAAATTTAATTGCACACAAAACACTTGTTTCTTTTCTTCAAAACTTTGTAAAATTATACAAACTATGCTTTACTAAAATTAGCAAAATGATGCCGAATTATTTCATACATTTTTTTCTATGTAAGTGTGTGTATGTCACTGAGTTATTATGTCAATAAATTACTTCTTAAACGAAATCCGTTTCAATTTAATGCTTGTTTTTTTTTGTCAGTTAAATATGTTTCGTGTAATTTTCGGAAATAGATTCCAATGACCAAATTATGAATAAGTACAAAATATATTTAATTCGGAATATTATATCAGTATCTCCATGTATAATGAAGAATGAACATTCTTCTGGAATTGTGAGCCGTCTGTATTTTATGCTAATTGATAAAAACTTGACATTTGTTGTCACTTCGATTGAATATGTTAGTTTCTAATTGAACCTTACAACAGGTCCTTCGTACAATTGATAGTCTAAAACTATTTATTATGAAAGAAAGTAATAAAAGCACGATGATTGTTCTAAATGTGAGATAAATTTGTGCGTATTTTTACAAATAAATAATTATATTAATTCATTATCTTATCCTTTAAGTTATATTTTGAAGTCTTTTATATAGATTTCGGTCTTTTCGTACCTTGAAAATAATTATCCTCTATTGCGCTTCATATTTAGTATCGAATTACTTTTCCTCTAAACTTATTTTCATAAAAAACTTTCGAGCTGAAATATTTAGTAATAAAAGTCACTCAACAAATAGAACCTAACATCGATGTAAATACAAAATCAAACAATTTCATCAACTTCTAGCCATTAAGCGTTTTCGTTCTTGTAATTCTACTAATTATGGTGAATATGAATCCAAGAGAAATGCCTACACTAAGGTATTTCCCTATGAGCACTTGTGCTTAACTATTTTAAAGTTTAGAGTAGTAATTCTGAAAGTATAGTCTTAACCGACCAATTTGGGATAGAATACAATTTTCAAATAAAGCTCAATATATTAAACTTAACTCACTACACTCCATCCGCTGAGAAACATAAATTTATTCACATAAAAAAATTAAAGAAACTCATGCAACTTTATGGATATCTATGTTTATCTATACATGCACTAAAATTATCCAAAAATTCCCTAATATTTATATAATGGGAAAACTTAACTTTTGCAGTCATTATACCCGTAAATCATTAGGAGGAAACATATACGCGAATTACTTTAAGCATTTATGTTTTATAAACTGAGGATTTTGTGAATTTAAATATTTTTTTTTCTTTTCTAAACTGAACAAAAATTTATTTCTGTATTTATTATGTCCAGGTGCGTTTAGAAGTCACAAGTACATTAAACAGAAAATAAATTACTTTTCGGACATAAGTTTTTTTTTTTATATATTACTGTTGCACACTAAAATAACTTTAGGATGGTTTTGTGTCTGCGGTTTTTTTTTTTCATTCAGGTATGAGCTGTTTTACAAACTAGCATAGCAGCATATAAAATAAATAACTGCACTTTATATTGTGTATAAATATCTCTTAAAATCTATTCAAAATAAAATTATCAAAAAGGCCCTTTTGATTCACTTTAAATGAACATTTCATATTGTTATTTAGCGATAGTTAATAATCTGTGTTCGCTACGCAGATGTAAATAAGATCGTCTTATTTTGTGCAAGGATCCAACAAGTCTCTCAAAATGTTCAATATTTTCTTTCCGTCTCATCACAATGGTTGTAGACTTTTTAGCTTATAAAACATGCATAAACTATTTTTACTTATTTCTTTATATTGGTGTCTTTTTATTCTTAAACACCTTCGAACACAAAATTAGTAGTTGCATCGCAACCAAAATAGTTCATTTTTTCTGTAGCTTTATAGAAAATTGCGTCAGAGTAATAGTAAACGTATAATATTACAAAATAGTTTAGCACTACCAGTTCTTACACTTAATGGCGAATGGGAAATATTTGATTTAAAATTATCAAAAAAAAAACATGCATTTTGAAAATGTGCACTAAATTGCAATCGAACGTTGATATTCGTCTTTAAATGATGAGAAGCCAACATCACGTCTCCTGCTACTATGCAACGTAATATAGTCCAATCCAAGTAGAAAATCTGTCAATGTGGGTTTCTTTCCCGATTTTAAAAAACGAAAGAAGTTTATCACTGACAGGATAAGCAATGTGATTTCCGTCCACAAAAGTGCGGTATTAATCCACTCTTTTCCAACAAACCGATGATCAACGTTCTGTTTTGCATATTTCGGTAGTATTGTGAGTATAAAATGCAAACAAAGCCTTGATCGGGTTAATTCATCTTTATCGTAGCAAATTAAAAGCAATTGTTGACCAAACGATGCAAATTGTTTGCCGATGGATCCCAGCCAAACAGCTGATTGAAACAGTAGTTCGAATTCTGGTTGAAACCGGGCAAGGATTGATGGCGAAAGACTCTGAATCGTAGAAAAGAATTTCTCTCATAAAATCTTTATGATATCCTTGTCAAATTGTATGGCATCAGCTGGTTAACACGTGCTACCTAACTACTTTTACTATGGCTAATCTAACCTGGAATTAAGTCGCCTGCCTCTTTCACTCTGCTGTATCCGTCACTCGAATCATCTGATGACCGCGTATTCATAGGCCTTGCGGTAGATTGGACATCTGCTCCTCCAAGCCGCTCGCCAAGTCACCCATTACTACCTCCTCCTGTAGATAAATTTATATTGCGTTATATCCACGCCAGTTCACCGCGAACACGTTCTGCCTCTTTGACATTTGGATGGCAACTGTGGGAAGCATTGCCAGATAGATATGCTTCGAAATGTATCAGAGTTTTACTTCAGCGGCTCACATTGACTGAAAATATTTCTCCACAATTATAAATATTTGAAGAAAAATATTTTCGGCGCAATGATGGCTGCACGAAAGATAAAGTCTGCTTGCATTTCGAAGTCATACATATCTGGCCGGGTGCCAGGGTTCGGGATCGGAATCACTCCGATTCCCGGGCGTAGGCGTCACATTACAAAGCGATACAACTGAGTTAATTCTTATATTTCCTATCTGCACTTCTCTATCGCAGATTATGCTAAG
This sequence comes from Odontomyia ornata, assembly GCA_963969285.1. Lineage (NCBI taxonomy): Eukaryota > Metazoa > Arthropoda > Insecta > Diptera > Stratiomyidae > Odontomyia > Odontomyia ornata. Next base: position 66,268,961 of record OZ017738.1, on the reverse strand, counting down.
TGTGGTAGCGTGATATCCACTTCACACGTTCTCCAGAATCAGGTCAAAAATCTTATGATTCTTGCACTCGCACTCAAAAACTTTTTTTAAACGGTCCACCTAAGTTTTTCTGGTGTGCATCCAATGCAGAAAGTGCGTAAATCTCTTCGGCGATGCCTCCATTCAACCACAATCTAGCAGCGCACACTTTAACCGCGAATTAAGCACCTACAACTTTCTTTAAAATAATAATTTAACGTTCAAACTCGTAAAAATTATGGGAATATGGTACAACATGACAATTTCTCAAAAGATAGACGACATGCGTGCATTTTAACCGTTTCCAAAGGGAATTAGGAGCTACCGCAATAGTAGCGATATTCGCTACCACGTGCTTAAACAAGGTGTTCCGCACACGCACGAAAAATAAACAAGTTGGGTAGACAGACCTATGCTCATGTCAGAAGGGTTTTGTACTCAACTTACAAAATGCCGTAACCAGCAACGAATAAAATTAAGAAACACGTCATGTTCGAGGATCATACTATTATTAACTAAGTTGAAAGAATTTTTTAATTCTGAGGTATTTGTTAAAATTATACCCATAAATATCTCGCTTGATAATTTTTTCAGATTTTTTTAGATCACGGGTGTCCATTCGCGAGGGAGAAAACACATTTTTCATGTATTTCCCCCCCCCCTCTGTGCCCCACTGAAGCAAAAACTGTCAGTTTAAAAACTGTTTTGAAAAGCTCTCATAGAGAACTTTCATTTGATACTCATATCGGCTACCTTTCATGAAATTTTTTTCAGGGGCCACTCCTCTGTACTGTAAGCATCGATTCATGGCCTATTTTTTCGAATCCTAGAATGGCTACAAAGCCCTTTTGCTAGGAGCTCTCTCCTGCCTCTTCGACTTGTTTCAATTGTATGTAGTCATCCTCATGATATCTATCATTCCTGAAACTTTCATGCAAATCCTAGCAAAGCTGTAGTGTCTAAGTCGGTAAAAAGCGCATATGGCTCCATAGCCATATGTTTCCATAGTAATACAGGGCACATTGTTCCATAGTAATACAGGAAAATTCAAATCGCTATAACTTCGTTAAATACTGATCGATCTTTATGAAACTTTCAGAAAAGATCAATCTTATAAATAGTCATCTGTTTGCTAAATTTTATTGAATTTTAAGGGTACCATTTAGATTTTATTCAAGAAAACACAAAATCGATAAATCATACTATTACTAACAAAGTTGAGTGAATTTCGACTTCTCATGTATTTGTTGTTGTTGTACTCGTTAAGGCCTACATTCATGATTTTTTTCAGGTTTTTCGGATGGAAGGTGTCCAATCGCGAGGGGGGGTACGCGAAAAGTTCGTACATTTCCCCTTCCCCTGCCCCCCTCGGTACTCATAAGGCAATTTTAAGACCTGTTTTGAAAAGATCTCATTGAGACCTTTCCAATGACACTACCATTGAGGGGTCAACTCCCTATATGGGGAGACCCCCCTTAAACCCCTTCGAAAATTTTTTTCACCATTGAACTTTCAAGAGGTCACCACTTCTGACCTTTCCACAAAGTTGCATGGCTGTAGCCTCTATAGTTTCGGAGAAAAACTGCTGTGACATACAGACGGACGGACGGACGGACAGACGGACACAGGTCGTGATTGCAATAGGGTTTTGTATTTTAGTACAAAACCCTAAAAATACTTTGCGCTACGACCGTCAACGTAACATCACTAAAACAATATCAAGATTAAACACCGAAAACGTGTAAGTCTAGCGATATTTATTGTACAATCGCGAAGAAGTGTTCACAACAGATATTTTCGACGACGGCTCATTTTATCAGAGTTTCAAATTGCATATAATTTTGCATTTTTCTGTGTTAATATCAGAGCCCAATCATCCAAATAAATCCTTAACATTCTAAGAATATTTTAATTTTATCTGAGGCAGCTAGTGGACTTTTTTTTCTTGCTATGATGATAATGTCATCCGCATACAGGAATATTTTAAGATTATTATCAGAAAAATTAGAATAGTTAAAAGGAGTATCGAGTAAATAATAGTTGAATAATGACGGACCTAGAATTGATCCCTGTAGAACTACAGATTGAACATGAATTAAAACCGAATAGGAACTTTCAACTTTAACAGACATAACTCTGTTTGTAAGAAAACTATTAATAATGCGACTTAATAGGATAGTGTAATTATTATGTAAAAGTATGAAAATGAGACCATTCATTCAAACCGAGTCAAATGCCTTGGCAAGTTCGATAGTACACATAACTGTTGCTTCATTATTTCTAAGACCAGAGTAAATTATCTTCTGAACAGATAGTATGGCTTGTTCGGTGGGCAGTTTTTCTTTAAATCCAAATTGATGTTTTGGGATAAGTGGTTTATGGATAATATCAAATGAATGAAGATCAATGTTTTCAAGAAATTCGCCTCAATTTGAAAGGAGGTGGATAGGCCTACATTTAATTGATATTGTCACCCGAATCTTTTTGCCGGCAGTGAAAGTAAAAAGGCGGTTTTCCAAGCTGTAGGAAAATAACCGTTATTAATACAATTATTAGCAATTTTAACAAGAGGCCAATAGAGAGAGGGAGAGAGAGAGAGAGGGAGAGAGAGAGAGAGAGGGAGAGAGAGAGAGAGAGATAGTTACAACACTTTCTGACAACAAAATTTCATCACGAACAAACGATTTTTTCCTATTCACACCAAATATAGTGCCACTCACTTCGTAGATACTAGTAAAGAATTCACTATTGTTTGAGCAAATGAGTTTGAGCACTTTAATAGTCAAACTTACTAAATTCAAACCTGATAAATTGATAGCTAATAATTATGTTTACACTGACTTTAGAATTTTTTTGCGTAATGCTAGTTTGATAAATTGGTCTCTTATACCTACATTGTTTTTCTGATCCAGATGAAGCTACGTACTGGTTTATAATAAATATGAAAATTTTTTTAGAAAAGTCCAAAGTAACTAAAAAAACTAAAAATAAACATAGAAAAACATGGATAACAAAAGCAATAGTTAAGTGTTGCAAGGAAAAAGAAAAAGTTTATCATATTTACAAAAAAAACCAAAGCTCTGAAAATTTGATGAAATATAAAAACGATCTGAAAATTTTAGATAATATTATTTATAAAGCGAAACTTATGTATGACAAAGCTCAGATTGAAAAAAATTGTGAAGATCCTAGAAAATTATGGAATTATATTGGTCAGAAAGTTTATATAAGTCAAAAAAATAATAGAAAATCTACTATTAATTACATAGTTGATGATAATATGCATAAAATTGTAAATGAATTGGAAATATCTAACTCCATGAATAACTATTTTAGTACAATTGGTAAAAAACTCAGTAACAAAATTGTAAATAATGAGACTCGAACAATTGAATTACCGCAGCAAAACGCTAAATCCTTTTTTATACATCCTACAGATACACAAGAGATAAAAAATATTATTTCAAAATTTAAGTTTAAGAACGGCGGTGTTGATATGATTAGCACTAAAGCTCTCAAAGTTGCAATCGATTATATATGTGATCCAATATGTTACGTTATTAATCTCTGTATTGAAAAATCTATCTGGCCTAATTCGCTTAAAATCGGTGAAATAGTACCTATTCATAAGTCAGGAAGTAGAAGCAGTGTCTCAAATTATAGGCCAATATCTCTCATATCGAATGTTGCTAAAATTTTTGAAAAAATTTTACATGCAAGGATATATAAGTTTATGAGGGTAAATAAAATCTTTTCTTGCAAGCAATATGGGTTTATGAAAAAACTAGGCACCAAAGATGCATTAAATCACCTTGCAAATATGATTTATAATAATTTAGATAAGAGTACTCCTATTATTGTAGTGTTTTTAGATTTGGCCAAAACTTTTGACACGGTAGATCACGAGGTTTTGTTAAAAAAATATATTGTTTGGGTAAAAGAGGACATGCTCATTTACTTTTAAAAAATTACTTAAATAATAGGAAACAGAGGGTGAGAATTGGCGATAAATTGAGTGAAAACAAGATAGTTGATACTGGTGTTCCACAGGGAACGATACTTGGTCCACTTTTTTTCATACTCTATGTTAATGATTTGCTTGAGAGTCTTCCAAATGATTCTTTCTTATCGTATGCAGATGATACTGCTGCTATTTCCACTGATGACACATGGATGGGTGCACAGATTAAGATCAATTCTTTGCTAGAAAAAATATCAATTTGGCTAAAGCTAAATAAATTAACACTTAACGTTGAAAAAAGTGTATTCATGACATTTGAAAATTATTATGATAGCGTGCCCGAGAAGATAGACATATTTATTGATAAAAGAACAATCAAAAGGGTCGAGTACAGTAAATACCTGGGTATAATATTTGATTATAACGTTAGATGGAACAAACATATTGAATATTTACATCAAAAAACAAAGTACGAGTATATAGTCTATGTTTTTCATAAGCTATCCAAATGCATGAGTACCGATATGTTAAGAATTATATACTATGCTTACGTCCACAGTATTATAAGCTATGGAATTCTTGCATGGGGTGGGGCATATAATAATAACTTGAAATATATTATATCATTGCAAAACAGGATACTTGGCATAGTTAACAAAAAAAATTTACTGTCGATAGAAATCCAATAAAAGTGAATCACATATACTCAATTGAAGCACTCACATATTATTATGAAATACATCGAAATAATTATAAAGACTCACAAAGTATCACTAGACATAAGTCAGTTTTGCTACCAAAAAACTCCAAAAAAATAAGCGAAAAAAGTAGTTATATTGTTTCGATTAAACTTTTTAATCGTTTACCAAAAGAACTTAAAAATTTACATGGTTGTAAGATAAATATTAAAAATAAATTGTTATCCTGGATTATAACATTATAAAACTAGGAATTTAATAGTTTGCAGCGCGAATTCTAAAAATTCTAAAACCTTATTTGAAATGCTTACATAATATTGGCAAATGTATGTTTCTTCCTTTTAGTTATAAGATATTAGTTTTTAAGCACACCAGTTTGCGTACAGGGATAAAGTTCCCTCTGCAGTTTACTGTTATATATATATATATATATATATATATATATATATATATATATATATATGTATATATATATATATATATATATATATATATATATATATATATATATATATATATATATATATATTTATGCATATGTATTTTACATATGCATAATATATATATATATATATATATATATATATATATATATATATATATATATATATATATATATATATATATATATATATATATATATATAATTTAATTTATATTTTACTGGTAAATAAAATAAATAAATAAGTAAATAAATGGTATGTGCTGAGCGATTTCTAGGAGAGAAAATCGTTAAAAAAGATCCAACAAAACCTGATTCATAAGAATTGATTTTATTTTCAACAAGAATTTAAAGAGGAGCATTGGGTGAAGCATTACCTTTATAAAGGCCGCTGTAGGAATTTTACTTCGGTTGGCCAATATGTTTGATAGGGTGGGAGAAAATATTCCAATTGCTAGAAAATCTTCCAGTCAATTTATTAATCTCTTTAAACACATCCAAGGATGGCTTCAGAGAAGAAAGCCGAGCTTTATAAATCAAATTCAGTTCTATACGAATTTTGTCTCGTATAATTTTACTCAGATGGTTAATTTATGCTTTAAGGGAAATGTAAGCAGGATTGACTCTATTATAATTTTGATGGAATAATCTTTTTAATTTTTCTTCCTTCACTCTAATAAATTTTTCATATCCATCAAAGAATGTGATAATAACGTCAAAAAAAAAACTATATTCTTAGTTGTCAAAAAAACCGAGATTGTCAACTTGACTTCATTATCGTCGCTTCATTTTTGCCATGCAGTTCTTTTTCATCTTTTTTGTGGTTGGGAGGTGAGTGCCATTTACGCACTGAGTGTGGTGTACAATGCTCTCGGGCAACTGGACTACCCACTAAATACCTCCTCTGTCAACCCGTGATGTGCCTTCAAGCTGAGGGATCCCTGCTCTTGCGGGAGGGGAGAGAGGAAGAGGAATTGCCTAATAAGTGATCCCCCAGCTCTGACCTCCCCGATCGCTGCGAGTCCTTTTTATCATTTACTACTTCATTTAGAGCTGCCCAAACATATTCTGCCACCTGGTTCTATTTGTCACCCAATGCAAGCATCACCGCAACTATAATATCCAGGATGACCCCTCTCGTCTCCCTGCAGAGGTTCCATCGCAGCATGTCCCATTTTTTCACGCAAAAAATGTGTGGCAGACATCGTCTTCCTTTCGTGGGCAAAACTGACGATCGGGGGACCGTGACTTATCAATCTTATGCAGGTAAGACTGAAAACACCCATGCCTGCCCAAAAGCTGGGTCAGATAGAAGTCAGTCTCACCATACCTTCAATTTAGCCACCGCATCAGATCCGGGATGAGCCGCACAGCCCACCTACCCTTCGTGCAATTCACCCAATACTGCTGCCAATCGTTGAGTGAGCGCTGTCTCTCCTCGCGTAACCATCTCTCTTGCGTCCTCGATTCAATGTAGGTAAATAGCGCGGCGCTCTCTGGCAAGGAGGGCAACACGTATCATGCCTGGAAGAACTCTTACTGCCAAATCAGAGACTGTCGGGTATGAAGATGCAACACTCAGTGCTCATCTTCTCTGTACCTCTGCAAAGCGTTTACAATGCACCTCCTTACAAAGAGCGTCGCACCATATTTCTGCTCCGTACTGTAGCACTTACCCTACGGCGCTCATGAAGAGGCGTCTTCTTGATAGGTTGGGTCTCCATACGTTGGTCATAAGTCGACTCAGAGCCAATATGCCCGAAGCAGCCTTCTCAACCCTTTCCCTGATTTACTCAGAGAAACTCATCTTTGATTCGATCAGTAGCCCCAGGTATTTCACCCGCTGGCTTATATTCAACTATTGTAGTATGCCGCCAATACTGATCGTCCTTACTTTAGAGATTCTCTTTTTGGTCAAGATAATCACTTCAGTTTTTTCCAGTGCTAGAATGAACCCACGAGCAGTCATCCAGTCTCTCACTTGGTACATTAGGATACCTAGCTTAGGTTATACCTATTCAACGGTACATCCATCGAATAGAGCCGCAACATCATCCACATAGCCCATCAAGCGTGTCTGGCGCAAGGATAGATCTCTGGGCAACACCTGATGTAACTTCCATTCTTCTTTGGTTTTGTGTCATGTCATAAAGCTGGCATTGGTCCTTTAGGCAGTTTTTCAGAAGCCGCATCAGATATTCTGGAACATGAAAAAAGGTTCCCAGCGTATCCAAATTATTCGCGCATCTAGCAGAGTGGAAGGCGTTCCTAATGTCAAGTGTCACCAAGAGAACGATCCGTTGTTTGGTGCAGCTTTGTGCCTCTACTTTTTTGGCCGTGCTCACCACTTCTGCGATAATGCTCTCTTTGGTTGTGCATTTTCAAGTTTATTTTTCACCAACTTGATGTTTACTAATGACGCTCATTTTTTGGCTGAAGATAATCCAAATTCTAATCTTTAAAATTGTATATAATGATATAAGCCACGTAATCACCACTACACTAGGTTGTCGAACAACCTAATAGATCGTGTATTAATAACAATATTTGTAAGTTTAAAGAAAACGGATTGAATTTGATTTCTCTTTCACTGAAGACGTTTCTCTGTAATCTAAAGGTCAGGTAGACGTTCATTCGACTTAACCGGCAGGATTTGCTCGCTGGAATTGAATTATAGGGTAGACTGGGTATGGTTGAAACGGTGCACGGTTGAAACAAAGCGAATATTTCGGCACTGTGCGTGTTGAGATGAGTGGTGCAATAGGAGAACGAAGCGGTCATAGATGTCAGAGAGAATGGATACGAAACGCATGGCGAGAATTGAAGCACTTTATGATGTAGCGTGAAGTTTGCGCGTTATAAGCGGTTGATTCGAATTCCAAATAAAATTGACGTGACGTCTCGCACTCATTTTCACATCTTGAACTAAATCAATTTTCCGTGCGGATATTCTAACTTGAATGATATAAAAGATTCAACATGACTTACCCTACGAAGGATACGTCTCGGACATGCATCCTGTAGCTGTTTTTACAATCCCACACACATCACTACATTTTTCGTTTTCCGGCACAACAACACTCACGATCCGTAACAAACTTGTCAGTTTGATTAATTATCACTTTTGCGATGCTTTTGCACTAGATTCAATACACATTCAATTTCAAACTCAACTTGATTAGACGTTTCCCATCATTGTTGAATTTTCACAAATCATATGTTTTCAATCATATGGTTGATATTTGGTTGACAATTCGGGGGCTGAAGTACAAGAGGAGTGGAATTTTCATGAGAGTAAATAGGGAGCCACTTGAGTGTGTGGATGCTCTAGCGGCGTGAAAGGCGGGGGATTTGTCTTTGGAAGTGGCCAACAAATCCAAACACGAACTTTAGTGTTGTTTCGCTTTTTGTGCGCTGGGCTTGTGTGTAGAAGGCTACATTATGTTTTACACAGGAAAGTAAGTATTTTTTGTTGGTAAATTTCTGCAATTATTAGAGCTAGAGCATTGAGAGTGTTCTATAACCTTAATTGAAGTTTTTAAAATATAGCTAAATGATTAGTTTATATTCGAATTTATTATCATTCTTACTGTGAACCGTTTTATACCTTGGGAGTTGGAGACGATTTAAATATTTTTTGTGAATATGGTTGAAACAGATTATCTATTTAATTTTCTTCTTTCTTTGATGCCAAGGGTACGCCAAAGGGAGACTACAAGAGCTCAGGCCAACTTATCAACGTATAAACAAGCCTGTAAAGATGTAAAAGCCAGATCTTCGCTAAGAACAATGGCAGAAAAGAATGGACTGAACTACAGTTCCTTGTTGAGGTATGCACGTAAACGAGATACGACTGGCGGCAATGAAAATCAAGAAATGGAATACAATGCTCATAATCGAGTGTTTAACCTGGAATAAGAGCGTGAGCTTTCTAAATATTAATTGGATGTGCAGACATACATATATTTTGGCCTAACTAAAAAGGATGTTGTGAAATTGGCATATCGACTAACCATCAAACACGACTTATCACGATCTCGGACTTGGGATGACAACGAAATGGCCGGCGAAGAATAGTTTCGCATGTTAATGAGAAGAAACCCTGAACTGTTTGAACATGCGGCACAGGCTACAAGTCTTTCTAAGGCGACTAGCTTTAATAGAAATAACGTAGATGCTTTCTACGACGGTTTGGCTACTGTAATGTGCAGTTATAAATTAGATTCGCAAAATATACATATATAACGCTGATGAGACCGGCATAACTGCTGTGCAAAACCCGACCGAATAATAACTAGACATGGTGCTCGTCAAGTAGATTAGTGACTTCAGCCGAGAGAGGTACTTTGGTCATAGTAGCCTTTGCGGTCAATAATATCGGAAATGCTATTCTACCATTCTTCGTCTTTCCGCGAGTAAGTTACCAAGATCACTTTATTAGGGATGGACCAATAGGATCTGATGGAAGTAAAATCCTTCTGGCTGGATGCACGATGAAACATTTATTCATTTCCTGGAAGACTTTACGAAACATACAAATGTTTCTCCTTCACACCAGGTCTTACTTATGCTTGATAACCACTCTTCACATATTCACATTGTTGCACTAGACTTTTGCGAGACGAAAGGCATTGTGATGCTATTATTCCCTCCCCACTGCTCACATAAACTCCAACCGCTTGATCGATCTGTATTTAGTCCTCTGCAGAAAGCTGTAAATACTGCCTGTGATCAGGCGCGGCCAAACAGCTTCAAGCCTTGTGTTGTGTTTGGAGGTGGGGGAACGGTGATAGGGAGGGGGAAGCTGTTTGTTAGGTGTCAAAAAATTGCACTCTGCATGCCCTTACAAAGCTTTAATCTCACAAAAATTTGAATTCACTGTGGAACGTAATACAAAATGTATTTATTATTCTAATTATAACAAAATTGCTTCCTATGCAACTGTACCTATTATACTGATGCAATGTTTTACAAGAAGATTAGCATTTTAATATTGCACTGTTTGAACATTTAATTTTTGCGAAGACAGCAGCTCGTTTTGTATTTCGGGAAATAAATTCGTTCATCAACAATTCAAGGTCGATTTTATCAACTTTATCGTGGTAGATATGCAGGATTGCAAGACTGTTCAATCTTTTTTGTCCCATGGTCGCCCGAATATAACTTTTAAGTCGTTTCAATACCGAAAAACTTCATTCATTACTGCATGATGAGCCAGGTATCGTCATCAAAAGACGAATAAATCTGACGAATTCAGGTACAATGTTAAATGACCAATCATTTTGTCGAAGAAAATCTACAACATCTTTTAAATTTTTGATATCTTTGCCATTTTTTTGAGCTAAGGTCAGAAACATGTCTCTATCACTCACAAGGTTTTCTTCGGAAAAATCATTCGAATCTGTATCTTTGCCGATAGCGAAAGCTTCCAAAGATTTAAAATTTGCACTATCAGTTTCAAACCTCTCACGAAGTGACTCGATCACTTGATCAAAAATAGCAAAAAATTTCTGACGATAAAATTCTTCAGGAGTTGCGAAATCATGACTAGACTCGGAGTCTAAGCGTTTTGCAATTTTTCTGCGCCGTGGCAGAAAAGGTTGATCTAAATCCAATTTTTTCACGTCTTCCAAAGTTTTTTCCCAAACACTTTGAAATATAGAATCGCGAGAAACAGACAAACAGTAAGTTACACTATCTACTTTTCTGTGAGAATCGATAACGCTTAAATCTGAGTTCTGAATGTCAGTGTTCAAAGTTTCGATTCGATGGAAAATTTCAATCATTGCGTTTAAAAAAAAGATAAAATCAAAAGAGTTCATTTGCTGATGAAAACCGTACGCTTTCGCAGAAATTGAACCATTCACCTCACGATCTGATGCTAGTGTATCGGAAAAATCCATCAAGTCTGAGTAGTTCGCGTGCCCTTTTCTGAGAGACTTGATTTTGACGGTCATTCTATAAAAAATAAAAAACAATATATAAAAGTCTGTAATTAAATATGTGCCGCAAAATTTTTACTTTGTAGGGCAGTACGCTGCAAGTGCTGGTCGTTCTTGATTATTGTTTTGTATAGCATCTTCTTCTTGTATTTTCTGGAACACAGCGAGTCGTTTTGGCGAATCACGTACAAAATTGATCATGTCTTTAACAAGCCCGATAAACTTTCTTGCGTAATCAACTGTTTCCATCGCGTCTTGAACGACAACATTCAAATTGTGAGCGTTGCAAAGTACAAACAACGCTCGAGGCTCCAAATCTCGTATTCGCTTTTGCAGTCCTGACAAATGACCTGCAACGTTTGCTGCACCATCATAACATTGGCCCCGCAGCCGGTCAATTGACAGATTGAAACGCACAAGCACGTCTTTCAACAATTTGCACAGTGAATCTGATGTCATGCTAGCCGTGGAATAGAAACCAAAAAAATATTCTGAGGACACGAGATCCTTTGACACAGCTCGGAGACATATAGAAACTTGTTCCATTCTGGAAACATCCGAGGTTTCATCTAGCAGTATGGCATAAAATTCGCTACCCTTGATTTCTTCCAGATTTTCGGACATGATTGCTGTAGACATGAGCTCTAGGATTTCATTCTGCACATCATGATGAAGCCATTTGTGGTTCTTCCTTTGCAGCCATGAATGTAGCACGGCAACATCTTCTGCTCGAGCATTGAGGATCCGCAAAAAATTTGAGGTTTCCTCACTTGTTGGCAAAGCAGTTTAATGGTGCTGAATATTTTGTTCAGGGCTGTTCGATTTTCCACCATTTGCTTACGCGTATTGTCACTCATATGTTGAACGACGTTAACTTTCTGTACATTATCGAGAGCACGAGCATTTTTAACGTGGAAAGAGCTAACAGAATGCTTTTTTATTCTCGTTGCGCCATTGATCCACGAACTGAATCCTTCTTCAACCCACGCTAGTCGGGAGTGCAGGCTCTGTGTGTCGCTTGCGATGACCAGTTTCTTTTTGTCAGCTTCGGCGCAAATTGAACAGATTGCCTTGTTATTCTTGTTCATTTCAAACCAGGGATGATTTTTTTCCAGTTCAAGAATGCCGGAGGGTATTTTGATTCTGTAAAAATAAGAAAAACGAGTCCATCGAAACAGATTCAATAACCCAAAAACTTAAAATATTTTTTACTTTATGAGTTCAAGCAATAAACGAACTTAAAACATTTATAACTTAAAATTTTTAAATATTCAAAGCCTGCAAAGCTTAAAATACATAAAAACTTCAAAATATGAATGACTTAAAGAAGCTGAAAATTATGAAAATATCGAAATTACAAAATGCTTTAAACCTGAACCGTTTTCCAATGTCAAAAATTTTGATATTGTTAAAATTTATCATTCGTTAGAATGAATCAATGTGAACAAGCTGCTCGAAGAAAAAACCTCAAAGTTTCAATATAATTAAGAACTTCGAAAATTTTAGAAACATAATAATAAAATCCATTTAAATATTCTTCTTTGGATTTGTTTTTGATCCGAATTTTTAATTGAGATTCCAAAAGTTTTTGCACTGTTCCTAAGTTTGAGAATTTATACAAGTCTGTAAATTTTGAATTTTATCAGTTTTGAACACCGCGAGATATTTATAACTTTCAACATCTTACACGGTTTCACTACTTAAAAAATTGAAGGTATTATAAAGTTTTAACTTAACAAAATTTTCAATTTCAACTCATTAAAATTGTAAAAACTTTATAGCGGTTAAAACTTTTTCGTCTATCAACTTATGAATTCAATAACTGAGAAAAATAGAAGAGAAGTTGTTTGTCTTTTTAGCTGTTAACTTTAAAAAATTTCAAAATTTTTTAGACTGATTTTCGATTTTCAAATTTCTCGATTATATTCTCTCGAGCCCCTTCTTCGCCTACATGCTTGATAATTATATTTTCGATATTGATGTGTTTCATAACTAAATTCTCAGAAATAAGAAAAACAAGTTTTAAAAGTTCCGTCAATAATAAAAAAAATAATTTCGCTAACTTAAAAATGAGAATTTGCAAAAATATCAAATGTGGGATTATAAAAAAAAAGGAAAAATTTTTCAAGACTATTCAACTCACAATGTGAAACATAAACAAAATATTTTTATTTGCCAATAAAGGTTAAATGTTTACAAGCGTGGCTCCTGTCAAAATGGGTTAAAAAAAATTTTTAGACGAAAACGGACGAAAAAGTCCACTTTTTTCGACCGCTGCGCGGTTGAAAGTGCACTTTTTCACCTGTTTTCGTATAAAATATTGTTCGCACCACGGGCAGAAGTTTTTTTCTCACTCGTGGGAAAAAAATTCTGTCCTAGGTACGAAATGTACTATTTCTCCAAAAAAGTTGTATTTTGTTGCAAAAATAAGAAACGAATCGGACGAAACCTGAAAATTAATTCACAACTGCATTTCATGAGAAAAAAATCGGCCCCACAACGTATTCGAAACCGCAACCACTCGATGTCCGGTCGAGTGCTCTAATACTTGAGCTATGTGAGGCATCTTCTAATCTCATGAAACTATTTCTCTTAGTTTGATCAAGAATATACAATTCGAATTTCATAACAGAAATAGAGAAACCTGAAAAATTAACACGAAAATGAGTGTGGTGGTTTCTTTGTTTTTTTAAAAAGCTCACTCAAGCAACCTCACTTCCCGCGAAAACTCCATTTCATGAGTATAAGAAAAAAATTTCAAATATCTTTTTTTCATTAATCTAGGTTTCCCCCAAATCGTTTCTTATTTTTGCAACAAAATAAAACCTTTTTAGAAAACAAATTTTTTTTCAACAAATTTTAACAGGACTCACGATTGTAAACACATTGACCTTATATTTCATATTCATATTCGTGCTACTCGTATTGATACATATGTTAGCATGATATCATTATTACACTTACGTCGATTTTGGGAATCAGCTGAATCGTCGATTTGTTTTTTGTTTAGAACATTGCTGTCGTTTTCGCTCGTTTCACGTTGTTCGGGTACGTCTTACCGCTGAAGCTTTATTTCGTTTCGGTTGGATTCCTCTACTTCATGATCGTTTTCTCTTTTTCTCCTGATCACAAATTTATTCATTTTTTCTCATACCTTTCATTCGACAGTCGGCCCGAAGCAAACTGAAGCAAACAGGATTTAGGACTATATAGGAGTGTTGCAAGTGCGAAAAAGACAGAACAGCACACGAACTTAATGAATTGTGTTGTACTGTCAGTTGCTGTCGGCAGTTGGCAGATGGAGACTCTGCCGCGCGGTACACGCCGCGATTTTTCAAATGTTTCTGTGGAACGGACTAATACAATGTTCTACGTATTTTGCATGCACAAACGCAGGGCAATCGTACATCAGTAGATCGCATGTGTTGTTTTCAACATATGGTGAAGTCCCATGTGTTGTGTGCGAAACACACACAACAGGTCTTCCACCGCGCCTGCCTGTGATGGATGGATGCGAAGCCACCCCGGCAAAACAATGTCAATATACGACACCCCAAAAATTTTAGTTACTGCTATGCCGCTTGCTCTTACACAGTCTAACATTCAAGCCGGCTTTCGCGCAACTGGGACTGTTCCATTTAATTGGCATTTGGTTACTGAACTCGATTTTGCACCTGCATTTGCGACAGATAGGCCAAATCCTGTAAATACAATCGAGGCAACTGAGGGCCCTTTTCAGAATGCTAGGGCACCTGAGGGTAAAACGCCAACATCATCACCTTCTATTTTAACTCTAGAGCCACCAGAAGAGTCGGAGGAGCTTTCTAATGCAGCTTTTTGTACAGCAATCTACTGTAAAAACGCCACAGTGTTCACAAGTCCCAGACAGGGAACAAGAAAACATCATTGCAGATCCTGAATCTTTGATTAAACTACCGGGACATCAAAACAGTGGTAGCGCTCAGGAAACTTCACCCAAACCCTCTACAAGTTCCAACCCCGTTCCTGTGCTAACAAATCAAACAGAAAATATCGCGACTTTGAGTACACCACTTCCGGAAGAAGGTTTTTTTTTCAATTTACTTTTTGTGTTTTGAGCAATGGGGCAATATTATGGAGGATAAAAAATATGAACGCCTGGTACAGTCGAAAGCATGAAGCGTTACACTTTGATTCGATGACAATTGTGATAAGAACGGTTCTAATATCAATGTATAAAACTTCACAAGCCTTCGACAGCACAATAACTAAATCAAACTTTTAAACACAGTTATAATTATTTATTTTAACAAAAATAATATTTAATTAAAACATAACCGGCGGGGATTTTTCGCAAAACTTTCAACCACTTTATCATTAAAAATTTTTAAGGTTTTTATTTATTATAGCTCTGTGTACACTCATCACGGCTAGACCATTAAGGCGATCTTCTGCCATGGTGCTTCTAAGCCATGTTTTTAGTCTTCTGAGGCTGCTAAAGGATCGCTCTACTGTACAGGTCGTGCATGGTAAAGCGATCAACATTTTCAATGCTTTTTCCGTTTCGGGAAAGAAGGAATTTGTTTCTTTTAGGACATCAACAACTGTAAGATTTGTTAGATTAAGCCTATCGTGCCACAATTGCTGCCAAAGTCCGATTTCATTCTTTATGTTCGGTAAATCATAAAACTGGGCAATAGATTCCCAAGTGGTTTTCAGTTGTCATCTTTTGCATCTGTGCCGGGTGTAACTTCAGCAAAACGTACTTCAAGGGAGGTGATAATTGAATCCAAGTATGGTATTACTAAAGACCTCTTCCAGTATTCTGAAGGGCTTTCTGCTGGATGATTGCTTCTATGACGTTGTTTCCCCGTAATACGCGGCATTGATGTAATGTCCTCCTCCAGTCCGACTTTCTCCGCATCAGCAGTAGCTTCCTTTATAATTTCGTCTGTCACTTTTTCCGGATTTTCACGGTGGTTTTTAATTAAAAGTAAAATCCTTTTAACGTATTCCGAGGCTTTGACCACATCCAAAGCTACAGATTGGAGTACGTTGACTACGGGTTTCATAAAAGCCGAGGATTTGGCTACCAACATAATCGCGAGAATGAAAGAAATTCTGGAAGTAGCCGCATGCAGTTGGAAGGCACTTTTCCGAGTTGCACTGTTTCCTTCCTGAGATAATGTTTCTAAGGCTTCCAGAATTACTGGAAGATTTTCTTTAAAAACTCTGATGCTTTTGTGTTTCTCACTCCATCTTGTCTCGCAAAGTCTGGAAATGTTAGGTATCAACTTCCTCCTCAAAACTGATTCCCGAAAAAATTTATAGTATATTTGGTAGTTCCCATGGCATTTCTAATTTCAGGAAGTGAATTTAGATCATTGATAACTAGATTAAGTTTGTGGGACGAGCAATGAAAGTAGAGGGCTTTGGTGTACTTTTTGCGTAAGATCACTTGTACCCCTCCGTCTTTTTCTGACATCGTTGAACAACCATCAAAACCAAAACCAACGCATTTATGTCTATTCAGATCTTCTTTTGTCAAAAACTCATTTATGCTATGTGCAATCGATATCGCATCCAAATCTTTTAGCTCAATGAATCCGACAAACATTTCTTGGACTTCCTGTGTTGCTTCATCAAAATATCGCATCCAAATCGATAGTTGTTCAGTGCCAGAAATATCAGCTGTTTCGTCTGCTAGCACACTATATGCTGCTGCTTCTTTCACTTTTTTCATAATATCAGCCTTAATAACGTTTCCACAAATACCAATAATTTCATTTTGAATATGCACTGAACGGTAGTTTGCATTCTTTGTCCCTTGCTCAAGGTGTTTCTTTAAAATCAAATCTCCCGCATCAATTCGCAGCCTGTATAAATCCTCGAGAATACCTTCACCATAATGTTTACCTCTCAGTGCCAAGTCGTGTGACCCGCAAAAGGTAATGCAGGAAATAATAGATTTTATAATTTTGCGATTTTCTTCAATAATTCCCTGGAAATATTTATTCAGTTGCACATCGACAGGCACACCTTCGAGAAAAGATTTAGCAGCTTTCAATGCCTCCTTATGGAAGTGGGTTTCAACGTGCTTTTTGCACTGCTCGTGAATATCTTTGAACTTACAAAAGGGCCTTATAGTAAATGATACCAATATGCCTCTAAATGAATTTGGATTTGGTGGGAACAACGTACAATATTTACGAAATGCTTCTTTTTGGTGCGTGGAATATACCAACCGTGGAGAGTACGTTTCCAACCAAGAATAATTAAATTTTCTCTTAAATGTTTTGCGTTTTTCGCAAAGTTATAGGTCGCGAAACGGGACCAACAGTTTTCAATCAATTACTTCTTCTTTTCGGTTGATAACATGTGTGCCCATCCAGCATATCGCCCGATATCATTTTCATCGCAGTCGTCCTCATCCATCAATGAATCAGGATTCGGCACCAGAGCCAGATATCTAGAGGAACTTGGTCTAGGTAGTTCCTGCGGCTGAATATAACCTGTTGTGGTTGTGGTGACCGATGAAGATACATGCGATATTGTCGTTACTTTGTCCTGTTCATCGCTGTCGCTACTTGATTCATCAGTTTTTTTTCGTTTCAAACTTCCTGCAAAATAAAACGCTTTGATCAAACTTTTTGTGATTAATTAAGTTTTTACGGGAGAGCAGTTTTGTTCAATTACTTATAAACATTATCTCAGGAAGCTTTTTTTAGCCTTATTTATATAAAGGATCTGTTTTAATTTGTATTTAACTAAACAACAAATATAATTTATGTTTTGTTTTCATAATTAATTACTGAAAACGAAACCACTGTTTAGCTAACGTTAAATTCATAGAGATTGAATCAATAAACTCGTTTTTAATAAATTAAAAGTTTTTCTTAACATTTCCCTTCCACATAATCGATCCTTTCTTTCCACATAAAAAATATGCCAAATAAAATTAAAAATGATATTCTTAACGATTATTATACGTCTCTATCCTGCTAGTATATCCGTTACCAATGCTATTAGCTAAGAGAAATAAAAATACTAGCTCTAAGTCCAAGATTAAAGCAGTACATAACTTACCAAAAAACTTTCTGATTTCCATTTTGTTAAGATGATGAATGGAGACACACTCAGAAACTTCACAACTCAACACTGAGATGATGAGATGAGATTTTTGACTATACAAAATTTAGATGTTTTGTTAATATAGGAAACGACGCGATGACAAGTTCCTATAATTGGTGACCCTTACGTTTTATTGTTATTAATAAACAAGTGAGAAAAACAAAAAATAGAAACAATGGCAACCGGTGGTGAAGCGTCAACACCTGGAGAGAGAAATATTCCTGCGGAAACCCCGAAAGCTTCGCCAAATGTCGCGCGTGAATTGTGGCCCGGTAGTGAACCCCCTCGACTAGAAGCCGTGCGTGATGTAAAATTACCGCCATTTTGGGAGTCGCAAGTTGAACTTTGGTTTTCCCAGATTGGATCCACCTTCGGTCATTATAAAGTGTATTCGGATACGGCAAAATTTAACGCGGTAGTGACATCCCTGGATATTACCATCCTCAAGCATGTTGCGGAGGTAGTAAAACATCCGCCGGTCGGAAATAAATACGAGGAGCTAAAAACGCAATTGATTGCTCGATTGCAGCAGCTAACGCAAGTGCTAACGGAGCTCGAATTGCGTGACCAAAAGCCATCACATCTATTTCGTCAGATGCAAAACATGGCAGGCTCGCAACTGCCAGAAGATGCTCTACGTGCATTATGGTTACGACGTCTTCCAGTGCATGTACGCGCCATCATGTCCGTGTCAACCGAAAGAGACATCGCAAAACTGCTCGAAATGGCAGAGAAAATTGTCGAGGAGTTCAACGCTGCCCCAGCTGTAATAGCATCGACATCAAAAACTCCTGCTCCAAGCTCAGATCCAGTTCTCGTGGAAATATTAAACCGACTCGACAGATTAGAAGTGAATGTAAGAAATCAAAATCCACATTCTAAAAATCGATCCCGTTCACGTGCTCGCTGGCGCTCAAGGTCTCAAACACGCACACATCAAGGTACAGACAAGAAAAATTGTTTTTATCACCGGAAATTTGGGAAAAAGGCGATTAAATGCCGTCCACCACGCCAATTTTCCGAACAGGAAAACTAAAACCGTCATCGTCAAATGCGGTCAGCGATGACGTTCACTTAAAGAAGAGCCGCCTATTAGTAACTGACAAGCAAACAGGGCTGAGATTCCTCGTGGATACAGGTGTAGAGATATCGGGCAAAACGCGTCAGGAAGAACGGAAATTGTACGCTGCAAATGGAACGACAATCAACACGTTCGGAGAACCAATCCTTTCGCTCGACTTTGGATTACGGAGGATTTTTAAATGGCGTTTTTGCATTGCCACAGTGGATCATCCTATACTTGGAACTGATTTTCTACAACACTTCAATTTGCTCGTTGATGTCAAGCGGAAGCGGTTGGTGGATGGTAAGACAAATCTTGAAGCTGTCGCAACATTTTCAGATAAACCAGCCGAAGCAATCACTACTGTAAATAGAAAGATGCCATTTCACAACATCCTCGCTGAATTTCCTGAGCTGACGAGTTCTGTGACAACGCCGCAAACCAAAAAAACAATACTCCAACACTACATATTGACGAAAGGCCCGCCAGTCGCGGAACGAGTTCGCCGATTACTGCAGGACAAATATCAATCCGCAAAAGCTGGCTGATATGTCGTCCTTCAAGTGGCACGTGGGCTAGTCCACTACACTTAGTCCCAAAAAAGTCGGGAGAATGGAGACGCTGTGGCGACTACAGAAAACTGAACGCAGTTACGATACCAGATCGATATCTGGTGGCAGGAATGGAAGATTTTAATCATAATCTACACGGGAAGACAATCTTTTCGACCATAGATTTAAGCCGTGCCTATCATCAAGTACCGATTGCAGATGAGGACATCGAAAAGACAGCGGTTTTCACACCCTTTGGACTTTTTGAGTTCTTGACGATGCCTTGTGGACTCCGGAATGCAGCCCAAACCTTTCAAAGGTATATCGACATTGTTCTCTCGGGGTTAAGCTACAATTTTGGATACCTGGATGACATCCTTATCGCGTCCAGCTCAGAAGAGGAACATCGGATACATTTACAGGAAGTGTACACTCGATTAAAGGAACACGGCATCAAAATTAACGTCACCAAATGCAATTTTGGGAAACCCCAGGTAAGTTATTTGGGATTTCTGGTAAGCAGCGAAGGAATCAAGCCGCTACCAGAAAAAGTTGATGCAATACTGGAATGTGAAAGGCCAAAAACTATTCAAAGTCTACGGAGATATTTGGGCATGATCAATTTTTACCGGAAATTCCTAAAGAATGCCGCAGAAGTACTTGCTCCGCTAAATGAATTCTTGCGCGATTCCCGAAAAAATGATAAAAATGATAAAAGGCTAAAATTGGACGACAACAACAATTAATGCCTTTGATAACAGTAAAAAATTGTTAGCAGCAGCAGCTTGTATCAAACATCCGGTTAAAAATGCTCAGCTGGCTATAACAACGGATGCCTCAAATCTCGCGATGGGAGCAATACTGGAACAGTTTGTCGATGGAATTTGGCTGCAACAAGGATTTTATTCCTAAAAAATTTAGCGACACTCAACAAAACTACAGCGTCTACGATAAAGAATTGTTGGCGATCTATTCGGCGATCAAATATTTTTGAGACAGAGTAGAAGGACATCAATTCGTGATACGAACCGACCACAAGCCACTGTGCTACGCTTTCACATAGAAGTCATCAAAAGCATCACCACGCCAAATTCGACAAATAGAGTATATTTCCCAGTTCATGACAGACATACTCCACGTTAAAGGTGAAACAAATATTGTGGCAGACACTCTATCTCGACTTGATGCAGTTACTGCACATAAAGCACTCGATATGGCAGACGTAGCAGCGGAACAACAACATGATAGCGAATTACAAAGTCTGTTACACTCGGAAACATCGTTGGATTTGCAGAGAGTACAGAAGAGTGGAAAGCATTTGTACTGTGACTTATCGACAGGTATCACACGACCCTACATACCACAAGCACTTCAGCGTCAAGCATTTGATTCTGTGCACCGCCTGTCATACTCCAGTGGAAAGGTTACCAGTCGTTTACTTCGTGAAAAATTCGTCTGGCCAAAAATGCACAAAGATATTGCGAATTGGGCAAAATCATGCATTCAGTGCCAAAGCTCTAAAACTAGCCGACACGTCACGACTTTCCCGTTAAAGTTTGCAGCGCCAGATAAAAGATTCGACCACATACATCTCGATTTAGTTGGTCCACTGCCAGTTGTAAACAATTTTAAGTATGTCCTTACGATGATCGATCGTTTTTCGCGATGGACGGAAGCCATACCAATTACTGAAATCACCGCCGACACAGTCGCTACCAATTTCTATCACCATTGGGTCTCACGTTTAGGTACACCAAGGATTATTACAACAGATCGCGGTTGCCAATTCGAATCGATGCTTTTCCGTTCGCTAACCGAAATAATTGGATGTAAGCACATCAGGACGACTGCTTACCATCCTTCATCAAATGGAATGGTGGAACGCTGGCATCGATCTTTAAAGGCAGCACTCATGTGTCATGAAGATGAAAACTGGCTTTAAGCTCTGCCTACAGTTCTTCTCAGCCTTCGATCTGCCTACAAAGAGGACATTAAATGTACTGCAGCGGAAATGGTATACGGTACCACACTCCGGATTCCAGGAGATTTTGTTGAGGATACGGATAGTAAAAGCGACGAGACAGCATTTGTGTCGAAATTTCGAAAAGACATGCGGCGACTGCGGCCAACACCTGTTGAACATCATCGACATAGCAGCATATTTATTTTCAAGGACTTGGTAACATGCAGACACGTCTTTGTACGAGTCGACGCGGCCAAAAAATCTTTGCAGCAGCCGTATGCTGGTCCATTTCGCGTACTTGAACGAACGATTTCAAAATCCTCATGGACGGCAGAACATCACAAATATCAATCGACAGATTGAAACTGGCCTATATTTTAAACCCAGACATTGAAGAACCAACGCCATCACCATTTGCCGATTATGACAGCCGAAGACCTCCAATTACAAAAACTTACGCGGGACCGAATCAAAACAAAAACGGAGAGTCACATTCGATGTTGACACATCTAAGGGAGGAAGCATTGTAGCGGATCTGTAAGCGGCAAAGCGCCATCTCTCTGTGAATTAGGTCAGAGATGCCGAACAACTTTTAAATATGTTAGCTTAAATTATTGTATATATAATTTCTTCTGGTTTTATACTCCGACCGATAAAGTTAGTTTCTGTGCGATTAATAAAAACTATTTTTGACTATACAAAATTTAGATGTTTTGTTAATATAGGAAACGACGCGATGACAAGTTCCTATAGTTCATTGAGCAAACGCCATCTAGCACCGAGTAGCAATACTAGGTTTTACAAGAATTGTAGTCGATTTATTCAACTGTAGGTGTTTCTTATTAACACTTACAGATGGCAATGTCCACAAAACCAATTAAAATTGTATGCGATGCCCTCGAGGAAGAGGAATATATGGTATCGAAAACTCCGGCGAGCCGCAAACTGACTCGGTGGTTCTTCGGGCTCTCAAGATGAGTGAGTGGTGCCTGCGACCTGTAATCCAGGGAACTAACCGTGACCAAGCAACCTCACCGGAGTATCCTCTGTTTAGGGGGTAACTGTTGCATGGGTTTTTCTATCAAAGCAAGAATATATGTACTCGTATTTATTGTGCATGTGATTAAAGTTTCCTTGAGTTATATCATTTTATGTGTCTGCATACCGTAAATTAAGTACAAAACCCTTCTGACATGAGCGTAGTTCTATCCACCCAACTTTTTTTTTTTGGTTGTACGTTAATGTTACTAAGCTATTTATTCACAAATAATATACACATACAAAGACTGTTGAAAAGGTTTCGTAAGTAAAAAATCCCAATTCTGCCCTCATCAAATATTAAATTTAGTAATCCTCCAATTTGGAGCATAATCACATCCTTATTAATACTGCCCGTGGCTACTGTTGAATCCAATAAACGATTACAAAATACTCGTAGATTGCGGTGGATGCTTTTGACCTTTCCACAAATTCTAAGCTCTTGTATGTACTCGTACTTATCCTACTACACATTTCTCCCAACATATACGGATCCATCATCCTGTTGAAGCATTCCATGTAAACTCGTTTGTTTGAGCCTACGTAGGCATTAAACGCTGCCACCCATTCGGATGATGTTATTGATTAGGTCGCAAAAGCTGGAACTGGAGCATAAACCACAACATGGACCAGCCATTATGTGCTATACGTTGATTGCTTTTATGCGATTAGAGTGATTATTGTAGAGGATTACAATATGACTTGCAGCGCGGACAACGTATTACCAAGCACAGTTGCAAGTTTTGCTGAAATAATTCAATAAATCAACCAATAACGAATTTCGCTGTGGAAATAATGAATTTAGTTCACTATTATCAGCGGTTTTGTGGCGTTGCGATTCTTTCAAAGGTTTAACGGTCAGTATTAGCTTTGACCGCTTCACATTAATGTTACATTATTGCTACATATTGAGATAATATATGTAGAGGGGTAAATATAATTTAAAGCTTTAATTACTGAATTAGGTTCGGTTCTGTATTGAATGCTTTGCATTTTATATGAAATATCCCAGCGCGATGGTCTTATTCTATCGTTTTATCGCATTTTTTATAGTCAGCATGGGCACATTGTCTTATTTGCAAAAAAAGTAAAACGTTGTCTCAACTAAACACTTCATTTTCCCATAAACTAATACTATCACTAAATAATTATCGTTTGAAACAATTCAAACGTCTACATGCTGCTCCAGAGGTATTCAAATTAATAAAAAAAGAAATATTTCAATTAAATTCCTACTAATTGCTCTTTAAATCAAGCCCTATAAAAATTACAATTAAGAACACCTGCACATGGGAGCTTTAGCTGAAAGCAACTAGATCTCACGTGTGTATTGCGACTGCGAGCAATCTGTTACGAAGGGCACTAAAGTAGTAAGTATTAACTGTTCTATTTATATGAAACTCATACGTTGTTACAGGAACGTATGCAGCATTTTTAATTAAGCACAGCACAATCCGTTTTATTTCGAATTTAATGGTTCGTAAACTGTCTTTGCACGCAGATCCCTTTTTATTGTTTTCCACAGTAATATGTGAAATGTGGTGCATTACGTTTAGCTTTATGTACGAGTATACTTACGAGTATATGCTCAGACTGGCGCATATGAAAGTTCGATGGCCTCCTAGAATATTTCGGTTGAATTGATTTTTGCTTGTGATCTTTTCTCGACTTGACGTCTTTAATATATTATAGACTTTTTATTAGCATTATCGTTAACGTTACAGATTTCAAAACAACTATAAATTTTGCGGAACGCCTGTTGCAATAGAGAATTGTGACGCTGCTTTATGGAATTAAAATATGAAAATGACATACTCGTATTATGAGAATTTTGTAAAATAATTTTATAATTTCCTACTTGAATCAAGACTAGTCTGTCCATCCGTCCTTCCGTTCATGTGTCAAATTGATCCAATCAAATCATTTTGAATATCTTTTGACAAGCCTGAAAAAGTTTTGAGTTTTCGAGGTGGTTTTTTAAAATGGGGTCATGCTTTGCAAGCAAAGAATTGGTTTTCACATAATTGCCTCTGTTAGACGAACCAACAGAAGCGTTATGGCCACGAAAAGCCAGTTATTTTTTTGTGGTAGGGAGGTGAATGCTATTTATGCACAGAGTGTGGGACTCCCATGCGCAACGACTACCCACTAAACACCTCCCCTGTCAACCTGAGAACCCAGCCTGGAACCGTTTGACGCATTACTTCGGGCCAGGTCTCGTTTTGTTACGCCGTGGGGCGCCTTCAAGCTGGGGAGTCCCTTTCCTAGCGGGAGGGGAGAGGGGAAGAGGAAATGCCAGAAGAGCAATCCCCCAGCCCCAGCGCCCCCGGCTGCTGTGAGTCCCTTTTGTATTTTAGGACTGCCCGAGCATAATGTGCCACCTGGTTCCATTTGTCAACCGATTCAAGCATCACCGCAACTATATTATCCGGGGTGAGCTCTTCCGTCCCCCTGTAGAGTTCCCTTCGCAGCCTGACCCATTTGGTACACGCAAAAAATGTGTGACAGGAATTGTCCTCCTCTCCTGGGCAAAACCGACAATCGGAAGACCGTGACTTACCGATCTTATGCGGGTAAGGCTGAAAACACCCATGCCCGCTCAAAAGCTGGGACAGATAGAAGTCAGTCTCACCATTCCTTCGATTTAGCCACGGTCTTACATCCGGGATGAGGCGCGCAGTCCACTTTTCCTTCGTGCAACTGACCTAAGACTGCTGCCAATCGTTGAGCGAGCGGTGTCTCTCCTCGCGAACAACCGTCTCCCTAGCATTCTCGTTTTGGCGCAGGTAAATAGCGCGGCGCTCTCTAGCAAGGAGGGCGACAGGTATCACACCTGTAATAACTCTCACCGCAGAGTCAGGGACTGTTGGATACGAAGATGCAATTCTCAGTGTTCCTCTTCTCTGTACCTGTGCCAAACGTTTTCGGTATACCTCCTTGCTGAGATCGTCGCCCCATACCTCTGCTCCGTACAGTAGCACTGACCCTACAGCACTCATCAAGAGGCGTCTTCTTGATGGGCTGGGTCCCCCTACGTTGGCCATAAGTCGACTCAGAGCCGATATTCTCAGCCGTTGCTCTGATTCGCTCAGAGAAACTCATCTTCGAGTCGATCAGTAGCCCCGGGTACTTCACCGCTGACTTCGATTCGATTCGTAAGTCGGCAATACTGATCATCCTTACTCTAGGGATTCTCTTTTTTGTCAAGATGACCACTTCGGTTTTCTCCAGTGCTAAACTGAGCCCACGAGCAGTCATCCAGTCCCTCACTCGGCGCATTAGCATACCTAGCCTAAGTTGCGCTTGTTCAACGGTGCGACCAGCGACCAGAGCCGCAACATCGTCCGCATAGCCGACCATGCGCGACTCATCTGGCATCTCAAGTCTCAGTAGCCCGTCATAAGACACGTTCCACAGGTCCGGACCAAGGATAGATCCCTGGGCAACACCCGATGTAATTTCCATCCTTCGTTGGCCCTGTGTCGTGTCGTAGAGCAGGCTTCGGTCCTTTAGGTAGTTCCTCAAAAGCCGCATTAGATATTCTGGGACTTGAAAAGAGTTTTCCAGCGTATCCAGAATATCCACCCATCTAGCGGAGTTGAAGGCATTCTTGACGTCGAGTGTCACCAACAGGACGATCTGTCGCTTGGTGTGACTATATGCCTCTGCTCTTTGGACCGCGTTCACCACCTCTGCAATCGCATCAATGGTAGAACGTCCTGCTCTAAAGCCGTACTGCCGAGGAGATAGGTCCCCAGCAGCACGAATCGCGTCAGTGAGTCTTCCCTTGATGAGTTTCTCTAGCACTTTCCCAGCCGTGTCTAGCATGCATAACGGGCGATATGCAGACGGCGATTCGGGATTTCCCTTCCCCTTGCTGATCAGTACGAGCATCGCCACCTTCCATCGTACCGGGAAAACCCCGTCCCGTAGGCAAGCGTTGAATGTGCTGCGCGGTAAGTCAGGACAGTGGTGATAGACGAGCCACAACACCTCAGCCGGAACACCATCTGGACCTGGAGCCTTCCTCGCTTTCAATGAGAGGACTGCCTCCTCCAGTTCCAGCTGTGTGAAGAGTGGGCAGTCGACTGCTGTTTCACCACGGACAGCGTCAACACGGACGGGATGGGCGGGGAAGAGTCCTCGCACTATCACGTCCATCTTTTCCGCGTCATGTATACAAGGCTTCCGTAGGGCACCAAGCTTCCGCATGACCAGCTTGTAGCCAAGGCCCCACGGATCCTTGTTCACACTGTCCACTAGGTCTTGCCAGCAGCGAGCCTTGCTACTGTTGATCAGTTTGCGAAGGCATTTCCTGGCCGACTTATATGCTGCCACCTAGTTGCATGCCTCGTCACCGTTCCGCGCCCGTTGAGCCTCACGACACTCCCGTCACTTTTCAGCGATTTCAGTTGACCACCAGTACACTGGGGGCTTGCCGTGCGGGGTCTTTGACGGGGCATAGAAGCGCAGCAAGCAGTCGTAATAATGCTCATAGTAGAGTTCACCACATCTTGAGCTGCCCATTCTTCCGTCCCCTTCGAAGCTCCCTGCAGCGGCTCACCTGCTGTGAGCACCTCGACGAACCTCTCGACGTCCATCCTTCCAATGTTCCATCAAGTTGTAGAAGGCCGAGAGCATGGACGTCGTGAGACAGCATCACTTATCTCAAGCAGAATGCACTGATGATCACTGGCTGAGTAGTCCTCTAATACTTTCCAGTTGTATATCCTCCGTACTAAGGACTGCGAGGCGAATGTCACGTCCAGTATGGTTCCCTCACAGCCTATACGGCGGAAAGTCGGCGTGTTTCCGGAGTTTAGTACGACAAGGGCCGTCCTGGCTGCCATTTCGAGGATTCGTTTTCCCCGCGGATCCGTCTGAGGCATGCCCCATTCGATTGCTTTAGCGTTGGAGTCGCCCCCAACGAGTACTTTGCCCTCTGCGTTCGAGACAGCGCCCTCCAAAGTATTTAGCTTGGCTTGGAAAGATGATATCGATTTGTTAGGCGTTAGGTACACACTAAAGAAGGTGGTCCCTGAGCACTGAACCCGCACGAAATCATCCCCCCGTCCACAACTCTCCGATTGAAAGCTCACTGTTCCGAACCCAGATGGCGGCAGTACCAGTTTCATCAGAATACCATAATGCAGAACTTTTATTATGGTGTTGCTCACTCAGCAGCAAGAAGTCGGCTTTCATGTCCCTCGCAAACTGCTCAAGCAGATTTTGGGCGGTTGAACTGTGGTGTAGGTTTAGCTGCAAGATGCGGGTCATCGGAGTTCTGATTTTGTCTTGGCTAGGGCTTCCTGGGACACCCGGGATTTTCCCTGATCCCAAGACGTGTCCAAAATCAGATTTTGGATCAGCATCCTTGCAAAGAATACAGTGTGCCTCCTTCGTACACTCTTTTCTTTTATGTCCCATTTCACCGCATTTGTAACATAGGGAACTCCTATCGGGTCCTTTGCATACTTGTGTGGTGTGACCATAACCAAGGTATTTGAAACATTGAAGAGGCATTGCTCTTCGCCGTACCCTACAGACAACCCACCCTATTCGTACTTTGCCCTTGTTCAGGAATTGTTCGGCGTCCTTTTCGGTCAAGTCAACTATGGCCATGCGTTTCCCCTGTTGTTTTCTGGTGTCAGTCTCACTTTGATCCTTCACACGCTAGGGAACTCCCTTTTGATGGCCTCTTCTACCTCGTCGAGATCCGTCACGCAGTCAATGTCTCGTATTTCGATCGTTGCCATCGGCTCGAGCGGGGCTATAGTTGCGCTTTTGCCGAGGACTTTCTTTACTGCGTCACAGAATGCTTCTTTATTGCCGACCTCTGCTCCGAATTCGACCAATATGTGGCCCGACCACGTTGGTCGTACTACTTTAATGGTAGTTTTGGTGTCTTCGGGCCTTACGTTTCCCCTGATGTCCCGCAGTACCTCCGCGTCTGATCGGCCATCTTGGGGCTTTACGAGCAGTGCTTGCTGCTGGGGTCTTCGTCGGGGCTTCTGCCTCTCTTGTTTTGCATCAGGTCTTTTTTCTAATTGGGCGTTCGTGCGAACTTTACTTTCTGGCTTTTTTTGAAGGAGTTTCTTTGCGGCTTTCTTCGCTCCTTTAGTAAGCACTGTCTGGAACCCGTGATCTGGTGCTCCACGCCCATCAAGTGCCTCTTCCTTCCTTCTTTTATCCCGATCTTCTTCGATTGGGCTAAACGCCATTCTTTTATTGACTTTTAATGGTGGAGCTATCAGCATGTCACCTTTAGATTTCACCCCAAGAGCCTCTTCAGCCTTCTGTTCGTCTTCGGCCCTTAACCAGCTCCTCCAATAGTGGCCTATACGATCTAGGAGCTCCTCTAGCTCAAGGAGCCCGACCTTTGCTGCTTCGCTGATTGTTGGGGAGTCGCGTGCAGATTGTATTCTTTTCAGAACATCTCCCGCTTTTCGGAGCAGCCTTTCTTCTTCGTACCGCTGGGCCGCAATTGTACCTTGCAACCAACCTTGGGAGAGGTTATCGCTTTCCGTTTCCGAGTGCAGTACTTCCGTCACATTTTCGACGTTGGCGGTGCACTCACGCGGTGCCTGGTCACTCGTTGCTTTTCGTGCCGTAATCTCCTCGTTGGCTTCTGGATTTTTCCTTGCAATGTCGGGATTTTCGACCCTTGCATCGGTCGCTTCGATAACGATTGCAGCAGTGACAATCGAATTTCCGGTGCTCTTTATGCTATCTTCTGAGGCTCGAACACCTGAGGCGTCCTGCAGAGTTTCCCGCTTTTCCTTAATAGGACGCTCTGGCGTTCGCATCATTTTTTTGCTACACCCGAACGCCGCAGGAATCTCAGTCTGAACCAGACTGTCTGCTCCTCCGTTTTTCGTCTGCCTTAACTGCCATTGTGTTATTATTCTTCGTTTTTACCGTGGTCAGTACCGCTTTGGATGTACTGTTAACATCGTGGCTGCAACCGCTGGTTGCGTCGTCGTTATTACTATTTGTTTCTTTTTTTGGATGTTTTTGGTCTTTTGATTTTGTTTGCTCCAGTTTTGTTGGGTCCCCCCTCGGAGCCGCTATCTCCGTTCGTATGTGTAGTCGCCTTTGTTGTCTCATGGTTATCTTTGCAGAGCAGGGAGGCCATGCGAGGGTTGGCACAAGCCCTTATGGGGACAAGTGCTCAGGGCCAGACCAGCGCTAATCGGAAGTCCGTCTCAACCGAACCTACATCACCAACCTAGTGGTGAGAACTTCGCACGTACTCCGAGGCCTGCCAAGGTTTTACCGGGATAGAGACGGTATGATAGTTGAATTGGAGCCTTTCACACACAAGTTTCACCTCGGCGCTACTGTGCAAAGCAACTAGGTCCAAACCATCACATCCGCCAGCCCAAAGCGTCAATTCCAGTTCGTTGTCCAAAGCGTAGTCCAAATTCAATCAGAGTCGTTACCCGTCATCCCAGGAGGGAACCTCACGGCGCCCTCCATATCCTCAGGTCCGTGGGGGCGGCGCTCCCCTAAGAATGATAGCCTCCAAGAGTGTTCCTGTCGACCGGCATTCCCCCCGCGGGAATTTCCTCGGGTACGTGGGCGCGGAACTCCCCAAAGAATGCTAGCCTCCAAGAGTGCTCTTTTCGACCGGCATTCCCAATGCGGGGAAAAGCCAGTTCTTGAATACCAACAAAAGACACAACATCGATGAGGTATTTTAAAATTTCACGATTTTTTTTGACTTGGTCATTGTGTGCTTTAATGTTCAATGACCGCTGGCAATCGATCATTGTCTTAATGTGTGGTAGATTACCAAACTTTTTCCAAGCCAATATACAGCGCAGATGCTCTTGAGATATTTTAGCATGGCATTTTAAAGTTTTGTGCAAATTACTGAGGTCTGAAAACCTGGAAGTCCGCCAAACGTTAGTTTCTGATGAAAATAGTAGGCAAGACCAGCAAAAGAGTTTGTTAATTTATTTGCACCCACAAAGCCATTCAAATTCATTATAAAGTTTTGTTGAAAAATGTCTGACATAATTTCCCTTAACAGATTGCTGACTTAGTGAAATAAGCGGCATTAGTCGACCTGAATTTATAATTTTTTCTTGTCTTCGAACTTTCTAGAAGAAAAAGAACGCACAAGAAGTTCCTTGATAGCACAACAACAACAGTTTTCTAGCGACATCGTTATAAAAGTTTAATTTAAGCATTTTGTCTTTAATTTAACAAACAATAACAAAATCAATAAAATTCAAAGCAAAACCTGTCTTTTGAACTTTCCTCCGGATAAATTTTGACGACAAGAAATTTTTTCCTAGAACGGGAAATTAAAAATCCGATCATAACAAACGTTAATATTGACGGCTACTGAGGTACACTTGAAACCTCTTATTACACATTGAAATAAAAAAATTTAAATGTGCAAAGGTCAGGCCCGAGAATGAATGATTTTAATACAATAACATGCCAAGCTATGTTTATCTTTAACTAAAAAATTAATAGTTTAATTCGATTTTTGAGTACTTGGAGAGAAGGGGTTTTTGTTGGAACTTTCATCCCAGACATTTATGTATGTACTTGAAAAATAAAAAAAAATAAAAAAAAAATTTTAATCTTCAAAATCAATCAAACGGTTAAATGAAGATTAGTCTTACCGAAAACTTTCACATCCATATGGAAATAAATGGAAGATAGAATATCCATCGAATTTGAACACAAGAGTTAAAGATTGGTGATGGATATCTTCTGTTGTGAGATTTGTTGAAATTGATGGAACTGAGACTCCTTTGGTGGCTGAATGGTGACTTATAAAGACAATCGAAATTTTTGTTGCTTATTGTTTTTGTTTATGGTTTGTTAGGTGAACATTTAAATTTAAGTAAAAAGAAAGTTTTGTATTTATATTATTCCTAATTTTGTAATCTGGTTAGTGAGTTTTTTCCCTAGTTTTTAGGGTTTTGTAAAATAATTTTACAAAACCCTTCTAAAATCGCGTGCTGTCTGTCTGTCCGTCCGTCCAAGTGTCACAGCAGTTTTTCTCGGAAACTACTTAAGCTAGAAACATCAAATTTTGTATGTAGGTGTAAAGTGGTATTCTCTTCAAAGTTCAAATATAAAAAAAATTTTATAAGGTATTTAAGGGGGTCTCCCCATATAGGGGAGTTACCCCCGAAAAAAATTTCATTGAAAGTGGCCGATATGGGTATCAAATGAAAGGTCTTGGTGAGAACTTTTCAAAACAGGTCTTGGTTTGGCAAAGTTAGCTTCAAGGGGCGCACAGGGAGGGGAAATACACGAAAAATTTGTGTCCCCCACCTCGCGATTGGACACCTGTGATCCGAAAAATCTGAAAAAAATCAAGAATGTAGGTCTTGATGAGTACAACAACAACAAATACGTTAGAAATCGCAATACACTCAACTTTGTTGGTAATAGTCTGATTTATCGATTTTATGTTTTCTTGAATAAAATCTTAACGGTGCCCTTAAATTCAATGAAATTCAGTACACAGATGACTATTTTTCGTCTGCCTTAACTGCCATTGTGTTATTATTCTTCGTTTTTACCGTGGTCAGTACCGCTTTGGATGTACTGTTAACATCGTGGCTGCAACCGCTGGTTGCGTCGTCGTTATTACTATTTGTTTCTTTTTTTGGATGTTTTTGGTCTTTTGATTTTGTTTGCTCCAGTTTTGTTGGGTCCCCCCTCGGAGCCGCTATCTCCGTTCGTATGTGTAGTCGCCTTTGTTGTCTCATGGTTATCTTTGCAGAGCAGGGAGGCCATGCGAGGGTTGGCACAAGCCCTTATGGGGACAAGTGCTCAGGGCCAGACCAGCGCTAATCGGAAGTCCGTCTCAACCGAACCTACATCACCAACCTAGTGGTGAGAACTTCGCACGTACTCCGAGGCCTGCCAAGGTTTTACCGGGATAGAGACGGTATGATAGTTGAATTGGAGCCTTTCACACACAAGTTTCACCTCGGCGCTACTGTGCAAAGCAACTAGGTCCAAACCATCACATCCGCCAGCCCAAAGCGTCAATTCCAGTTCGTTGTCCAAAGCGTAGTCCAAATCCAATCAGAGTCGTTACCCGTCATCCCAGGAGGGAACCTCACGGCGCCCTCCATATCTTCAGGTCCGTGGGGGCGGCGCTCCCCTAAGAATGATAGCCTCCAAGAGTGTTCCTGTCGACCGGCATTCCCCCCGCGGGAATTTCCTCGGGTACGTGGGCGCGGAACTCCCCAAAGAATGCTAGCCTCCAAGAGTGCTCTTTTCGACCGGCATTCCCAATGCGGGGAAAAGCCAGTTCTTGAATACCAACAAAAGACACAACATCGATGAGGTATTTTAAAATTTCACGATTTTTTTTGACTTGGTCATTGTGTGCTTTAATGTTCAATGACCGCTGGCAATCGATCATTGTCTTAATGTGTGGTAGATTACCAAACTTTTTCCAAGCCAATATACAGCGCAGATGCTCTTGAGATATTTTAGCATGGCATTTTAAAGTTTTGTGCAAATTACTGAGGTCTGAAAACCTGGAAGTCCGCCAAACGTTAGTTTCTGATGAAAATAGTAGGCAAGACCAGCAAAAGAGTTTGTTAATTTATTTGCACCCTCAAAGCCATTCAAATTCATTATAAAGTTTTGTTGAAAAATGTCTGACATAATTTCCCTTAACAGATTGCTGACTTAGTGAAATAAGCGGCATTAGTCGACCTGAATTTATAATTTTTTCTTGTCTTCGAACTTTCTAGAAGAAAAAGAACGCACAAGAAGTTCCTTGATAGCACAACAACAACAGTTTTCTAGCGACATCGTTATAAAAGTTTAATTTAAGCATTTTGTCTTTAATTTAACAAACAATAACAAAATCAATAAAATTCAAAGCAAAACCTGTCTTTTGAACTTTCCTCCGGATAAATTTTGACGACAAGAAATTTTTTCCTAGAACGGGAAATTAAAAATCCGATCATAACAAACGTTAATATTGACGGCTACTGAGGTACACTTGAAACCTCTTATTACACATTGAAATAAAAAAATTTAAATGTGCAAAGGTCAGGCCCGAGAATGAATGATTTTAATACAATAACATGCCAAGCTATGTTTATCTTTAACTAAAAAATTAATAGTTTAATTCGATTTTTGAGTACTTGGAGAGAAGGGGTTTTTGTTGGAACTTTCATCCCAGACATTTATGTATGTACTTGAAAAATAAAAAAAAATAAAAAAAAAATTTTAATCTTCAAAATCAATCAAACGGTTAAATGAAGATTAGTCTTACCGAAAACTTTCACATCCATATGGAAATAAATGGAAGATAGAATATCCATCGAATTTGAACACAAGAGTTAAAGATTGGTGATGGATATCTTCTGTTGTGAGATTTGTTGAAATTGATGGAACTGAGACTCCTTTGGTGGCTGAATGGTGACTTATAAAGACAATCGAAATTTTTGTTGCTTATTGTTTTTGTTTATGGTTTGTTAGGTGAACATTTAAATTTAAGTAAAAAGAAAGTTTTGTATTTATATTATTCCTAATTTTGTAATCTGGTTAGTGAGTTTTTTCCCTAGTTTTTAGGGTTTTGTAAAATAATTTTACAAAACCCTTCTAAAATCGCGTGCTGTCTGTCTGTCCGTCCGTCCAAGTGTCACAGCAGTTTTTCTCGGAAACTACTTAAGCTAGAAACATCAAATTTTGTATGTAGGTGTAAAGTGGTATTCTCTTCAAAGTTCAAATATAAAAAAAATTTTATAAGGTATTTAAGGGGGTCTCCCCATATAGGGGAGTTACCCCCGAAAAAAATTTCATTGAAAGTGGCCGATATGGGTATCAAATGAAAGGTCTTGGTGAGAACTTTTCAAAACAGGTCTTGGTTTGGCAAAGTTAGCTTCAAGGGGCGCACAGGGAGGGGAAATACACGAAAAATTTGTGTCCCCCACCTCGCGATTGGACACCTGTGATCCGAAAAATCTGAAAAAAATCAAGAATGTAGGTCTTGATGAGTACAACAACAACAAATACGTTAGAAATCGCAATACACTCAACTTTGTTGGTAATAGTCTGATTTATCGATTTTATGTTTTCTTGAATAAAATCTTAACGGTGCCCTTAAATTCAATGAAATTCAGTACACAGATGACTATTAATAAGATTGATCTATTCTGAAAGTTTCATAAAGACTGAATCATATTTAGCGAAGTTATAGCGGTTTGAATTTTCCTGTGTTACTATGGAACAATATGCGCTGCATTTATTACTATGGCAACATACCTGTATGGGTATGGAACAACATGCGCTTTTTACCGCCTCAGACACCACAGTTTTGCTAGGATTTGCATGAAAATTTCAGGAATGATAGGTGTCATGAATATCTTTGAGAATCGGTTCAGCTAGTGGTATCAGTAATCGTAAAACAAAATAGTGGCTGTTTTAAATGCGAAGATTGAATAATTTTGAGTTATTTTTTCCCAACTTCAACGTTTAAGGTGCATGCTTTGACACTTGATTCAGTTTAATGAATGACTAAAGATGAGTACCTACAATTAATACTCATAAGCGAAACAAGGCAAAGAGGCGGGAGAGAGCTTCTAGCAAAAGGGCTTTGTAATCATTCTAGGATTCGAAAAAATTGGCCATTAATCGATGACAACAGTACAGGAGAGTGGCCCCTGAAAATAAAAATTCATCAAACGTAAACTATATGAGTATGAAATGAAAGTTTACATGGGAGCTTTTCAAAACAGTTCTTAAACTGTCAGTTTTTGCTTCAGTAGGGGCACAGGGGGGAAATACATGAAAAATGTGTTTCCTCCCTCGCGAATGGATATCTGAAATAATTATCAAGGGAGATATTTATGAGTATAACAAAAACAAAAACCTCAGAAGTCTAAATTCGTTCAACTTTGTTAATAATAGTATGATCTTCGAATTTCATATTTTCTCCAATAAAATCGTCTTTGACATGTTTCTTGATTTTATTCGATCTGGTGACTGCATTTTGTAAATTGAATACAAAATCCTTCTGACATGAGCGTAGGTCTGTTTACCCAACTTGTTTACCACTAATTTTATTATAAATAAGTTTAAATAATTTTAATTTTTAAATTCCATTTATGTTTGGAAACTGTGAAGCATGTTTGTAAACATTATAAGAATTTTGAAGGAAAATGTTTAACAAACTTTTAAATACCTAGTCTTACTTTTAGCCCAATTTTAACCAATGAATTAATCATATGTTTTATTCTATAAGCATATGATTAATTAATTGATTAAAATTGGGCTAAAAGTAAGGCTAGGTATTTAAAAGTTTGTTAAATATTTTCCTTCGAAATTCTTATAGTGAGGCATGATTCCAACGGTCAAATAAATTGCTCAAGCTCTCATCTGATTCAGATACTTTAAATATTTATATTTAATCTGGCATGCGATTGAATACTTGAAATATTGACTTTGTTTGATCTATAAATATTACTAAGACTTGATCATTTCAGTGTTTGCTTGGATTATTCTTAGGACTTATTACAAGCAAAAGTCGCATTAAGTTTTTTATTGTTGGGTTCATTTATCACACCAAAATGATTACCTTCGTAACATTTTAAAAACTTGTTAAACAATTTCGAGATTTGAACTAATCTCGTTTGATTAGGCGAAATCTTGAAATTGGTCATTACATTTTTATATGTTACGCACATTATTATTTTGTTATGGAATCAACAAGAAAATTTATGTAACTGTTGCATTTAATAAACCCTAAACAAAATTCCAGAAAAAAACGAGAAATAATCAATTGGTTCAGAAACTTATAGTTGTAACAATTTCAGATTTCAAGTAACAAAATGGTAAGTTTTCAAGCTTTATGCATGTATGTATTGGTGTAAATAGAAATATTACACCAATACATACATGCAAGAAGCTTGAAAACTTTCCTTCTTTCGATTAGAACTTGTGATAAAAACTCACCTTTATCACGATCACTATAACTTTAAAATCGTTTCTTTTCACTCGCGACACTTCTCTAATCGATTTTTAATATAGTCACTTCACTCACGACGTTATTAAACTAACTTATTTTCACTTGCGACACCCTCCACAATCGATTTTTATGTGCTTGATTTACTCATGACGTTGTTAAACTAACGTCTAAAGTTGATTTTTGGCGCCAGAATAAATTTTCCCCAGGCGCACGAGATAAAATGGATGAACTACATTATAAGAAAATTGAAGTTTAAGAACCAAAAGTAGAATCAAGAAATTTATGTTGAACGGAAAATTTATAAAAACGCAAACATTTCCCCAATTCCTTGGATGATAGGCTCTCTCAAGCACACACAGAAATCTATCAAAAAATCTCTATAACAAAACAAAGTCTTCCAAACCTCTTTTTCATCCATATGTTCATCAAGTTTCCTACTTTTTATCCATCCTTCATAAATCTCTATAATAAAACGAAATCATCCAAACCTCTATTTCACCCACATTTTCATCAGGTATCGTACTTTTCATTTGTCCTTCATATGCTGCCTCTGTAAACAAATTTTGATATCATGAAATATACAGCACCATCAAGCTTTTGCACTGCTTTACCAGTAACTCTACAGTCATCCTTGGCTCAATGCCTAGTGACACCGACGCGTATACAAGACTCGTAGAAATGACTGCTCTGTATTATCGGTTCAATGCCAAGTGACACGACGCGTATAGGAGCCTCATGGAAATGACTGCACCATTTCCTCGGCTCAATCCCTAGTGACACCGACGTGTACAAAAGACTCGTAGCAGAATATTGAAGATTATTGTACTGAGTCCTCGACCCAATGCCTAGTGGCACCGACGCGCATAAAAGACTCATAACAAAATACAAGATGACTGCGCTGTGTCCTCGGCTCAATGCCTAGTGACACGCAGCAAAATACTGGAGATGACTGCAATGCCTAGTGACACCGAGACGTACACGAACTCGAATAAAAGACTGGACTACCCTCTATCACGAACCGTTAGATTTATTAGGTAAAAAAGCGAACGCTGCGTAGACCTCAATTCAATTATTCTGCAAGGCTCACCAACCCTGTTGAATTAAATCCCAAGTTCGTACAAGAAATTGTTGTGGAATACGCATGCTGAACAAAAACCCAATTTAATAAGCTTAACCACCGTACGTCCAATACTTCAACACAATTATCCCATAGGATTCGCCAACCCAGTTGACCGAAATCCCCATTTCGTACAAGATCTGCATGCTGACCAAAACCTAATTCCATAAGTTCAACCACCGCACCTCCAATACCTCAATACAATTTTTCTGCACAATATGCATTTGCATTACTTTCCTTATTCCACTTCAGTTATAAAATCATGTCAGCATTTCAAATGCTTACAACGACCAGGGATCCCATCATGCGTTGTTATGAAATTCGATGGGGGACTCCACCTCACTCGCATTGTTTATTTTTTAGCTCATGACGACACATTATATGTTTGGTATGTCATTTTCATGCGGTGCATATTAATTTGTTTCATTTTTAGGGTTTTGTAAAATAATTTTACAAAACCCTTCTAAAATCGCGTCCTGTCTGTCCGTCTGTCTGTCTGTCTGTCTGTCTGTCTGTCCGTCCGTCCGTCCGTGTGTCACAGCAGTTTTTCTCGGAAACTACTTAAGCTAGTAGCATCAAATTTTGTATGTAGATGTAAAGTGGTGCTCTCTTCAAAGTTCAAGTACAAAAAAATTTTATAAGGTATTTAAGGGGGTCTCCCCATATAGGGGAGTAACCCCCCGAAAAAAAAATTTCATTCAAGGTAGCCGATATGGGTATCAAATGAAAGGCCATGATGAGAACTTTTCAAAACAGGTCTTAGTTTGGCAAAGTTTGCTTCGAGGGGCGCACAGGGAGGGGAAATACACGAAAAATTTGTGTCCCCCCCCTCGCGATTGGACACCTGTGATCCGAAAAATCTGAAAAAAAATCAAGAATGTAGGCCTTGATGAGTACAACAACAACAAATTCATGAGAAGTCGCAATTCACTCAACTTTGTTAGTAATAGTATGATTTATCGATTTTATGTTTTCTTGAATAAAATTTTAACGGTACCCTTAAATCCTATGAAATTCAGTACACAGATGATTATTTATAAGATTAATTAACCCTGCAAGTTTCATAAAGATTGAATCATATTTAGCGAAGTTATAGTGGTTTGAATTTTCCTGTATTACTATGGAACAATATGCGCTGCATGTATTACTATGGCAACATATGGCTATGGAACAACATGCGCTTTTTACCGACTCAGACACCACAGTTTTGCTAGGATTTGCATGAAAATTTCAGGAATGATAGGTGTCATGAATACCTTTGAGAATCGGTTCAGCTAGTGGTATCAGTAATCGTAAAACAAAATAGTGGCTGTTTTAAATGCGAAGATTGAATAATTTTGAGTTATTTTTTCCCAACTTCAACGTTTAAGGTGCATGCTTTGAACACTTGATTCAATTTAATGAATGACTGAAGATGAGTACCTACAATTAATACTCATAAGTGAAACAAGTCAAGGAGGCGGGAGGGAGCTTCTCGCAAAAGGGCTTTGTAACAACTCTAGGATTCGAAAAAAATTGGCTATTAATCGATGATAACAGTACAGGAGAGTGGCCCCTGAAAAAAAAATTCATCAAACGTAGCCGATATGAGTATGAAATGAAAGTTTTCATGGGAGCTTTTCAAAACAGTCAGTCAGTTTTTGCTTCAGTGGGGGCACAGGGGGGAAATACATGAAAAATGTGTTTCCTCCCTCGCGAATGGACATCTGAAATAATTATCAAGGGAGATATTTATGAGTGTAACAATAACAAAAACCTCAGAAGTCTAAATTCGTTCAACTTTGTTAATAATAGTATGATCTTCGAAATTCATAGTTTCTCCAATAAAATCGTCATTGACATGCTTCTTGACTTTGTTCAATCTGGTGGCTGCATTTTGAAAATTGAATACAAAACCCTTCTGACATGAGCGTAGGTCTGTTTACCCAACTTGTTGTTTTTTGTATGTTGGGTTGGTGGACGCTTTCTGCTACATATTATTTTTCTTAGTCAAGCGGTTTGTTCTTATTTTTATTATATTTGAGTTTTTGTTTAGTCACGCGATATGTTCTTACATGTGTTTTCTGGTAAACATGATTTTACTTAGTCGAGCGGTTTTTTTTTAGCTTTTATGAGAACTGTTTGTTATTTTGTTTAGTCACGCGGTATGTTGTTATGTGACATATGAAAGTTTTGCTTTCAGGCAGGGCATGGTGACGAGTCCCTAACAAAGCGATGCTGAAGCTGAGTATGCCACCGAGGGGGTAGGGTTTAAACAATCCGCGATGGGTCAATTTTGGTCGTACGAATGCAGTGACATAGTTTGGTTTTTGGCGTTTGTTTTTATTAGAGAAGATTGATTCAGTTTAAGCTCGAGTAGTTTATTTTATATAATGGGGCGCGCATGTTTTTGGTTAAAGGTTTAGTATTGTTCTTTTTCTCGAATCGAAAGGAAAAGGAAACGGAAGTAAAGTAAATTAAAGTCAAGTCGGTGGAAGTTGTGCAACGCGTTTTAAATCAGGCATTTGAATCTGATTCTTGTGTTTGGACTGAGTCTGCTCGCGGAAAAGTTGCCACTGAAATCCTTCTACATACTAGCTAGCCTGCCAGCAGCCACCTTTGGATAGACTAAGCTTGTCCTGACTTGTTGATTACAACATCGGCTGAACCCATTAAACAGCGGTACTACCCCATTTCTCCGGCGGTACAGGCACATACCAACGAAGAGCTGGATGAAATGTTGCGGCTGGGAGCAGTAGAGCCTTCCGGAAGTCCATGGTCATCACCCATCGTCTTGGTAAAGGAAAAGGATGGGAAGTTTCGTTTTTGTGTGGACTTCCGGAAGCTGAACAGCGTATCCCAGCGAGACGCCTATCCACTACCATACATCTCCTCCACGTTAGACAAACTGCGCGCAGCCCGATTTCTCTCTTCGTTAGATATTAAGTCCGCCTATTGGCAACTTCCTATGGCGGAGGAATCCAAGCCTTCACGGTACCTGGACGTGGATTATTTCATTTTAATCGGATGCCTTTTGGCTTACATAACACTCCTGCAACGTGGCAATGCTTTGTGGATAGGGTTTTGGGGCCGGAACTCGAGTCATACGTCTTCGTATATGTGAACGCTGTTATAGTAGTCACCGGGGGTTTCGAGAAACACTTCGAAATCCTTCGGGTAGTGCTAATACGTCTTCGAGAAGCGGATCTACGAGTATCACGCGAGAAGTGTGAGTTTTGACGGCCACTGTTGAAGTACCTGGGATACGTGGTAGACGAAAGTAGACTGCACGTCGACCCTGAAAAGGTAGAGTGTATACTGCGTATTCCCCAGCCAACCAGTATGAAGAAAGTGTGATAATTCTTAGGAATGGTGTCGTCGTATTGGCGCTACATTCCGGATCACGCTATGCTTATAGCACCTCTTACAAACTTACTCCGCGAACATAAGAAGTTTGTATGGACGGAGCAGTGTGTATCATCAGTGCCGATTCTCATGTGCCCTGATTTCACCTTACCACATAACGTACAGACGGATGCCTCCGATCATGGTTTGGGTGCAGTGTTAAGCCAGAGCCACCCAGACGGGGAGAAGGTAGTATGTTACCCTAGTCATGGTTTTTCAATAACGGAGAGGAAATACTCCACCACTGAAAAGGAGTGCTTAGTGGTGTTGTGGGCAGTGGAAAAACTAAGGTCCTATTTGGAAGGGTCACACTTTACAGTGATAACCGATCACCACTCTCTGATATGGCTTAACAACTTGCGGGACCCGAATAGGCTACTGGATCTTTGGGCGGTAAGGCTGCAACAATTCGACTATGATGTCGTGCATCATAAAGGCAAGGAGCATCTGGTTCCGGACGCGCTGTCTCGGGCATTTCCAGAAGTGACTGTGGTGGTAGAAGCTGACAGCGGGGACAAGTGGGTAGGTGGCATGCGATCCAGGATTCCAAAGAACCCTGCGAAGTTTCCTGACTGGCAGATTGAAGGGGAGACATTATGGCGGAACATACCCAGACAGCATCCAAAGTTGAGTGGGAATCCCTGGAAGCAAGTGGTCCCCAAGGTCGAACGGCAAACGATCCTCTTAAAATGCCATAACGACGCACAGGCAGGGCATATGGGTATTAGCAGAACCTACGATTGCATAGCCTAACGATTCTATTGGCCCAAAATGAAAGCAGATGTTCGGCAGTACGTGACAAAGTGCAAAAGAGAGGAGACCCCCATATGGGTCTATGACCTCTCGGGCCGGCCAAGCCAAAGAACTGTGGGAAATTATATGTGTGGATTTGGTTGGACCGTTGCCGCGTTCCACTCGAGGCAGCACCTATATTTTTACTGTGGTCGATTACTTCACCATGATGCCTCTAAATTCCCCTTGAGAAAAACGACTGCGGTCTAGGTGGCTAAGTTTCTAGAGAAAGAGTGTTTATGCTTTTTGAGGTGCCGGCAGTGGTGATGTGTTACAATGGCGTCCAATTCAGGTCGAAGGAACTGCATAGCTTGGTTACCAGATACGGGGGCAGTATCCAGTTCACGCCATTTTACCATTGGCAAACGAAGTCAGCGGAACGGATCAACCAAAAGATCAAACGAATGCTAAGAGCGTACGTAGGAAAACCACCGGGAAGAGCAACTCTCAAAAATTGGTTGCACCTTGCGCACCTACACGCATGAGGCAATGGGCAACACGCCCTATTTCATCAATTTCGGTCGGGAGATAGCGGTTACGCGGAAGGGACCGAGACCGGCTGATGATGGAGATATTCTGAGCAGTCCGCTAGAATGGGCGGAGAAGCTCCGAGAAGTGAGAGAAGAGGTAATGAGACGCTTGAAGGAGGCGGCAGAGAAGGGTAATCAGCGGTATAACCTGTGGAGGAGACATCCTCCATTTCAACCCAACGACCTTGTGTGGTGGCAGACGTGGCTCAATACTATTCCATTAAGCTGGCTCCGGAAGACCTGGGACCTTTCAGGTGAACAAACGCGAGTCCTCATCTCGGTTCAAGTTGCTCGATATGGACGGCAAAAACGCAGGTACATGGCACGTGAAAGATCTTAAATTCTATGTGCTGTGAGTTGTGGGGTAGGCTTTAAGACGGCACAAAACAGAAACGTTGAACTAAAATGTAAATGGATACCTTTTCTTCGTCGGCTGGTGTCCCGTGATTACCTATCAGGAAGTAATTTCCAAGTCTTTTGTTTTTCCCGTTTGTTTTCTTTAACCCCTGGCTATTATTTTTCGAATTAGGTTTTTCTCCGTTTTTTTTCTCCCTTTACTCCTTACTTTAATTTTCCAGATTATGCAAGCAAGCCTAAAAGGGAATTCATAGGTAGAATTAGTTCTCATAAAATTATTGCGGAGCATCGGTTAGTGCGTCTACATCAATGTGAGGCATGGCTAATGTATTCTAGGGACGAATTGGGAAAAAATAGGAAAGTTTAGGAAAATGTTTGGAGGATAGTCGTAGGGTAAATACCAATATGTGGAAGATGGTAGTTAGTCGATAGTAGTTGCGTCAAGCGGTGAATTAGAAGAAGGGCAGAATACTAAAACAACTTGCTTTGCTTCGAGATTAAAATAAATATATATATAAGTAGGTGGGAAAAATAATATCGAAATCAAATAAAAACCCGGGTATTAACAAACGAAATTACCCTTTGACATGCCAGTAGTTCCTTCTATATTTCTTCTGGCCTAACAGGGCTTCCAGTCCCTCTTCTTTTCCATTCCTTTTCTCATTTTTTGTATATTCCTTTCCCTATACTTGTGAGGGGCTGTGGAACCTCTTCTCTCTTTTGACTTGGTAACATTTGCGTCCTCAGCATTATCAGCTAAAATAGATTGAGCGGCGTAATCATTAGTTTAGTTCAATACAAGTAGGGATGATGAGAGGGAAAAAATCAAGGAGAGGCACGTTTTAGGAAGGGTAAGGTGCATTAGTGAAGGGTCGTAGAAAAGTTATATGGCTTTACCAACTAGAGTTAATTAAATTTTTTGTGCAGGTGGGAAGAGTAAACATAAGCAAAAAAAATAATTATATAAAATAATATAAAACAAAAAAAAAAATTGGTGGTGGGTACATCGTTTTGTGTAAGCTAAGATGAAATGGTATTTGAGATAGTATCCAGCATAGGAATTATTTTAAGCAAGAGTTGAGTAAGTTTAGCGGTCTAAGATGGTGGTGGGTCTCTGATTAAGCAACATAGTTCTAAACCTAGGGATGATCAGTAGTCAGAATAGGTTTGTAGATCATCGGAATAGTTGTTCCGTAAAAGTTGGCGTTTGGAATAGGGGTATTAGTGGCGTTCTTC
Source organism: Odontomyia ornata (assembly GCA_963969285.1). NCBI lineage: Eukaryota > Metazoa > Arthropoda > Insecta > Diptera > Stratiomyidae > Odontomyia > Odontomyia ornata. The sequence continues at coordinate 66,224,793 of OZ017738.1, read as the reverse complement.
GTACAGACTTAAGACTCACTAAGAGAGGCTAGGTTCAAGGATTTGTGTAAAGATAGCGGTAGGGAAAAAAGTGGAACTAGGAATTCTGAGTGTAAGGCGGTCGAAATGTATTGAGGATTTACTAAAGGAACAGCTATCGTTTATGGCCCTCCGTCGTTGTAGAACTGTGGAAGTTAGTGCGGATATTTTCAGCCGTAAAAATGTAGTGAATTTCAGGGAAATCCACTAGAAGCAAGGGGGGAAATGTTACGGGTGAACATTGAGATTCCATAGTGTTGCTCACCCCGAACACTACCATACGCGATTTCGGAAAAGTTTGACCTACGCAAAACCGAGCCGCACTTTATTGATTTTGTTTGATAACCTAAGGATGTAACTATCAGCAAGTAACTTAAATTTTCATTCATAAAAGGACTACTGGTTAAATTACGGAAAGAAAGCCACATAATAATTTTTGCTTTGTAACTTTATGTAAGTAAACTCAAGTAGCTAGGTCGCTTCCGATTTACACGCCACAATTATGGAAACGCAACCACAACAAGTGACGAAAGCATCAAGAACGAACGCGAGCTCGAAACAAAACGCAAATACACACGGTAGCGGAAACGTTCGTCATCCAATCAACATATGCGGCAGCATAAAACATATAACCCCTTGAAGCAATCGGAATTGCGTAGCAAACAAATAACATGCAACGCTGGGAGGGAATCCGAAGTTGAATCATTGCTCCCGGCATGCGACAAGAAGTGTTTGTGTAATGCGCGATAATCTGCGAGCATTTCCATCAGCACCTCGAATCAAGGTTTCATACTGCCTGTGGTTCCATCGACTGTATGTTCCGGCATAGACTTCCAATAAATTTCGATGCAGTATATAATTCAACTAAGTCAAATTTGAACCTGAGTGCTGAGTGCGAAGCCACTAAGCTCCCGGCCAAGGACACAAACTCAACGATCCAGCCGCAAACATTTTCACAGTCACTCAACTCCAGTAGAGATTCTGCTGAGGCAGCAATGGCACCTATACCGCAGGGAGACACTCGCGAGTTTCACATATCATTAGTAGCAAACACGGGACGAGTAAGGTGCGAGTTCGAGGCGTAACGCAACTAAAGAAGCAGCAACAAGAAAACGGAAGTGCTATGGAGTAAGTGAAAGGAGTACTTCAAGTCCTAGAAGATTTGACTGGGAACTACAATCAACAATCACCAGGAAGCGAGACCACGAAGGGGGAATTCACTGCGGCTCGATATACATAGCTGCAAAATTAAACATGAAGCTAAAAAAATATATCGCACAAAATGGCCAAATCTGGAGGCGTTATAAACAGACCCGAATATACTTGGTTAATTTTGATTGACAATTTAAATTGCCAGCTTAATGTGTCTGTTGCCACATTATCCATATCCGTTTGCATATATAACGATTACATATTTACGAATCAAAGAATCAAACGAATCAAAAACAAGCTAAACTTCCGTTAATGAAAAGAATCAGTAGAATTATTATCAGCGTGAAAATCATTATCAACATCTTATGCCTCTATCACAATTTACCATGCCCATTAAATTGATGTATTTGTATGTCGATAACATACTCGCGTCAATATGTATTTACGGGTATAATGGGAATTAACATACAATGGAATATGAATTTGTCATTCAAAGAAAAATTAGCAACCATTCATTTGGTTCTTTGATTAAAAATAAATAATAGGTCTACGAACGTGTCTGAGGAAGTAACATATATACTTATATGAGTTAGAATGCTGTAACTATTCATAATCTTATGCTATGGTTGGAATTATGGTAATCGTAAACTTGATTACTATGTTTACATTTCTTCTCGGAAACTCGCACTAAACACCATTTATTGTTATTGTATAATGGATAACAAGCATTGAGATCGGAGTGTGCTTCAACTTACGGTTACATATAAGAAACTTCAACTTACAGTTACATAAAACATATCTACTAAACTCACTTAACGGTGGCACGGAAACCGAAATAAAGAAAGTCGCGCGATTCCCGGGAAGAGATTCGACGGCCGGAATTAGTGGGATTGATAAATACACTTGAACGACACTTCACGCGTTGGCCCGGCGATTTAACTACCGGCGGGGACAAGGAAGACGCAGCCGGCTCAAGGGGAGATGCAAAAAACAAGGATTACTCCGAAATCCTTACATCCCGTCGTGACGTAAACAAAGATTACTGACAGTTCAAACTGTCAGTCAAATGCATTCAGTGCATAGTACACTCAATTCCCTCTAGGATTGCCACCAAGTGGAACTTATGATGAGTGAAATCAAACGAGGGGAATAACATGCACCAACGGAAGAAAAGCACTCAAAACAAGATTTTCCCGGTGGATGGAAGAAAAAAAAACGTTAACCCGGGATATTATTTAAGCCGGGAAGATTGGCGCGCTTTCTCTCTTTTGTTCTGTTGAGGAGTGTTCTTACAAGCATCCGTGGAGCTGCGTGACACCAAGTGCTAAAGGATCGAAATTTAACCCGACAAGTGAATTCAAACGAACGAATACAGAACGAGTGATCAGCGACCGTTTTTCTTCTGACGAGGAATTGGAGCCGTACAGTGGAAATTGAATCAGCCCACGGAGGCGAGACAGCGGTGGCGAATTTCAAGCGAATAGAAACAAGGGGCCCCTTACTAGAATAGGGATTAAGTGTAAGTGGCTTTCATTTAGTATCTAATTAATCGAATCATTTTCTTGGAATAAAATTAACGTAGATATAATTGCTCATTTTTTACTTTTCTCGATACAAGAAATAAACCCTTTTTTCAGCTGTAAGAAGTGCGGCTCAGGAAATCTTCTCCCGGGGCGTTGACTAGACCGGAAGACCTGGAGAATTTTAAACAAGTGGTAGTGTTTGTGGGTGGGTAGTTTCGGTTCCCCTGGTGTAGGAAAACCCGAATTTGTGTGGTGGCGGAACACCTTAGCTCATTCCACGGGGTGGTTTTCCTTTGCAAGTGATTCTCGCGGTTAAGGGGCGACTAGCCCCCAAAACTGTCTAGTTGAATTTCGCTCCGGACGACCCCCTTGAGAGGCTCGGAGAAACGAACGAGTGGCGCCCACGCCCGTCTCCAGGTGAGTTAGACTGGGTCAGGGGAGCCTCCGTCGGAGTAGCTGCAATAAAACGGCGGCAGTAAGGGGGAATTGGGAAATTTTCTGATAATAATTGGCGCCCAACGTGGTGCTTGTAAAGTGAGGTGAGTAGTGAAGTGGAAAGTGAAATAAGTGAATGCAAGTGAAGTGCGAGTGAAGTGCGAGTGGTGACGGATTGTTCGGTGCGATGCGTAACTTGCGGGAGTGAATTGAAGTGCTCTGAATTTTGTGGGAGTTTGTTTTTATCGTGGTTGATGAAGGTTTTAGATGTAACGGGGGGAATCGTGATTTGTAATTACATTAATTTAAACTGAATTTATGAGAAATCCTGAGTTTTTTTTTATTTAACATTAAGTTATTGTGTAACTATTATTAAGCATTTAGAAGTCATGTGCGATTTCGGGCAAACGGAAAATGGCGTTGAAAGGTAAGATTCTCGTTTAAAGGCTTAGTAAGGATGAGCTAGCCTATGAGCTGGGGATTCGGGAGCAGGCATTGGGCACGGTGGACGAAATGAGGAAGTCGCTGCGGATAGCACTCAGGGTGGGGTGAGCGTTGGACTGCTCTATGATTGAGACGGATGCGTGCCCGTTTACAGCCAAAGAAGATGTGGACGGTGTGAAAGAGAAAGTTGAGGAAATCAGGAATTTGCTAAGAGATTTTGATGTCCTAAAGATCACGTCGAAGGTGGATTATGGTCTCCGACTACTGGGAAAAGTACCTCCGGATGAAGCGGACTTAGTGAAGAAAGTGAGCAAGTTGAGGTCCGCCCTGAGAGTGTCCATGGGCGAATTAATGCTTAAGGCTGAAGGAGATGAGGATGAGGCAGTTTTATTCTTTCAATACTAATATTTTAATGTTCACACTTCAAAAGTTAAATTACAACGCACTCATTTGTCTAAAACTGTATTTTACATTAATTTGAAAAAGTGCTTAACATACATAAAAATTCCAGAAGAAATACTAGAAGAATATTTAGGTTGCTCTAGTTCACTGGTTGGTGGGAAGTTGGAGTACACGTGAAGTGTTTGCACCTGCATTGCGTTCATAGTCGGAAACATGATGATGATGTTGAAGGCGATACCGTAACTTCGGTGAATATTCGGGAGCGCGTGTTTTTGGTTAAAGGTTTAGTGTTCTCGAATCGAAAGGAAAAGGAAATGGAAGTAAAGTAAATTAAAGTCGAGTCGGTAGAACTTATTCGACGCGTTTTAAATTGAGTATTTGAATCGGTGGCTGATTCTTTACATAGACTTAGTCTGCTCAGGAAAAACCTGCAACCGAAATTCCTCTCCGAACTTCCTAGCCTGTTAGCAGCCACTTCGGAGTAGACTAAGAGTGTCCGGATATGTTGACCTGATGGGTAGAGTCTGTTGGCACGTTCCCAGACTTCACGTCTATAACCGATGAGAGGTCGATTTTGATTTCCGTCGAGAAATCTCTATCGAACGAAAGAGTACGAAAATTCATTACAAAGACGACTCAAAGGAGTCAATACGCTTCTGTCCGCACAACAAAGCAAGGCCCGATGGCTTATTAAGAAAAAAAAACCATAAGAACGTGTGAACATTTGATGGCATTATGCATATTTGTTATAAAATATAATAAATATCTATACTGACTTCTGAGTAAGTATCATTAATTTTAAATAACCAGTACGTTTTTTGCTTCGCCTGTAAAGTTTGCATTTTTTGAGTTACGTGTTTGTCATTCTAGGCCATCGATAGTTGATTTAAAAACAACCCAACAGAACTTTTTACGGCCTTAAAAATAAATTGTATAATATTACTGGGATTGTTTCCACATACCGTATATAAAGCGACTTTTCACCCTCATCAATTCAACCCTATCAAGCTACACTATTTAAAACTTATCTCATTCAAAACCAACCACAAATCCCATTCACATCCTCGCACATTAATCCTTAATTCAAGCATTTAGTTTTCAGCAATGACTAAACTTTCTCCGCCGAAATATTAAACCCACACTTTTCACAAATGTTCGAACAACTATAACCGAAATCTGAGGCCATGGGAGCTCATTTGGAGGTTCATTGTGTAGTGGAAAAGGCAAAAACTCCACCCAAATGTACGACATTTGAAAAACCCGATTCAAGTATCCTCTCATACATAACAAACAATTAAAATGGTTTTCCAAGCGGAATATGAACAGGACTTGAGCACATTCTTCCTGATCTGTTACGGCATGTTGTTCATTAAAACAAAAGCAACTTCCATAATTGTCCTCGTCACACATAATAAATTCTATCCGGGTGGTTTTTGGAGAATTGTTAATGGTTGGACGATAAGCAACCACGTAATTTATCGCTATCAATGTGCCGATGTATCGTCCATAATTCCTGTTGTGTATTATAATTAAGGTGGAGAATGTGTAACACATGTCCCAAAAAGATCGTTTGGTATTTATGGAGTCTTTTTTTGTAGGAACGTTGGCCTAGGAATTTGGTGAGACAGGGTATTTCGTAATTATTTCTTTTGGTAACACCTCTTTTTGTAAGTCATAAACTAATTATTTTTTTAGATTTTTCTATTACACCACAGCCTAACACAAGGAATCGACTTGAAAAAGTGAAATGGTTGTAGCTGCTAATTTCAACACAATTGAGTTTTTGTTTTTACAATTATTATCATAGAAAAATGGGAGATGGTGATTTCAACGAGAGTTATAATTCTCATCAGGGCATCATACCACCCGAACACTGGTGAATCCTATTCAAATGATTCTTTTATGCAACTACGAATTGTGTTCAGATTAAATTTCCGGTGAATTATTGAAATGTGTGAAACTTTTTTCTTGAGCAGACTCTTTTTGTGCACAAGCTATGCACAACTAGGTGTATTATGTCCATAGATATTAGAGAGAATGGATGCGAAATACATCGCGAGGATTGAAGCACTTTATGATGTGGCGTGAAGTTGGCGTTTGATTAGCTGTTGATCCGAATTTCAAAAGAATTTGACATGACGTCTCCCACCAATTTTCGCATGTCGAACTAATAAATTTTCCGTGCGGGTATTCTAACTTAAACAATATTAAAGATTCAATATGACTTATCCTACGACGGATACGTCCCTGACATGCTGCCTACACACACATCACTACATTTTTCGTTTCCCGACACAACAACACTCGCGATCCCTGGCAAACTTTTCAGTTTAATTAATTATCACTTTTGCACTACGTTCAACACGGTTTATCTTAAAAAATTGTTCTGTGTACAAGTCCAAATTCAACTTGATTAGATGTTTCCCGTCACCTGTTGCATTTTCACGAATCATATGTTTTCAATCATATGGCTGATATTTCTGAACAATTTGGGGGTTAAAGTATAAGAGAAGTGGGATTTTCTTTAGAGCTACTTGAGCGTGTGGATGCTCTAGCAGCGTGAAAGCCGGGGGGATTTCAATTCGTATGGGAGAGGAAGGCATGTATGTAGAAATAAAGCTTCACACACGTATGGATGAAAATAAGCTTATTTCGCGTCCATTACTTTATATGTCTTTGATTATGTCTATACTAGACTGGAACTGAAAAGTAGTATCTTCCTTAGAAACTACTTCTTTGTATATTACGATTAAAAAACTCGTTCGAAAAGTCAGTTCTATTATTCGTTTGTCAATATGCACCCTGTGCAAAAGTATTCCTGCTGCCACTATTTTGCACATGGTGTCGCAAAATTTAGCATCACTTCGTCATAAATGGTGCTTGTTTTCCGCTCTCACTCTCAGAGCATTTCAACGCGAACCACCACGATAAAGCCCAAGAGCAAGTGCATTATTGTTGCTTACATTTTGTTTTTTGTTTCCTTTGAAAAATTGATATGTACTAGTGCCGCAGGAGGATATAAATAACGAAAAGTTAAACAGTCGAATGGATTTTATTGAGTACCTTCCATGCATTCTCTCCCCAATCCAGCCGCCTCATCCGCAAACACAATAAGCTCATTAATCATGTCTTTAAGTTTTTCCGTTACACAAAAACACAACCCCAACTCTATCTATAGGATTCCACATTGATAGGGGACGCTATATCGGTACCGGATGTTATGGATTCTGGAACGTGTGCATTGTGACCGATTCTCGACAATTCCTTCAAGACGTACAATTCAATATAACAATTTTCGAAGATTTTCTGTTGACAGTGGATTGAGATTGTGATAAGATTTATACAAATGGAGTTTTTAGTTGGTTGGAATGAGTTTTCAAATTTTTCCTGATATTTGAACGAGAGTCGCAAAAGGAGCTTGTTCACGTTGTGAGCAAGGGCTTCAATTTTATAAGAGGATTTATGTACTACATCAAGAGGTTGATTTGAATAAATCGAAATGATTTAGGGGTTGAACACACAAAAGAACATGGGATCATTTTAAATTGAAAATTGATGGAGATATGAATTTGTGAAAGTGACTTGATAAGAATGGTGGGAAAATGTGTGAAGTCGCGGCTGAAAATTTCGACAAGCTTTCAATTTGAAAAGAATTTGAAATTCGAATCGGATTTGTGATGATTTGAAGCTAAAATAATTTGAAATCAAGAATATGAGCTCGTTGTGAATGCCGCAAATTGTGAAGCGTGAATTATTCTAAGAACTCGCTTGAAGGCAGTCATTATTTAGTTTTATGTTCAAAAGCTCAGGCTGCAGGTCTCTTTTCAGTTTCTGGCAAATATCTTGAAAACGATACGTTATAGAGAAGAATTGTTTGGGAATGAAATTAAAGCATATTAAATTCCTTGCTCCTTTCTGTCTTTTCTCAAAGACCTGAATTCACGCCAATGTGTTCGGTTTTTGTCATATATCACGAAAACGGTGCATTTTAGACATAATTAACTGCCAAAATTGACTAGATGAAGTTTGGTCTAGCAAGCAACAACACAAGACAAGCATACCAAGTAGTGATCAAGCCTGGCAACGTGGTTATTAGCCCAAAATCATGCTCTGTCGTGATGACCTCGACAATATCACCGCTGATGAAACCAAGATTAAAGAAAGATGGGCATGATATTGCAAGAACCTCCTTAATCGTTCAGACAGCTCCAGAACATCGGAGTCTAAAGATGTTTGTGGAGAGCTTCCATTGGCTCCACCAACTCTGGATAAAGTTTGTTCCATCATCAAAGTCCAAAAGAATAATAAAGCGCCGGGCATCGATGAGCTCCCAGTGGAGCTCATCAAATATGGTGGTAGCAGTGTTCATGAAGCTGTAGTGTTCGCACGTTAATTAAAAGACGACTAATCTTAATGAGTTCAGTTTATTGACTGACTTCTTTCTTAACACTATGTGTTACATTACGAATGATATGTATGTATATACTATGGGATAGAGCGGGACAGAACGATACTCCACATCTCCCCCGTAAATTATTAATGTTAATATAACTTTAATTCATTTATTTTCTTTCCTCATAATATAAAGATCAATATAGAGTTATATTGTATTCATGGTATGTATATAAAAAGATGAAAATAATATTATATTTTAGTTAGAAACAATTGCATAGCTACATATTAATTCATAAGTAATTTTTGATTAGTAAGTCAAACGGTCGGGTTGTCTTGATATTCTTCCTGACCTTGTCGTGTAGTGGCCTGTAGATGTTGTAGGGATCATTTTTGATTCACTTTGAATATTCACCTTCATCTCCCCCTTCGAAGGTTTTGAACTTGAAGCTCCGAGCTCTCCTTCAGTTACTTCTTCGGGAATATATGGCACGTTCTTCCTGTGGGCGTTGTTAAGATGAAACACATTTCTTTGGAAAACCCCAGAATGTGTTTTTTTTTATAGAAAGAACGGGGGGTATCGGCTTTGGCTGCAATGCAACCCCACTGATGTATGTCTCTAATCCAGACAACGTCACCGATTTTAAAGTTTCTTCCGTTGCATACACAATGGCGTCTATCGTAGTTATTTGTTTGTTGTTGTCTTCGTTGTTCCTCAGCCATTGTTATTTTGCCCATATTGAGAGAATTTGGCTCATATCGTTCACTCGTCATCGGGATGGTTGATCGAATTTTCTGACCCATTAAAAGGTCTACTGGACTGTAACCGTTATTAAGTGGTGTGGCTCGGTACTCCCATAGCGCGAGTTCAGGATTTTCTTTATTTTTCTTTAAAAGCGTTTTAACAATTTTAACCGCCGACTCAATGAATCCGTTGCTTTGAGGGAAACGAGGGCTGGATGTAATGTGCTTAAATCCCCAGGAGTGTGCAAATTGTCGAAACTCTGATATGTGGACCGTTGCAAACTGGGGCCCGTTATCAGTTCTAACAATTTCCGGAATGCCAAATCTCGCAAAAAATCGATTTTAAGTGTGTGATGACGCATCTGGCAGTCGGTGATTCCAAATGTACTATCTCCGGAAACCTGGAAAAGTAGTCACTTATAACAAGAAACGTCTTACCATGACATACGCAGAGGTCGATTGCTATGGTGTGCCAAGGGCGCTCTGGCATTTCAGAACTGATGAGCGTATCATGTCTTGGAACTAAAAGCTGTATACAGGTAGTACACCGCCGGATATATTCTTCCATCTGTTTTGACGAGCCAGGCCATCAGACAGACTGGCGCATCCTGCTTTTGCACTTTACAATTCCCAAATGCCCGGTATGCATCGTTTCTAACATCCCGTGTTGTAAGGCCGTTGGGATGACAAGTCTCTTGCCGTGCATCAAAAATTGGCCATTAATTGAAAGATATTGGCGATCGTTATAGAATAACCTTGCTTCTTGTGATAGTTTTGAACGATGTGGGTATCCGTCTTGGCAATACTCCTTTACTTCTCTGATGATGGGATCATCTTGCTGGGCTTTCCAAATAGTTTTTAGTTTGTCGGTTGATGCTGGTAGCTCTTCGATAATGCTGTTGATGAATGTTCCGATTTCATCGTCATCGTCCGGTCCTGTTCCTTGGATAGGATGACGAGAAAGCGTATCAGCTGCTATAAGATCTTTTCCAGGAGTATAGATTATGCTAAAAGTAAGACCTATCATTTTCATACGGAATCTTTGGATCCTTAACGTCAAGTCATCGAGATTTTTCGTAGTAAAAATTGGAATCAACGGCTTGTGATCCGTCTCAATTGTAAAATGGATGCCAACGATGTAGTCCCGGAATTTTTCACATGCTAATTTGATGCCTAAAGCTTCCTTTTCTATCTGCGCATGCTTCTATTTGCTGTCAGACATCGTTCGCGAAGCGTAGGCTACGGGCTTCCGGATACCGTCCACATCTGTCTGAAGGAGCACCGCTCCCAATCCGAAAGAAGATGCATCAGATGACATAAGGGTTCTATGTGTAGGATCGTATGTCTTCAATACTGGAGCCGTTGTTAGTGCTCGTTTCAGTTTTAAGAAAGCCGCTTCCTGAACCAGGTAATTTACTAATCCCAGAAACTGGCGCAGTTCCCTTACATTTTGCGGATGGGGAAATTCATCAATTGCCTTGATTTTTGATGGGCAAGGGTGTATACCCTCCTCGTCAATTTTGTGTCCCAAAAATGTAATGGATTTGATACCTATCTGATACTTAGATTTATTTAAGGTTACTCCATTCTCTTCTAGCTTTTTAAGTACAGCACGCAAATTTAGATCATGCTCTTGCATGTCCTTCCCTTTCACCAATATGTCATCCATTTGGCAGATGACTCCATTAAGGCCTTCGAGAATCAACTGCATTCGTTTTTGGAACAACTCTGGGGCCGTGCAAATACCAAAAGGCAGCCTTTGGAAGCAGAATCTTCCAAATGGAGTTAGAAAAGTTGTAAAAAGCTGTGATTTTGGAGAAAGCTTTATCTGCCAAAATCCATACTTCGCGTCTAACTTGGTGAAGTACTTTGCACCTTCGGATTGCGCCAGTGAATGGTCAGCAACTGGCATCGGGTGTATACCTCGTTGAATGGCTAAGTTGAGTTTCGCAAGGTCAACGCAAGGACGAATATATCACCGTCGGGTTTGTTAACGATTACGATCGGAGCACACCAATCCGTTGGCTCATCTACACGTTTGATTACACCCAACTGAAACATTTCATCAAGTTTTGCCTTGAGCTTTTCCTTTAATGGAATCGGGACTCGTCGAGCTATTGCAATTGCATAAGGTTTCGCGTTTGGTTGCAATTTGATTTCGTAATCCTCCTTAAGACAATTGAGTTTGTTAAATAATTTTGGATATTCCGTCTCGATATTTACCAACGATTTTTGAATTGTTTTGACACTCGGATTAGCAAAAGTGTTAATTCGTTGTATAATTTTCAAATTTTGGCAAGATTTCAAACTCAAAAGTGGTGATTTTAAATTGTTCACAATGTAAAGTTCAGATTTACAGAATATGTTTCTATATTTAAGCACGCAGCTCATTATTCTTGTAACGTCAAGACGTTCACCCGAAGGGCCACGATTTATTAATTTTCGCGTCAGGGAAATTTATTTTAAATTCTTTAAGTGGTAAAACATCTACCGGAGCTCCCGTATCTAGCATACAATTAATTTGCTTTTCGTTGACCGTTACTTTAGCGGTCCACCGTTCATCGTTATTGTTTTCGTCTGTCATCGTGCCTATGAAGAGTGTCTCGTCTTCTTCTTCGACATGAAATATCTTGTTGTTGTTGATTTTTATTTTCTTTTGACAAGCCTTACTAAAGTGGTTCCACTTCTTACAAAAACGGTATTGTTTGCCTCTAGCGGGACAGTTATGTTTGTTGTGCTGCTCTTTCAAACCGCACCACAGGCATTGACATTCTCTAGTCTTTGCAGTCGCAAACTATTAACGGTTGTTGCATTTGCACTAAAAGGTGTTGTTGCCAAATCTACTTGCTGCCGTCTCACTGCCTCGTGTTGCCTTACCGTTTGTACCGCTTTTTCAAGTGTTAGGTCTGGTTCTAGTTGCAACCTTTCTGACAACCTTCTGTCTCGCACACCTACCACCAACCGATCCCGTATCATCTCTTCACGCAAGCTTGAGTATGAACAGTTCTCAGAAAGCAAATATAATGATGTTATAAAGTCCTCAATGCTTTCTCCTTCTAATTGGCATCGAGAATTGAACTTTGCCTGCTCGTAAATCACGTTGTGTTTCAACACGAAAAAATTCTCGAATTTACTTATGACGGAATTGTATTTCTTTTGGTCGGGAGGAGAAAGATTGAATGACAGAAATATATCATCTGCCTGATCACCCATTAGGTAGACTAAGCTGTTAACCTGCTCCTCTTCATTTCTTTTGTTTAGCCCGGAAGCAATTCTAAAATGATCAAACCGCCGTTTTCAACGTGGCCAATCCGAAGGGTTAAATGTAAAATGTTCCGGCGCTTGAACAGTAAAGTTATTACCCGATAAACCCGCCGCCGCAGGCTGTTGTTCCGAATCGTTTACAATTTTATTGATTTAAATATTCAGCGAACGACCTAATTTTTCTTTTCTCTACTTTCCGACACCGCTGCCACCATGTAGTGCTCGCACGTTAATTAAAAGACGACCGATCTTAATGAGTTCAGTTTATTGACTGAATTCTTTCTTAACAGTATGTGTTACATTACGAATAATGTGTATGTATATACTATGGGATAGAGCGGGACAGAACGATACTCCACAGAAGCTATTCACAAAGTCACATATGCCGAAAGAGTGGAGCCAATCAATTAAATTCCCTATCTACAAAAAAGGTGACAAGTTACAGTGCGAAAATTATAGAGACATATCACTAGTTTGTATGGCGTGCAAAATAAAAATCGGTCCATACGCCAACAGTATTATTGGGGAGTATCAAGGTGATTTTAGAGCAGGTAGACCGACAACATACCAATTGTTCACAGTCAAGCAGGTATTCGAAAAATGCTGGGAGCTCAACATACACGTACACAGAATTTTCGTTGACTTTAAGCAAGCAAACGACAGTATTGATCGTAACGTACTGTACCAAATAATGCTTTGCTTTGGCATCCCACCCAAATTAATTCGTCTTACCAAAATGGCAATGACGCCGATAACTTCCCAACTCTGCACCAATAACCAACTCCCCGACGCATTTGACACAAATATTGGACTAAAGCAGGGAGATGGGCTGGCCCCATTGCTATTCAATTTAGCTCAGGATTACGTCATAAGGAAGCTACCTGTCGATACGCGAGGTACATTGCTATAAAAATCGAGCAAACTAGTAGCCTATGCGAATGAAATCAACATTTTGTCACGGTCATTAACCACTGCCAAAGATTTCTATCTGAAACTCGACAGCGAAGCAAAACTAGTAGGGCTACAAATCAAAGAAAATGAAACAAAGTTCCTGACGCAGTCGAGGAAAAATACCTTAAATACACAAAATATTGCACTTGGCGAATACAGTATCAAAAATGTGAGCAAATTTGTGTATTTAGGCGCCAAAATAACGAAAGCAGGTAATGAACGAGACAAAATACGCCAAAGAATACAGCTCGCAGTTCCTCGATTTCAGACGCAGACTTAGTGAAATGAGTGGAGCCGTTGAAAGAGTCCATAAGGTTCTTCCCGTTCTGTAGAACAGCCAATTTCCGAAAATACGGTTCCAAATCGTAATAAATGAGCAACTTCCACTCACTGGCAGATAAGTAGACTCGACCTAATGGTTGAAAATACAGACCCGTATGGGGTCTGGTTGTTGAGCTTTGTGTTGGAGAGGCGTGCGCCATGGGAGCTATCAGGCACATCAAGAAGAGCGCTACAATTGACTTGCCAGTTCGCATCGATCGCCCCCTTGTCGTCGAGATGTCGTCGCCGCTGATCTGGGACCCTTCCTTCGTCAAGTGGGGGGAACTTGCTTATGATGGCTCTTCGTTAGACTGTGCGTCGTCAAGTACTGGTAACGGGGCCAGTTTGTGTATTGACCTTTTCAAAGTTCCAGAGGCGGTTTTCACATCAGCGACTCGTACAAAACCATCGGCACCTTCGTACGTTTTGATAATTCGCCCCAGTGGCCGCTTCATCGATGGGGTGTTATCTTTGCTTATGATGACCACTGTTCCCGGGATCGCAGTGGAGGGTGACTGTCTCCATTTGACACGATGCTAGAACTGCGCCAAGTACTCGTGCGACCATCCTCTCCAGAATTCGAATTTGAGGTGATTTATTAGCTTCCACCGGGCATGGAGGCTTCCAGTGACTGGCGACCATCCACCATGGTTGTGAGTGGTTCTCCGATGTGAAAGTGTGCTGGAGTTAAGGCTGCCAAATCGTTGGGATCGTTTGACATCGGAGTCAGTGGTCTAGAATTGAGGATGGCCTCCATCTCAACCACCAAGGCATGCAGCTTCTCGTAGGTGAGAGCCGCCGACAAAACGCCTCGACGGATCAAATTTTTGGCTGATTTGACCGTGCTCCTACAAGCCGCCAAAATTGGGCACGCGTGGAGGGATGAAATGGAAATTGATTCCTCGGCTGGAGCACATCGTTGTTACTTCTTCACGCACTTCATTGAAATATAATGTAGACGACAATTCTGATAGCTGGTTGTGAGCTCTCACAAAGTTGGTGGCGTTGTCGCAAAATAGGTTTCGGCAGTGTCCTCATCGTCCCAGGTAACGTTTGAGAGCACAGAGAAATGCTTAGATCGCTGAATTGCTCCAGATGGACGGCCTTTGTAGCAAAACAGCAAAACATGTCTAGCTGCCCTTTTGCGGTCGGGTACCTCTACCTCGGTAATGGATCATCATAGGTCCACAGAAATCCATGCCGGAGTTGATGAATGGACGGACTGGCTGAATACGTGCACTTGGCAGGTTTCCCATGATTTATGAAAACAGCTTAGGCTTGACTCGGGTGCACCACACACACCGTTGAACGATCGGTCCCGTGAGTTGTTTTCCTCGACTTGACCAGAACCGCTAAATAGTGGTAGGGAGCAGTGTTTGCGCACGTAGATGGCAGTATTCGCGATGTATGTCCATCATCAGCAGGCTGGTGAATGGGATGTTTGGCGTTAAACGTGACCTTGGCAGCCTCCAGCCTCCCACTGACACGGATTATGGCCTCTGGATCCAGGAATGGCACCAGTCCCACCAACAGACTGTGCTTGGAGACTTGCCTCCCCCACCTGATGTCCAAAAGTTCACAGTTAAAAATTTGTGATTGTACGTACTTCACGATGATTTTCAGGGCTGTGGATAATTCATCACTCGTGGGCGCTTGATTTGTCAGTTGAGACTGCTTTGCTGCTGGTCTGAGGCCACAAATAAACCGCATCATGTAGGCCACTATGCGCTGCAGCCTCTTGAAAGAGTTGTCGTGTTGGATCTGCTGAATAAAGTGTGTTTCAGGAGCCTCTGCTGCTAGTACAGTGGTCTTGGTCCATTTCGCCCTCAAATCACAAGGGCCCCCACTCCGATACTCGGAAGGCTAAACTAATTCTGCCATGGATAAAAATGGTCGTCCTTGCAACCACATACTACAGCGGTTCAATTCAGCTGGCGCCACCCCACGTGACAGGATTTCAGCTAGATTGTCTTCAGACGCTACGTGTCGCCATCGGTCCAGCCTTGAGAAGGTTTGTATGGCCGAGACCCTGTTTGCCATGAAGACATTGTACGATGATGCAGTAGAGTTGATCTACGCCTAGACAATCTCGGCATCGATCCAGAATACCTAAAAACTCCTGCAGATTGAGCTCTGTCTTAACTCATCTTGTGAGCTCAGCACCTAGTTGCACATAACTCCGGGTGCGGAACAGTAAATGTTTTGATCGGGGCAACTCTTGACTTGGCGCACAGCAAACTGATGACGCCTTGACCGCTCCTCAGGGTTCACCGCATGGATATCGCTGCACCATATGCCTTCTCGAAGGCACCACAAAAGGTGTGCAACTGTACTTGCACATGTTTCTCGCCTGTACTGATGTGACGAGGAAATCGGGCCTGCTGCAGACCAATGCGGAAATTGGACCACTGGGTATGGATCCCCACTGGTAATGCTGCATCCCAGTCTAATTTCAATCGCCATAATTCCTGCAGGAATAGCTTGGCTGCTACTATCACAGTAGCCAGAATGCCCAATGGATCGAACATTCTGGCTATATCGTATGCCATCGTTCTCTTGGAGAAGTTCGCATCGGTTGGATCCAGGTTGATTTGGGTCTGGAACTCGTCAGTCTTCGGACGTCAGATGACTCCTAACGTCTTAATATAGTCCTCGTGTAAACTACTGGAGTCCAGCTGGACCTGTTGGTCCTCAGGTTGCTTGGGAAACGCCTAACGTCTCAGGATCCTTGCTGAATGGGAGTTTAAAGAAGAGACGGCCGTCGGGAATCTTATCATTGCCTGATAGAAATGTACTTCACAAGCCTTTTCAGTTGACGTAAGCATGTGCTGCGGATCCTGTACTTCCCCGGCCTCCTAAAATCACTTGATAAAATGATAAAGCTGGTTGTCTCCAGGATGCCACATGTCACAGAAGATACTTTGGGTGTGATCACTTTTCCGGCTACAATCCACCCTAGGAGCGTCTTCTGGAGCACTGGGAGCTGTGGGCCCAACTTTGTTTGTCTAATGACTAGGACCTCGTAAAATTTTTTGGCACTCAGCAACACGTCGATGCACTCCGTTCGGTGGAAGTCTGGATCTACCAGCCTTATGTTTTTGGGAATGTGCCATCTCGATGTGTTCAAGTTCTGAGACGGTTGCGGTGATATAATTTTGTCCATGACGTAGGCTTCTAACTGCGCGGCATATCCTGATAATCTGAATCTTAGGGTATGTCTTATTTATGGTATGTCTTTTTAGTGCTGCCGCCTACCTTTTGAATGAGGGCAAGTTGTGGTTTCGATGATAAGCGCAATTTTTCGATGATTCTTATGGTGACTAGGTTTATTTGTGAGCCCGGATCTAGGACAGCTCGACAATCCGTCGTCTTCCCATTGCTTGTGACCAGCCAGATGGCGGCTATGCCCAGAAGTACATGTCCTTGGGGTCGGGGTTCCATCAGAGTCGTTAAAGCGAGCGATGGCGGTTCTGCATTTGTTTGTGGTTTCAAGTCTTGTTTCGGCGTGGTCGTGCTCGAGGATACCGTCTTGGTCTGTTTGAGCTTGTTGTCTCCAGGCTGATGTAGTAGGGTGTTGTGATTCTTGGAATACTGCTTGCTACTGTTGGCCGCGCAGCTGGAAGCCTGGTGTCCTTCTCGAAGGCATTCCACGCACAGCTTCTTAGCGCGCACGAAACTTAGTCTCTTTGCAGCAGTGATACTGAGGAAATCCGGGCAATAGTAAAGCGTGTGATCCTGCTCACACATTACGCACCGAGAAGCTGTTGTGGTCGTCATGGTCAACTTGGTGGCTTTCCTATGGTTGATCTTCGGTTCCTTTGTTTTATGGCCGAGTGTCTTGGTGGCCTGGAAACGCGTTTGCATGAAGTCTAACAGATTCTTCAAGAGTGGGTGGTAGCTCACATGGGTTGGATAACGATTGTTTGTATGATGCGTGAGTCGCTGGATCCAATTTTCAGATTAGCACATGTAGCAGCAACGGATCCCAGTCCCTTCTGGACACTTGCAGATTCTCCAGGAATCTGAGACACTCTTGTGTGGTGCCATGTAGAGCCTTTATTGCCTTTCATTAGCATGAGATGGCTGACTCATCAATTTGTTGATGAGCGACGCTACCAATAGTCGCCGGTTGTCGTACCTTTCCTTCAAGGTTGTCTAAGCCACCTCGTAGTTGTCATCCGACAATGAAAAATTTCAAATCAAAAGCTCCGGGGGACCGGCCTTGAGCTACCATAGCTTTTGGTACTTGGTACAGTTTGCTATGTACCATTAGCATGAACAAGTCGTGGAATTGTTGCCAATGTAAATAGTTCCCATCGAAGGTGGGGAGTTTTATTTTTTGGCAGAGGCATGGTAAGAGGAGTCACAGGCAGACTCGTTGAGGCCAGTATGGTGCTGAGTTCATCCATTTTCGATTTCAGACGTATGGCCCAATATTGGGTAAGCTCTTCCAAATGAGTATGCTGTTGCACGTTAAAACCATACGCTTCAATATCGTCATGGAGCTCGACGATCAGTTGGTGATATTCATCCAGCTGTTGCCAACCTCGTTGGAGGGTCATGAGTTTACTCCCTCACCAGGTCCGTGTGACCTCCTTCTGGTCCAAACGGTCGATGATCCTCCTCAACGAGCCTGCCATGACTTTGTAGCACACTGGCATCTCTTGGTGTTGAGGCTTCTGCAGTGTAGTCCTTGTCCTCGCTATCCTAAATTTCGAGCCTTTTTGGTGACTGTTCCCCAGTTGGCGTGTTCGCGTGTGTTTTGGCATGCATTTGATCACGGAAGTACTGCTGGTAACGAAGGTAGTTGCCTTTGGTAGTGTGGTATATATGTTGAGTGAAATACTCGTGCGACGGAACGACCTCCGGTAGGGATCGGATGCGACTATCGTCTAGTTCAAAATCCTCCCACGTGGCATCTAGTCATCGCAGTCGCTCCACGTAAAACCCACCTTCACGCTTCCTTGAGGGCGAATCCATCTTGTAGTTTGAAATGACGCTTTCGATGATTCGACCCAATCTTTTAAGGTCCTCGATCAGGCTATCCACATTCGCCATCGGGTAGAAAGTCGGAAAGCATTCATTGATGTTTAATGGTGGAGCTATCTGCGCGTGCCCTTTAGGCTTAATCTTCTGCTCTCCTTCGATCTTCCGGTCCTCTTCGGCCTTTAACCAGCTCCTCCGGTAATGCCCTTTGCAGTTTACGAGCTCCTCTAATTCAAGGAGCCCAATCTTTACTCCTTTGCTGATTTTTGGCGAGTCGCATGAAGATTTTATTCTTTTTAAAACATCTCTCGCTTTTCGGATTAGCCTTTCTTCTTCATTTCGCTGGGTGGTAATCGCACTTTGCGACCACCTTTCTTGGGAGACGTTATCAGCTTCCAATTTCGAGTTCAGTACTTCCGCCACATTTTCAACGGTGGCGATAAAATTACACAACAGTGCTTTATTTGGCTGGTGGTCACTCATTTCTTTTTCTGTCGTAATCTCTTTGTGGACTTCAGGGAGGTTCATTGTTATTTCGGGATTAACGACCCTTACTTCGGTGGCTTCGGTAGCGACCGCAGCAGTAACGATAGAATTTTTGATGTTCTTTATATTTTCCCCCACCGCGCGAACATCTGGCACATCTTGCAGAGTTTTTCGCTCTTCCTTTTAGGATGCTCTGGCTTTTGCATCATTTTTTTGTCACGCTCACATGCCGCAGGAATCTCGGTCTGGAAAAGACTGTCTGTTAATCTCCGTTTTTCATTCGTCTTCACTTTCATTGTGTTCATCGTCGTGTTTGTCATCGTTAGTACTGCTCCCGATGTGCTGTAAACATTGTGGCTGTAGCCGCTGATCGCGGCGTCTATGCTGTAGTTTTTACTTTCTTTTTTTTTGCATTTTTTAAATATTTTTTTATGTTTTTAGTTGCTCCAGTTTTATTGACTTCCCCCTCGGAGCTGCAATCTCTGTTCGTGTGTGTAGTCGCCTTTTTGGTCCCATATTTATCTTTGCGCAGTGGGAGGCCATGCGAGGGTTGGCACAAGCCACTTATGGGGATAAGTGCTCGAGCTAGAGCAGCGCTAAATCGGGAGTCCGTTTCAACCAAAACAGCACCACCAACTCAATGGTGCGAGCTTCGAATGTACTTCAAGGCATGCCAAGGTTTTACCGCGATGGAGAAAGTATGGCAATTGAGTTGGAGCCGTTCACGCACGAGTGTCACCTCGGTGCTACCGTGCAAAGAAACTAGGTACAAACCGTCATATACGCTAGCCCAAAGCATCAATTCCAGTTGGTTCTCCAAAGTGTTGTCCAGGTTAATTTAGGGTTATTACCTGTCTTTCCAGGAGGGAGCCTCACGGCGCCCCCCATATCCTCGGGTCCGTGGGGGTGGCGCTCCCCAAAGAATACTAGCCTCCAAAAGTGCTCCTATCGACCGGCATTCCACCTGCGGGAATTTTCTCGAATACGTGGGGGTGGCATTCCTTAAAGAATGGTAGCCTGCAAGAGTATTCCTGTCGGTCAGTATTCCCCCAGTGGTGAGGGCCGATGAAGTATGGAAGCTACATCGGGTATTGCCCAGGAATCTATCCTTGGTATAAAAGTTAGAATGGACTTACGGCAGTCGAGCACGTTTCAAGCAATCCCTCTTTCTCCCTCCCTTTCCGCTAGGTGTGGGGTTTCCCAACTTCAGGGCAACCCAAGATGTAGAAAAACTAGGCTTAGTCCAAAATAATGTGTCAAATGATTCCACGCTGGGTTAGCAGGTTGACAAGAGATCTACATGTAAGCTCCACGCTCAGGGCGTAAATAACCTGCACCTCCCAACCACCAAAAAAGTACTATGAGCTAGGGAAACAAAGAGTTTGGCTAAGGTTAAAGTATCGCGAAAAGCTTTAGAGGATGCAAGAATGAACCGAGCTAGTCATGAGGCTTTCGAAATTACCATCATAACGTGATATTTAGCACATAAGTCATCGCTTAAAATATCCTTTCCTTATTTCTTTCCTCATTTGTAAAATTTTAAAACGTTTCCTTTAATTACCATAGGAAAGACTATTGTAAATAAAAGCTGGGGTAGAACGAAAAAGCTTCAGAAGATCGCCACTGAAGAAAGAGATGATTTATCTCCAAAATATCGATGATTGGATACTAAAAATTAAATAGCGTTTTCATCTAAATTATTAAATTTACTTAATTATTGTATGTGTTGAATATTATATAAATATTATAACACGAATCCTTAAAAGTGAAAACAATTCAACAGGATACCATCCCATTCCACAAAAATCAAAAGCAACAATCATCGCAATCATTTCAATATTGAAAGATTTATGACAGATGACAAGAGTATCCCAAATTGCCATCATTATTAGTGCCATTCTAGATTTTTGTACGTACATCATCATAGGTATACGGTGTACCACATGAGTGGATATGATTTGTGACAGAAATCACGTTCCTTCAGCTAGAAAAATAAGATATCGTCACAAATCCTGTGGATTTCAGTAAATTGATGTAGAATATAATCTGCACAAAAGGTGGGTATAATTCATAACGACAGTTTGTTATTTTTGTCGCTGACGTGATAGTCAGCATTTAATTTGATTTCTATGAGACGATATTTCAATAACGTACAATATATATGAATATAAATTGTAGTACATTTACGAGGTTTAAGATTGCTAAACAGGCGGTGTACACGAAATATTTTAATCTTGGAAATTTTTAAGGATGCCGCATATTATTCTGTATTTTTTTCTTACATTTCTTGAGTGTGCTTATTATATTTTAATAAGAAATGAAAATTTGGAATGTTAGCTTCAGGGATTTCGTTGGAGAATTTGTTAAAAAATCATTCATGTTTAGGCGTTAACAGGATAATGTGGACAATAAACGTATGTATTTTCCGAGTTCAAACGAAAAGCTGGCAGACAAATTTACGTTTTCTACTTTGACTCATGCTGTTTCTTTATTGCGTCTTGCGAGATATCAAATCAGAATTCAAAATTATTTCTCTTTAACAAAATTGCTTTTCTTTAGCTCCCTTTGATCTATGTATTGCAACTTAATCAACGCCATGGCAGCTTACCGCCCCACATTACATAGCTTGAAATACTCCGAATTGAAATAATCAGTCTCCTCGCCTATTGAAATAAAACTGAATCCAAGGTGTTGCTAGATTATTAAAATGGACCAGTGCCGGTGAAATTTTTTGTGGAATTTTCTCCTTTATGCGTTTTAGGACAAATTCTATCACCCTTCGGTGGTTTCTAGGTGTACAAAGTTGAAATCCATCATCTCAGTTTATTTTAGTTACAATCTGCAAATTCATACCCCAATTTTTAGGGTATTGTAAAATCATTTTACAATACCCTCCTAAAATCGCGTCCTGTCTGTCCGTCCGTCCATGTGTCACACCACTTTTTTTCGCAAACTACATAAGCTAGAAACATAAGATTTTGTAAGTAGGTGTGAAGTGATGCCCTCTTCAAAGTTTCATCACAAAAAAAATGTATAAGGTGCTCAAGGGGGGTTTCCCCATAGAGGGGAGTGACCCCCGAAAAAAAAAGTGTGTATCAAATGAAAGGTCTTGATGATAACTTTCCAAAACAGGTTTTAAACTGACAAATTTTGCTTTGAGGGGTGCAGGGGAAAGGAAAAATTTTGTGTCCTCCCCCCCCCTTTGACCCGAAAAATCTGAGAAAAATTACAGATGTGTAACTTTAGGAGTACAAGGACAACAAATGCCTTAGGAGTCGTAATTCGATCAACTTTGTTAATAATAGTAAATTTTATAAATTTTACGTTTTTGCCTATAAAATCGAAATGGGACCCTTAAATTTCCCACAAACTACAATTTGAGTTTTTTGAAAGCAACTGTATGTGTTCTGAAAATTTTACAATAATCGAACAATAAACAGCTACGTTATATCCGATCGAATATTTACCAATTACAACAGCATTAACACATGATACTAGGGAGATGCACGTTTGCAACGGACCTAGCCACTATAAATATGTAGGAATTTTGATAAAAATTTTAGAAATGGTTTGTAATATTGATGTATTATCATGACTAATTAAACGACGGGGTCAAAACACTTGAAACAAAACGGCGGCAAATATAAAAATATAACAACCATAATAATTCTTCCAACTCAATTTATGGAATCTGCATATTAGTCAAGTTTTGATATGCAGAATATATTGTTTGATTTACTAATTGTTTTACAATACCCTTCTGGCAGGAGCACTTTCCTGCTACTTCAACTTGTTTTTAAACAGTACAGTGATTGGGACATCGTTTTCGAGTGAATTCTACACCATATGATTGTCTGTAAAATGATATTTTAGCATAAATATTAAGGGTATAGCCTAAGATTCGTCGGTTTTCTAAAGGTTCTTGAAGTTCAACAACAATTGGCCAGTCTGGCAGGATCACTATAGCTTTCAATTTCTTCGAAGATATGCTTGTAAGATTCCTGGTCATTTTTTTAAGAGTGTCGGATAGTCAGTTTGCGACCAACGAAAGGAACTCCATTCAGCGATTGTATTAATTTTGATCAAGGTTGAAAAAATTAAAAAGCCTTCTTCCCACATGCGTCAACAATATTTATTGGCGGTTTCTGGACTAAAGCCATCTTTTGTTGGCATTGATGAAATTAAACCTTAAGAATATACGGAGCATAATCTGTTCATACTACAGGAGTGCAGTCAGCAGCCAATGGGTGGAAAATCTGAGGGGTGTTAGCCCACAGAATTCAGACGACCAACGAAAGGAACTCCATTCAGCGATTGTATTAATTTTGATCAAGGTTGAAAAAATTAAAAAGCCTTCTTCCCACATGCGTCAACAATATTTATTGGCGGTTTCTGGACTAAAGCCATCTTTTGTTGGCATTGATGAAATTAAACCTTAAGAATATACGGAGCATAATCTGTTCATACTACAGGAGTGCAGTCAGCAGCCAATGGGTGGAAAATCTGAGGGGTGTTAGCCCACAGAATTCAGAAGCCGTGCTTACAAAATGAACAGTATATTTCATAAGAAGTCTCGGGTGAATGTGTCGAATCTTGAAGTCGCTAGTGATGAGATAAATCTTCTCGATAGGGCTGGTATTGAAATCAATAGTATGACTCCGGATACAAATGCAAACAGGATTATATGTGATGGATTGCAGAAACTTGCCTAATCTAGAACATATTTTGAATTGGTTCATCTACCAAATCCTGAGGAGGTCATTAGTAGTGAAATAGGTCTTCTAGATAGGGTTGGTATCGAAATTAATAATACGACTTCAGGTATAGATGGAACTTGCATTGTACGTGATGGTTTCCTGAAGTTTGTTCGGATTAGCACTCATTTTGAATTCGTTCATCTACTAAACCCTGAAAATCACTGAGGTAAAAGTTTTCGATTTTAAATCGAGCCTGAACGGTAAATTCATTCTTTATTTCAATGCATATTGACCTCAGACCTCATATGGACCGGTGATTCTCTTGATTATTTTCTCAGCTTTGAAGATTTGTGAACTATATTTTGTAGAATAAATAACAAGAAATCATGTTGTATTGACGATATTCCTAATAAAGTACTAAAAAGTTTGCCTGCAGTTGCTACAGTGTGTCCCAAATTTAAAGGGGCACCTAGTTTTTTAGTCAAATTTTTAATGTTTTTAAACCAAACAAATCTTAATTTGCACAAGCTATTTCTACTTCTAATTCACGATTTGTGTCTTTTTTTGGTGAGCCTACGACAATTTGTTCGTTTATTATGCCATTTAAAAAAAAAAATAGTGTCCCAAGTTTATAGGGGCAGTGAAAAAAACACGATTTTCTATCGAAAATTATTTTTGCTGGTGAAATTCTATCGTGAACTACAAATGATTGTGTCTATACTGTAGTTCCTGTTGAAATTGAACACTTTACCAACAAATTTTACACAAGTATAAAGGAAATACTCCTTTGCACCGTGAAATTTTGAGGCACTGTAAAAACTGGGTTTTTTTCGGTCGTACGGTTGCTGTATACCTGCATTTTCTTTTTTTTTTCGTTTGGTGCTCACGGTTTGAGCCCTAATCATAGGTAAACTCGTGGTTTGCGGCAACTGATGTTGGTAGAAGTTTCGAATTGGCTGGTTTAGGATAATAGAAAATTCCAGACTGTTCTAGACGACCAGCATAATCTGTAATTTTCTGAAACAATCGGCTCAGGTATAAATACAGGCACGCTTGTTCAGAAAACTCAGTTGCGTGCTAATCGCCAGCAAAGATTTATACGTGGAGTGTTGTGTGAAAATGAGTAGAGGAAAACAGCTATCGAGAGAAGAAAAGGCATCTATTGATGCATTCAAGACTTGCGGCAAGTGTAATAGAGAAATAGCTCGGCTAATCAACCGTTCAAGTAATGCCGTTGATAGTTATTTAAAAAAGAAAATCAAGGAAACCGAAAAGAAAAAACGTGGTCCACCGTCAAAACTTTCGGAACGAGACAAACGTAGAATCATTGCTGCTGCCTCTCAATCAACCAAAGGCTGTAGGCGTATCAGAAATGAATACATGCCTCACGTTTCAAAAAGCACAGTTCATAGAGCTTTGAAAGAATCTCCAAATTTGGTGCGCGAGAAAATGCAGAAAGCCCCAAAATTAAAAGCTCATCACATGGTGGTTCGCTAGAAATTTGCCGAAGAGAGGTTGCATTGGACCCATGAATGGTCTAAGGTACATAACTTGCTTATTTTGGAGTTTATACATTCAATCATCTGCAGGTGGAGTAAGATTAAAAATGTGGTTATTTATGTGTTTCAGATTGTTTGGTCTGACGAAAAAAAGTTTAACTTTGATAGCCCAGATGGCGTTCGAGACTATTGGCGAAATCTGCGCAAAGAGCCACGTTTTTTCTCCAGGCGGAACTTTCGCGGTGGGTCTGTTATGGTGAGGGCGGCCTACAGTGGATTCGGAAAAGTTGGCATAGAAATCATTTCGCATCGAATGAACAGCGAAGACTATCAGGCAGTGCTAGGAAAGCATCTGAAGCCCTATTTCCGTCGTCACTGCTCTGCAAAACTGATCTTTCAACAGGACAACGCGTCAATTCATTCCAGTAAATCTACCAAGGAATGGTTGTCAAAAGTGAAAATTCCTGTACTTCAGTGGCCTGCCATTCTCCGGATTTAAATCCAATAGAAAATGTTTGGGGCATGATGGTCCGCGACGTTTATGACAACGCTCGTCAATATTCATCAGTCACAGAGCTGGAGGAGGGCGCCAAAAATGCTTGGGAAAACATCAGTATGAGCAGCTTGATAAATCTCAACAATTCGATGCAAAAACGGATGAAAATGTTATTTGAAAACGATGGTAGCGTTATTAATTACTGATTTTTTGTTGCGAATCAATGGATTTCACCAATAATAAAAAATTTTCTATGGAAAATCGTGTTTTTTTTCACTGCCCCTATAAACTTGGGACACTATTTAAAAAAAAATGGCATAGTAAACGAACAAATTGTCGTAGGCTCACCAAAAAAAGACAGAAATCGTGAATTATGATAGAAATAGCTTGTGCAAATTAAGATTTGTATGGTTTAAAAACATTAAAAATTTGACTAAAAAACTGGGTGCCCCTATAAATTTGGGACACACTGTATTAGAAATTATTGCATATTGTTCAACGACATGTTGAACAGTTTATCTTTCCAAATCAGTGGAAAAAGACCAAGGTATTTCTGGTCTTGAAGAAAGGGAAAGAATCTTCATGCCCTAAAAGCTAGTTGTAGAGTAGTTTATGGCATAGAATATAAAAAAAATAACTTCACCAACAGAAATGACAACACACTTTTAATTAAACTTTTACTTCACCTTTCGTACGCTAAGAATACCGGCAACAGATTGGGAGTGACGCTGTGGATACGGTTTCGCTAAATAGTCTAATTTTGCTGACACTATGCCTGGATTAGACATGTGTCGTTTTAGAAACGATCTCGTTGTATTTTCCATAATTAGGTAAATGCGACGTTTGCAAAAATTCTTCAATAGTTTTGTGAGAATTATTTGTTACCGTAAACATGACTTCTTCCCCGCTTTACATTAAAATTCTCCTGAATTTTATTAATATTTTCGTTTACATGATTTAGGGATTTTACCAAGTTGTTATTTTTCTTGAAAATAGTACGTATCCAAATTGTCAAATTCAAAATGATAATCAAGATAATGCCTATGGCAATGTAATATATATTTGAGTGTAATTTCAAGTGATTTATGTGTTTCAGGTTTTCAACATTTTTCAAAATAATATCATCGAAGTTTAATTTTTTGCTAAAATTATATGATTCATTATCGATATAAAAGTATCTACCTAAAAAATTTTGATTATTATTACTAAATGTATATTTTGAAATTTTTACTGTACAATTATTTATATTTATAAGATAATGTCCATTTAGCTTGATTTCTCTATAATCGCAAAGATTTACAACATCTTGGTTAATAATGTTTTTGTTGCGAGCGAACAAACAGAACATACTCGTATATACTTACGCTTCATCACTGAAGTAGTTGCGAGCGAGTAAACACTACCTATGTACTCGCGCTTCACCAATGGAATTGGGCAAGCAAGCACATACGCCCATTGTTATCGAAGCATGTCGTCCAATGGTCAAGCGTTAAAAATAAATAAGCGAGTGAAAAAGTAAATAAAAAAAATTTACCCGCAATACGGGTTAATTCACATCGTGAACGACAAGCTTTAGGTGTGCTTCCAAGAGAGTTAAGCTGAAAGGAAAGCTGAAAGTTCAGGCAAAAACGCTCTCTTGTTCAATGTCTCCAGTTTCGCTAATACACCCCAAAAGATCGTGAGGAAGCCGAAAGCTTGAGCGAAAAGCACTCCTTCACTCGATTTCGCCAGTTTTGCATATTCACCATCCGAACAAGCGAGACGGAGCAAAGAGGTAAAGCTTTCGTGGGACGAGAGCGCACGTGTTCGGCTTCTTGGCACTTTTGAAGAGAATTGAGGTTGAAAGCTCACGAAAGAACGTTATTTAAAGTTCTTGGGCAAGCTATGGCGGGCAATCTTGTTCGAGTCCAAAAGGGAGCGTGCTGCTACCC
Organism: Odontomyia ornata; assembly: GCA_963969285.1. Taxonomy (NCBI): domain Eukaryota; kingdom Metazoa; phylum Arthropoda; class Insecta; order Diptera; family Stratiomyidae; genus Odontomyia; species Odontomyia ornata. The sequence goes on along the minus strand of OZ017738.1, from coordinate 66,197,052 downwards.
ATTAATTTAAACGTACGTGTAATTACGCGACTGAAGTTTCAGACGCAAGTGTTCAACGATATGGTGAGGGGTGAGGTGTTGGTTTGAGCCGCGATCCTCAATCGGCCTTTTGGTGTTTCAAGCCGTGTGGCCAACCCGGTCCGTTAACTCGTCCAGTTGTTTCCTTCTTTAGGCTGGCGCTCACCTGTGAAGCGCGGCAGGTCAAGGCGAAAGTGAAAAGTGCTTCACCCAACACTGATAGTTAGAGGTTTGAAAAAATTTAACACGCGAAGATGTAATCTACCAATTCGGTCCTTACTTATAAATGTTTTAAAAAATTGGACGGTGAAATAAAGTTAAACCCTTTAAAATAAACTCTCGTCTTCGGTTTTCTAGTTTAGATGGTTATAATAGCAGGTAAGTGTCATACAGCGAGATCTCTCCCCGGGAGCTTTGATGATGTATATAGGATACACATCAAATGGTTATGTAACATTTTTAGAAATCACCAATAAATATTGTTGACACGTATGAAAAGAAGGCTTTTTAATCTTTTGAACCTTGTTATGGTTGGCGTTTCATATCCTTTCATATTATTTCGATGTTCAATCTTGGAAACTATTTTCTAAATCGTTTCTAACGTTAGCTTCTCTAATTTTGACAAATAGAGATCTATTTCATCGTTAGTTAGATTCCTGTCGTTTGAAACCATTCAACAAGAGTAGCCATCATCAGACTGTGACTAGATGACAAGTTATTTTGAAACATTTGAAAGATCTAAACACTGAAAAATAAAGTTAATTTTTGAATCTTGTGTGTTGCTTCATTCTGATAAGGGATTCAGTTGTTGGTGAATTTTAAGAAGCACCTCATTGTTTCTACTTACATTATTTACATTATAGTATTTTTTACTGGTCCTCTATCAATGAGTGCAAATGTTACCCCAGGCTTGAAGAAGTTGGAAGGTATCACACTTTAGTGTACTTGTGTTTATTTTGGAATGAATTTCAATTTTGCATCTTGATATCGGGAGCATCCTCAAGATGATGCTGGATGACCAAATGCAACGCTCCGTCTGAGCTAATTTACGTGCACCGGGGGAATGAACTTCTTTGCATTTTATGCACCGATAGTGTATGGTGCAGTTAACAGCCTAACGCCCAAATTGTCGACACTGGTAACATTGGTCGACTTCTCTTTACCTGAGGCGCTCCCTCCTCACCACTCTGAAATTCAAGTACCTAATTTGTTGAAGGGCACTTGGATTCCTTTCGATTGAAATTTGTACCAGGTAAAGTAGTCAATTCTTCTTTTTGATGGTCGATCTCCTTGTCGCAAAGATTTGGAAAGAAATGTATTCAATTTTTGTGCAGCTTCCTTGAGCACCTGAAGGAGATTGATTGTATCCTCTCCATAGTCCAGACCCTTCAACAGAAACGAATGATTTTTTTTCGCTTTTTGGGGTACACATGAATTGTGGAACCTCACCAGAATGCAGTGCAGCTTTGATTGACTTGAAATCAACCAGTAATTTCGTTTTAATAGTTAGTTTTGCTGCACTAACTCTTTTGATTTCGAAATTGCTTATTGTAATTTATCTTCGACTGCCAATAGCCGAACCATATCTCTTCCACTATGTCCAAATACATTTATTGGCGGAATCGTTTCTGCCTTGTTGCTGGATTTTCCTGAGTAACCAGCTGAGCTGCAAGTTGGTTTCTTATCCTTATTTTTATTTTTGAAATATTGAATAAAGTTTTAGTTATTATCTTTATCGGAATCGCCTTTGACATTTCCTTCAATTTCCATTTCTTCTTCCTGTCCTTCCGGTGATGCAAAATAGTTTTTACAACACGTAGAATTTCTTCCAGGATATTTTGTTTCATACTTTTCTTGCCCTTTGTTTCCTGTTGCATTTGTTTTGCTGCTGCGGGTTTTGTATCTTCATATGTTTCTTGACAAGATCTTTGAGAGACTGTAGCCATAGCATCAGCTTATAATTTCAGTTGCTCGTTTTAAGGGTTTTGTTAAATCATTTTACAAAACCCTTCTAAAATCGCGTCCTGTGTGTCCATCCGTCCGTGTACTGGTGGACAAAGGGGAGGTCAGCCCCGGGAATCCGGTCCTAGGGGGCCTCCAAATCTTGAGGAGTTCATTAAATCATATTCTAAACACGATTGAAAATATGTTCAGTAACTTATTAAGAGGCAGTTCAAAGTTTCGGGAATCGTAGATACAAATGAAAACAGTTTAGACCGGTTATTTACAATTTTTAAATTTGAATGGCTGCTGGGAAATTGGAATTTTTTCAACTGCCAATCTTCCTTTCTTTATAGTATCTATATTCTGCCGATATCCATGTACTGCTGAGTCTATAGGCCTCAACATTACTACACCCCACAATAAATTCGGTTTCACCGTCATTAACATGGCACTTTTTCAATTTTTCTACGATCCTTTGCAAAAGGTTACAGTTTAGTATTATATGAATATTTTATGAATAATGAAAAAAATCAACCACAGCCATTTTAGATTTAAGAAAGCATCTTCTTTTTTTATAAAGTGTAGACATTAAGATCAACACTGGAGTCATTTGAAATTTTGACGCGGTAATAATATTTTTAGGGTTTTGTACTAAAATACAAAACCCTATTGCAATCACTACCTGTGTCCGTCTGTCCGTCCGTCCGTCTGTATGTCACAGCACTTTTTCTCCGAAACTATAGAGGCTACAGCCAGGAAACTTTGTAGAAAGGTCAGAAGTGGTGACTTCTTGAAAGTTCGAGGGTGGAAAAATTTTTCAAAGGGGTTTAAGGGAGGGTCTCCCCATATAGGGAGGTGACCCCTCAAAAAAACATTTTCACCGTTGGTAGTCGAGTAGGGTATCATTGGAAAGGTCTTAATGAGATCTTTTCAAAACAAGTCTTAGAATTACCTTATAAGTACCGAGTGGGGCAGGGGAAGGGGAAATATACATGAAAAATGTGTTTCCTCCCTCGCGAATGTACACCCGTGATCTAAAAAATGTGAAAAAATTATCAAGGGAGATATTTATGGGTATAACTATAACAAATACCTTAGAAGTCCAAATTCTTTCAACTTTGTTAATAATGGTATGATCCTCGAATTTCACATTTTCTCCAATAAAATCGTCTTTGACATGTTTCTTGATTTTATTTGTTAATGGTTACTGCATTTTGTAAGTTGAGTACAAAACCCTTCTGATATGAGCATAGGTCTGTCTACCCAACTTGTTTATAGCGACCAATACTCGGGGTATATCCGATCGAATCAAATAATTTTGCTTATTATTTGAACGAATTTTGTACGCGGTAAATTTTTTGAGCAAAATTACATAAAGTTTAGTATTATTATGTACTATCATGTGATGTTCAGCATGAAATGATTGTCTATATAACCTGTTTGATACTTTTTTTCACTGCATGTCTGAACATGGCCCGACACAGCTAACATATCGGTGCCATCTTAACCTGAACGTTCTACGTTTCGAATTTTACCAGTCAGGACATTATATAACGAAGGCGACGGTTCTACGTTGACAACCGTGGTGGAACGTACATACGTAATATATTTTTGATTTTAGTTGTGGCGTCTAAGCAGTGCAGATTTTTAATAGTTATCGCGTTATCGTGAATCGTGTGTCTAAACAAAATTATGTTATATCTTCGTCAGTAAATAGGTCTTAATAATGTGTATAACTTGTAGTTTTTTAGTAAGTAAGTTTCTTCTTACATTTCTTGCGTTTTACAAATTACCTGCTCCTTTTTTGTAGGTACTTGCTCTCACTAAAATATTAATTTTACTTTATTAATGATAATGGTAGAAAGATTGACAAGCTAACATACGTTCGCACATGCAAAAAAGCGCTCAAACCGACGTCACTTGAATCGTATTCGGAAAATACTTTCAAACTTTGTGCTTCTCTACCCGTTGAGTTTCTCGACGGATTTGAATGAAATTAAAAAGTATGCATTTTTGATTCTTATCCCTCCTACTTGCAAATTATTTAAAAATCGGATTTTAAATACGAGTATATTACACTTTACCTACTCAATATCGTAGGTATACCTAGAAATGGCGGCACAATTATCCCGAGCGAGCATACCCTTTTGTATTCTTTATACCATGATTGATGATGAAATGAGACCCAGTTGAGATATGTACGTATGTATATGAAGGTTGTACCGTGTTAATGTGGTTTTAAAATTGAAGGCGAATTTCATGATAGTAAATTGTAAGGGAAATTTTAAAATAATTTCTTTTAACCAACTAATTGGATATTGTCTTTTTATGTCGTCAACAATCTTTGGTTTCGCTATCTTTTGCAGAAGTTTAGACGGTAATGCAGTAGGTTCCAAAGGCTGAGTTCAGTTCCTGTGCGAATCATTCCTCGAATCTTTGCAGTGCACATGCATTCTCATGTGTTTCTTCCACTCCTCATATGTTTTGCCACTGTAGAAAGGCTATATTCATTCTTCTCATCATCGACACAGTGGTGAGAATTACTCAAAGAGAAAACAGGTAAACGTTTGAAACGTTGGTCTGATACACGTCGGAGCGCTCATGACAACTCAGTTAAAGTCGTAACAGAAAAATGGAAATAATTGTAAGTACTTTAGAATATATGCAAGATCCATCAAAATCCAATCTTGATACTAGATCAGCAGCAAGCTTGCTTTTGACAGCTATTTGTGATTTTAGCTTTTTAACATATTCTATATTAAATTTTGACACACAATACTGGAAGAAGTTAATTTAGTGCAACAATACCTACAGTCTCCTAAAATGACTTTGGATAAAGGACTCACTAAACTAAAAGCCCTGAACAACTATTAAGTTTCAGAGCGAATCATGATTGTAGACAATGCTGTTACATTTGGCACAAAAAAATGTAATGATATGGATATTGACATTGAGCGAAGAGGAAGAAATAGGGTAGGAAAAAAAAATGCCGGGTGAACTAGCTCTTGATGCTGCTTTGACAATTTAAGAGGAAGCACGTCAATCAATCTTCGAATGCATTGAATGATATCAGCAAAATTTAAAAAATTGATGAAACAAGGTTCATGCTGGAACCTTCTGACGATGCTCTGGCTGTAGCTGCAGACAATCTGGTACAAAATTATGAGGAGTTTGATAAGGACTTACGATGAGCTCAATAGACAGAGCTTTTAATTTTTTTCGCCAAATTTAAATAAAAATAGAGGTAAAAATGAAACTATTACACATAATTCAAATTTTTTTTTAAATGAGGCGTATTTTGAAGTACTTTTCATCGAATTTCAGACAATTTGAAATGAATTAAGTTAAAAGTTAGAGAGATATTCTAATTTTTAAATTAGGAAAAATATATTTAAAATTTTGAAAGTACTCAAGCACGTCCAAATAATCCGATTTCAATCTAATAAAGTGCGTTTGTAGCTGGGTTGCTTTTTTTCGTTTGTAAAATAATTTTCAAACTTTTTTATGCTTTAGTTGATTTTCTGCAGGGCTTTCAATATTTAAGTTTTTTTTTTTAACTTTAGGTTACAAAATTATTGTCTAAAACTACATTATGAAAGTTTTCTTGGCGCGGTTGAAAACATTAATTAAAAAGGCATTTTCTCCCTTATTTTATGCTTGTTACTATTTTGTTGCAAGGATAATGAATTAAAACATGTTCAGCCAATAATTTCTTATAAAAAATTTAACTACGCCACTTTTATAATACTTTCTTCTCAATTTCGCTCCAAAATGAATCGTTTTAAAATTACTAGAAAGAAAAGTCGGAAACAAAAAACGATTTTTTCATCATACTTTAACATTTCGATGTTTTTATTAATGTTCCTGACTTTTTTGAGAAAGAGGATAGCTCAGTTATCGTTATAGAAGTTATTCCGCAAGTTTTCTGTAAAAATAGGCAGTCCCTACCCAATAGCCAAATGGTGTCGTTATTTCACAGATCCTGCTTAGTCTCTTAATGTATTGCACTTTTTCATTAATAGAGGAAGTGCAACATATTTGAAATATTGCAGCTAATTTGGAATAGTCGAATATATCTATAAATATACAAGCTATCTGCGTTCTGTCGCATAAAAATGATATGACATGATAAATAAAATGCTTAAAAACAAAAAAAAAAAACGTGATAATTAGTAACCATGGTATGTGAATTCGTTAATATATAGTTTAGACTGTTAAGTGTGTTACACCCACTTTTTACCAGGGAAACTGGGGTGCTCCGGCGGGGCTTATGGACCCGGTTAGCTCGTCCGAAGACGGGCGTGGGGCGCCACTCGCTTTTCCCTCAAAGCCCCAAATAGCCGCCAAGCGAGAATGCGACTAACCGGATTAAACGTGACATTATTCGGCCGATACCCTAGCTACTAACCACCCTACGATCTTCACTTCAATACTTCACCTACACCACTTCACTAACCACCCTATAATCTTCACCTCAATACTTCACCTACACCACTTCACTAACCACCCTATAATCTTCACTTCTTAATCACTCTATCCTTCGCGTGGACCACAATACCACCCCCGAACACTTTGACTCCCGATATCACGGGCTTCATTTAACTCCACGACACTTCCACTTCGGCTTGTCCGTCCAAGCCGCACTCGTTACAACCTGCGATCTGAAACAAAGAACTTACTTCTCTTCTAAAGACAAAAATGTCTTCCTTCAAACATTAATCGATCACAAATAAACTTCAATTATTTACCATTTTACAACACTTGTATTCCAGATCGAAATAATCTATAAACTTAACAAATGATACACAATATCATAAAAAAAACTTACTTCTCTTCTATACCTACAAAGGGGCCCCTTTCGGCGATCGTTTTCGCGGATGTTTTCCGTAGCCTTTCCTCCAATATCGAAGTTTGCTCGTCGCTTTGATGTGAATTTTTCCTTGGCGTGGATTTCACTTCGCTGATTCCGCAGTCCTCCACTTAAAGATTCCGCTGCGCTTCGAATTATATCTCGCTGGTTGCTCTGGTTCCGCTGCCGTCGTCGCCCACGATAAAGAAGATCAAAGAGGAGGCGCGTCATTCCTCGCTTGCTTATATAGCCTCCTCCTAACGGCTATGGTTCCGCTCGTCAGTCATCCACCTCTTCAGCGGGGTAATTCCTTCTTGCCGCCACTTGGTCGCCGCTCCCCTCTGGTGGCGAGCACTCCAAATTCGGCTGAATCAGCTGAACGTAATTCACTGACAGTTTGGTCTGTCACTCCTGTTCGTTTCAATCGTTCTGATCCGGCCAAATCAACGAAATGGAATTTCGACGTGAGCGTTTCTAAATCGCCTTCTTCAACTTTATGTGTTTTCAATTAATTAATTAATTTATTTATTCAACATTCTTAGTTCTTTTAAAGCGTTTGCACTATCATCTCGGAAAGTTGTCGAACTTTCATGGAACCATCAGACCCACAAGAGAACAATCTTCCATGCGAATCAATATGCAGTTGACTTACACCCTGTCCTATATGCTTGACGAAACTGCTTCGTGCATGTTCACCCATGTAAGAATGGATTGGACGATAACTATTTGTTAGGCTCCAAATCTTAATATCGCCATCAGCTGATCCGGTAACAAATATTTCTTCATGCGGATCTATGGCTAAGCATTTCACAGAGCTTTCGTGTGCTTGTAATCGTTGCCGTCATGTTCGTTGCCTAACGTCAAATATACAAACATCTCCTTTCTTTCCAGCAGAGATTAAAACTTGATGTTGCGGAGCATAGATTAAACTAGATGCACCCTGATCATGGCAAGTAAATGATGCTACTAAAGATTTCTTTTGCGGTAGCAATGTATCCCAAATGCCTACATTTTTATTTTCCGAACTGTGCCCCGCTGTTGCGACAAGACTGCACGAGCCTAAGAAAACGAAATCCGCAATTCCTTTGTTATGACATTGATAAGTGAAAAATGATCTATTGCTTTGTGACGCTATGCTTGCTTGCCATAAGCTCAAGTTTCCATCTCCATCAGCGATGCCAAATTTATTTCCATGTTGTGAGAACCGGCACCTTGTCACCTTTGCAAAGTACCGGGTGGACAAGGAGTGCAAACAACTTGCTGATGTCCCCATTCCCATAGTTGAGCTGAGCCGTCTTGACCGCCCGTAATATAAACTGGCATAAGTGGATGTGCACACATTCGTTTGGCATTATCCACCCTGTGTTTGAGGACCACGGATGTTCCACGACCCGATTGACTTCCTAATCCCGATTGAGGTGTAACTGACGGATTATAGTTTTGCGCGTTTGAGCTGATTTGATTTAATATATGTTTATCAGTGGACGTTTGTATGACTAGAAAACTACTTGTTGGTAATGTGTCTGAATCTTTAGACAAATTCAAAATGTCATAGTCACATTCATCTTCATACCAATGCGGGGATTCTAATAAGAGTGATATATCCATTTCTTGAATTTCCCTAGGTGTCGCTATCGCTATTAATCCGGGCGAAACATTATTAATACAGAATGCAGATCTTGATTCTTGTTCCTTATGAATAACTCGAATTGGATCCGGATTACTATGGACTGGTGTATGTTCTCCATTTTCAAATAGAGATAAGTCTTCGGCTCCATGTGGATCTGATGAGGTATTAGAATTCAGGTCGGAAGGCAACTGACGCTTTTTGCCAAAAACTGCACGAATGAATATATTTTGAACTGGTTCTTGTCTCACAAGATAATTCCATAGTCGTCGTGCTGGACCAGCTGATGAGCCACTCAAGAATGGTGTATTATGTCTTTCGAGAAGTGAACGATATTTATGTATGGCCGGACCTTTAGCGTCTGATTCAGTAAAACATCCTGGAATATAATTAGGTGGTGCCGGGCCTTTCACATATAGTTCTTCCCAGAAAATTTCTAGCCACTGTGACAATATTCGCGAAATTCCGGGTGCTAGAGGGCTGGCAACAGGCAATTCCAGTAATTCAACTCCAGCTACGCTGATGAATTCTTGCATTTTCTGCTGAATCAACTTTACAGTTGCTGCTCTAAGTATCGTCCACGAATATGAACACGGGTTTGAATGCTCTGTATTGTCTTTACGTTTCGCATATGTTGTTGGTTGTTGTTGTTTGCTTAAGACTACCAATAATCGTATTTAAACTACTAATATGATTACAATTTGGACTGGCAAACAAACCCTAGTCGAGTGCGGCTTAGCTTTCTGACTATACATAGTCACGCGAATGTTACGATAGTGTTCGGGGTGAGGTAATCCTGGTGCCCTTCGGTTTTATCCGTAACAAGTGATTTATTTGGTTTATGATTTAGTCTTCATTTTGTGATAGTAGTAATTTCAGTATAAAACAAGTTGGGTAAGTAGGAGCACTCTCCTACCCGAAGGTCTTTGTAACCATTCTAGGGCTCGAAATAAGTTTTCTAATAGCGTGAATCGATAACTTGAATTATTCATCCAATACTTGGATAAGAAATCGTTCAAATTTATGCAAAAGATGCAGAGTTTCTTTCATAAGCACATTGTAGCCGTTCTCTGTGATTATTTTCAGATTTTTCGGCTCAAAGGTATCCAATCACGAGAGGGGTGGGGCGCGCAATTTTGGTGCATTTTGCCTCCCCTTTTCGTTTAAGATTCTAAATGTTCTAATCAAGACCTTTAATAGCCAATTCGGTTACCTTTGACTAAAAAAAATTTTTAAGGCCTGCTTCATTATAACGGGGGACCCCCTTAAAAAATTTTAAATTTTGGGTAAGACCTAAATTTTTGAGATACTATTATATCTGACCTTCCCACAAAATTCGAGTATTCTAGCTTCTATAGTTACTGAGAAAACTTGCTGTGACGCATGGACAGATAGACGGAGAGACAGGTCACGAAACTAGTAGGTCTTTTTAAAAAATTTTCTTTATAAAGACCTTAAAAGCGACATTAAATTTTCAGTTAGGTTCACATGTTGCTAATTTGGAATACTGAAAGTGAACATAATTTGGAATATTCCAAATTTGGTGCTAGTTTTTTTTGGTAAATAGTTCTTTCATTATTTCTGTTCTAGAAATGTCAACAAGCAACAAATACAGGATGAGGAAAAGTGTGACAGTGAGGAAATGTCTGCTGCAATTACTGCTGTTCATGAGAAAAGAATGGGATACATAAAGGCAGCTAAACTTTTCAATGTACCCCGGTCAACACTCTTTCGAATGGTCAATGAAAAGGACTCATCGATAGAGTCGACAATAAGTAAACCTATTGGCCGAAGTCCAGTTCTGAGTGAAGACATGGAAAAACTGCTAGTTGAGTACATTTTTTTAATGGAAAGCATATTTCACGGACTCACTAGAATGGGTCTACGGTATTTGGACTATCAATTAGCACTAATCGACGATATTAAAAATACTTTTAAGGAAGGCTATGCTAGGAGATACTGGGTAAGGGAATTTTTGAAACGTAAACAGCAAGTTTTATTCATAAGACAACCGACTGGTACTTCTCAAGTGAGAGCCAACGGATTCACCAAAGAAAGAATGGATGAATTTCACGACAATCTAGAAAGAATCCAGGCTAATAGGTCTTTTCCTGCGGCACGCGTCTTTAATGTCGATGAGATCGGTCTCTCTATAGTCCAGAGCAAAATATCTAAAATTCTAGGACAGACAGGGATAAAAGCAAATGGGCGCAATGACGTCAGCTGAAAGGAAGTCCTGAATAACTATGGTTATTTGCATGAGTCCAGCAGGAATATTTGTTCCAACCACGATCAGTTTCCGCGTAAAAATATGTCGGAAGCTCTAATGAGAAGAGCACACCCTTCTGGTTGGATTAAAACTAGCCTCTTCACACAATGGTTTCACGACTTTGTGGAATATGTCCAACCAACGGAAGCTTCATGGGTGCTTTTTATTCTTGATGGACACTACAGCCATACGAAGAATATAGAGGTTATCGATCTTGCCAAATAACGTCATCTGACGATCCTGTCATTGCCACCTCATTGTACGCACAAAGTACAACCACTGGATCGAACGTTCATGGGTCCCTTGAAAGTGTACTACAGTGAAGAAGTTCGCATTTTCTTGAGGCAGAATAATATATCTGTAACACTATATGACGTTGTTGAGCTGTTTGGAAACGCCTACTTGAAATGTCAAGCTGGAGAGATTGCAGCAAATGGTTTTAAAGTTGGTGGCATGTATCCATTCAATCAAAACGTATTTACTGCAGCTGATTACATACTCGTAGCTGATGCTGTAGATTTTGAAGCATAAGATAAAAATTCTCCAATCATTCCGACAACGCCTCTCACAATTGTTGAATATAGTACACTGTGACTGAACAGTTTCGATGAAACTGAACCAGGGCCGTCTGCTACTGCGACTGAACATCACCCTCTTATTATTCCCTTTCAAATTTCTCGCGTGCCATCAGTCGTAAAAAGATCCAGCAATAGAGGGCGTAACCCAGGAAGATCGGCAATAATTTCAAGTTCTCTATACAAGAAGGACCTCGAAAGAGCGCGATTAAAGAAGTCTCGTAAAGAAAATAAACAACGTGAAAAAGGAACTAAGAAAAAGGGTAAACAATATCAAACAAGTTGGGTAGACAGACCTACGCTCATGTCAGAAGGGTTTTGTACTCAACTTACAAAATGCAGTAACCAACAACGAATAAAATCAAGAAACATGTCAAAGACGATTTTATTAGAGAAAATACGAAATCCGAGGATCATACTATTATTAACAAAGTTGAACGAATTTTGACGTCGGAGGTATTTGTTATTCTTATACCCATAAATATCTCCCTTAATCATTTTTTCAGATTTTTTAGATCACAGGTGTCCATTCGCGAGAGAGGAAACACATTTTTCATGTATTTCCCCCCCTGTGCCCCCATTGAAGCAAAAATTGTCAGTTTAAGAACTGTTTTGAAATGCTCCCATAAAGAACTTTCATTTGATACTCATATCAGCTAAGTTTGATTTTTTTCAGGGGCTGGTCCCCTGAACTGTAATTATCGATTCATGGCCAATTTTTTCGAATCCTAGAATGGTTACAAAGCCCCTTTGCAAGGAGCTCTCTCCTGCCTCTTCGACTTGTTTCACCTATGAGTATTAATTTTAGGTACTCATCTTCAGTCATTCATCAAATTGAATCAAGTGTTGAAAGCATGCACCTTGAACGTTGAAGTTGGGGAAAAATAACTCAAAATTATTCAGTCTTCACGTTTAAAATAGCCACCATTTTCTTTTACGATTACTGATACCACTAGCTGAAATGACTCTCAAAGATATTCATGATACCTATCATGTCTAAGTCGGTAAAAAGCGCATATGGTTCCATATCCATATGTTTCCATAGTAATACAGCGCATATTGTTCCATAGTAATACAGAAAATTCAAATCGCTATAAGTTCGTTAAATACCAGTCGATCTTCATGAAAATTTCAGAACAGATCAATCTTATAATCATACCATTACTAACAAAGTTGAGTGAATTTCGACTTCTCACATATTTGTTGTTGTTGTATTCACAAAGGCCTACATTCATGATTTTTTTCAGATTTTTCGGATGGAACGTGTCCAATCGCGAGGGGTGTGGGGGGGGGTATACGCGAAAAGTTCGTACATTTCCCCTTCCCCTGCCCCTCTCGATACAGATAAGGCAATTTTAAGACTTGTTTTGAAAAGATCTCATTAAAACCTTTCCAGTGACACCCTACTCGACTACCAATGGCAAAACATTTTTTTTTGAGGGGTCACCTCCCTATATGGGAAGATCCCCCTTAAACCCCTTTGAAAAATTTTTCCTCCCTTGAACTTCCAATAAGTCACCACTTCTGACCTTTTTACAAAGTTTCATGTCTGTAGCTTCTATAGTTTCGGAGAAAAAGTGCTGTGACATGCAGACGAACGGACGGACGGACACAGGTCGTGATTGCAATAGAGTTTTGTATTTTAGTACAAAATCCTAAAAAGAGAATCAGGAGAAACAGAACAGAAAGCGAATCGTTAGATTCGAGTCTTGGTGCTATCTCTGGAAATAAGACTGATTTCTATGATGGTATAGCAATAACGATTGAAGCTGCAGTCCCTACTGACGAAGACGCTGAGCGTTTTTTTGCAACGGAAAATACAGCAATGAAAAGGAAGGAGAATAATGGATACAGTGTCTAATGGGCGAACTGTGGACTCACGGTGCTTGCGGTGGCTATGAAGCCGGTGTATATATCTGTGATTTATTGTAAGAATTAGCTAAGAACTATAACTTTCAATTCACAAAGATATATGATTTATGTGACTAATTAAAGGCCAACGCAAGCTATTTTGTTAAATTTTATGTTCGAGGTTTATATTTATGTTACTATAAATTTTGTTTAACTGTCATTTTTCAGTTTTCAAGTTAGAGCGTATATATTATTTCAGCATAATATGTGAAGGTAATTTGGAAGACTGTATTCCAAATTACCCGCACCATAAGTAAGATTACGTTTTTTGAGATTTTTAGTTTAGTTTCAATTTTGAGTGAGTTCCTAACCCTTGTTTTGTTTAACTATTTAGATTAAATTAATAAACTATTTTTTCATTCTTATAATGCTTGTTTCAATTGACAGACCCGTTTCCACTTCTACTTATTCTTGAAAAACAAATTGGTATTCCAAATATGCTGCACTTCCTCTACTTATATTTCCAGTAGACTACACATCTAATTTTTTTTTGTGTTAGGGTGGTGAATGTCATTTATGCACAGAGTGTGGGACTCCCATACGCGACTGGACTACCGACTAAACACCTCCCCTGTGAACCTGAGAACCCAACCTGGAACCGTTTGACACATTACTTCGGGCCAGGTCTCGTTTTGTTACGCCGTGAGGCGCCTTCAAGCTGGGGAATCCTTTTCCTAGCGGGAGGAGAGAGGGGAAGAGGAAGTGCCAGAAAAGCGATCTCCCAGCCCTAGCGCCCCCGGCTGCTGTGAGTCCCTTTTATATTTTAGGACTGCCCGAGCATAATGTGCCAACTGGTTCCATTTGTCAACCGATTCGCACATCTTCGCAACTATTTTATCCGGGGTTAGGTCTCCCGTCTCCCTGTAGAGTTCCCTTCGCAGCCTGACCCATTTGGTACACGCAAAAAATGTGTGACAGGCATTGTCCTCCTCTCCGGGGCAAAACCGACAGTCGGGGGACCGTGACTTACCGATCTTGTGCAGGTAAAACTGAAAACACCCATGCCCGCTCAAAAGCTGGTTCAGATAGAAGTCAGTCTCACCATGCCTTCAATTTATGGTGAGACTAACTTCTATCTGACCCAGCTTTTGAGCGGACTACACATCTAATGTGAGTAGTTGAATGTCATTCATTATCATAACACTACTTATGTATCTTGAATAAAATTTATACCTTGTCATAACACTTCCACATACACAATTATTTAGGCAGTTTGGCAAAGGCTTCAGACATATTATCTATTCGATTATTATATATGTAAATAGATTTAGATAAAACGTCAATTTTTTTTTGCGTGTACTTGTTTTGTTAAAAATAAAACAAACTTTATTCAGTTCCGCTTTAAGAAGCATACATATTAAAGTTACGCATTATTTGTATATCCCGTAATATTTTCGTGTTACCTTTTATTTACGCTAACATGCTGTTTCCTAGAACAGCCTGTCAATTTTTCTTTCGTACCCTTTCTCTCCTTGCTACCGGAATCTGCCACTCCTGCTATTAATATCAACTTCTGACAACCGCATAGAAAATCTACCAAAGATTTTCCACAGAACAAGTTACGGAGGCATGAAATAAACATCATCCAAAAAGTTTCTCATTCTCTCTTCTTTCCGGCAAACAACAGAATACAACAATTTGCCGCTTAGGGATTAGTTTTGTAATTGTTTTCGTTTCGTGGAACGTTGTTAAAAATAGATTAATGACTTAATCCTATCAAGGATCTGTTTTTCAAGATTAAAGGTGTTGATTTTGATAGGAACTGTCGAGATAATAAGGTCGTTTGTGGTCAGGAGCATTATGAAATAAAGTCCTTGGAAATGATTTTGGTTATTATTTTATGTGAAGGATAAAACTTCTTTCCAATAAATCTGCGGCCTCTTGGCAATCTGAAACTGTTATCAACTGAATCAACTACTCATCAATGATGAACACCTACCCAAGTGAATATTTTAAGGAATTATTCCCAGAATCAGGCTCTCTAGTTTCATAGTACCATGAATATTTATGCTCGGATAATACACGATACTCGTATCTACAGCGAAATCCTATTCGCCTGGATACACAATTCCATGTAAAAATTCCTTTCAATTTTTCTTATAAGTTGAGTTAATGAATATATAGAGCCTAATCAGAATTAATGAATTGTTCTTTCCGCTTGCTAAGCACTAATTAAATTCATTCTTCGGCAATCCTGGCTGAAGGAGTCTCATATTACGCAGCCAACTGCATCTTACAGGGTTATTCGACTAATTCAATTAGCGATTAATGCTTCCAATGAATTGAAAGATGAAACCTTCCTTAATCACCAACGTCCACCCTAATTACATGTCAAAATTATAGAAATAATCTCCTTTGAAATTACTGAGATCACATGTGGTTGCTCGTTCGAGACAATGGAGTCCCCGAGCATCCTTTTCTTCTCTAATGGATTGTGTAGTTTGATGAATATCTCGACCAAGGATGACTTTGGGTATTATCTGGCTGTAGTTCATCTACCATGGGATATTGTTGATGAACAACAGAAGCAGAATGTAATCAAGAGCAGCTAAAGTAGACATTCATGACTGTGTACACTATACACGAGTACGAGTATTCGCATGAAACAATAGTTTACCGAAACTAACCCAACTAACGGCCTCCCTGACTATATTTTATGTGACTAGTTCTCCTGGCTTGGTTTTGTGACTAGAACTATAGACATGTGCTGCCAGTATTTTCATCAAGGGCATTTGTATTGAATAGAATAGGCTGGAAAGGATCTACGGATGGGAGTAGAGGCACTTTTGCCTCCCTTGCGGTTAGCATATTACCGAGAAAGCCTACATACGTGTTATAAATGTGTACCAGTGGTTGAAAGCATCAACCTTCCCAAATATTCTGCGGTATCAACAGCAGTACGGATACACAGCTGAATTCTTGCGAAAACATTAAACTTGGAATTGGTTCCGAAGTCAAATTACATTAAGCCGCATGAATACCCGTAATGCCACAAATCAACTTGGATTATAAGGTCACATATGAGTATTTTCAGTGAATCAACCACAAACATTAGAATTGAAATAGAGAATACCAAGAAGCATTTTATTTTTCAGGTTTTTTTTTTAGCAAAAATCCCGAACTATCAAGAAAAATATTTACACTAACATACGAGTGTACCACCTATATCCGTATACTGGAAAAAGTAATTCGGAAAGATTCACCTTAATTGAAATAAGTTCTGTTGAATATTTTGAAACTGTATGTGTATGAGATAAAATCCAATGTACCAAGGAAATCTCGATTGCTATGAATCAAATTGACTTTGGCTAAGTACTGGTATTTGTGTTTTTTCTATGCAGAGTAAATCCTTCTTAGTTGGACTATGTTATCTAGTGATTTGCATTTTGATTACTTTTATGTAACGTATGAGTACTGATCACTTCTAGTTGAATATTGACTAGTAATCAGTTGGAAAGTGTGGACTCATACATTTTCGAATGGAAGGGGATTGCAAATCAACATGAAAAAATTATAAAAATACCCATGATCGCATCAATATTGTAGTGTAGTGCCTCAGCGAGCGCAAGATTTACGCTCAACTGAAGATGGCCTTGTCTGTGGACGCTAAGTACGCTGGTAAGCTAGCTTTGTGGGTTCGTGGGCGCGTTCTTTTCCCGCACCACAAGGGCCCATTACAAAAATATTTTTCGCGCTTACGAAAAAAGTGCTGACGTGATGATGAGTCAACAACAAACGCAGAAGCGATTGATCTTCACTAGGCATCAATACCGAACGATTGAGTGCGTGAAACTTAAGGCAATTTCATCGTTATCACAAAAAAAACTCTTGGCCCACATCATTAAGCGTGGGCCATCCAGATCGTGGCGGTGCCCCCACGCACCCCTCCCAGCCGGATCAAGGATCTAAAGTGATGCCTTGGCCCATAGCGGGTGAGGAAGGCCAAACATCTGTAATGAATCAGCCCTACGCCCCTGGCAACGATCCACAGGTCGTTATTGACGTCGACGGTTCGGAAACGACCCTTTAACCACTCGCTGTCACGGAACTGCGTTTTGGCAGCTGGGAAGAAGACGAAAGTGGTGGTGAAAAGAATGAGCTGAAGTTCCCGGGCAAAATGGTTGCACTGCCATGAGGATGGTTAAATGTCATTGGACTTCGGACATTGATTAAAATATACGCGACCTGTAAAAAGTTTCCGTAAGGACCAAATTTCTTAACGCAATCGTCATAACTGTGAAATAAACTAAGAAAAGTTGTGATTTTTTCTTTAGACGTAACCGTAAGCAAATTTTGCGAAAAGTCGAGCGCAGAAACGGAAGACGGGAGGAACATTTTCTGTCCGAGTTCGCTAAGTACTGAAGTCGCGAATCAGGAAAAAGTTCCCATTTTCTGCCAGACAAAGCCGTGCGAATGCAAAGATCGCAAGATTATATGTTCGGCCTGTGGTAGGTAAGAATACATCTACGTCATTTTATCGTCCTAAAGGAATTGACTTATAGTTCTCCGCGACAAGCACGGCAAAAAAGCAAGGAGGCATCGTTTTCAGGAGTGCAGTTGGAGTTTAAGTTGTAAGTCTTATCCTTGGTTCAATTTGGCTATAGATTTTAAGGGTGTTTATTTCAGAAATAGGGTTGGCATTATTAAAGGAAATCCAACGAAACATGAAGCCCCACGACAACCAAGTGATGAAGGATGCCTTGTCGAGGAAGGTGGCATAGTTATGGATAAATATATAGAAGGATTTGGAGGTTAGCAAGTAAGTTTTACAATGAAATATCGGCAGTGTCCACGTCATTAATATAATGCAATAAGTCCCGGAGCAAGATATAGTTTGCATACAATCTCACCATTAATTTCGTGCATCAAATTAAATCTAGTTTGAGAAGCTGTTTCCAAAAGTTAGGTTAGATAATAGCTATTCAAAGAGATGGACCATTACAAATCGTGGTGTTGAGTAGCGTTTGAAAGAAGATAAACTATCTCAAAATTTCACATTAGCTGAAGTTGAAGAAATATTGAAACGTTTTGGTGAGCAAATCAAGCGTGTTGTTCCTTGGCCCGATCCATGAGACGAAATACAGTGCAATGAACATATTCATTTAATTTCTTGTTATTGTCAGACCATCGAAGAAATTGAAATATGTTATCTGTGGAACCCTGATTTCCCACCGTATTTAGAAATATGTAAGGCATCGAGCATAAGGATTCGAAAAGTTATAGTTTACAAAAAGGTCTCGGGCGAGCTGGATGACCATTTGGACGATTTGTCTCATCATACGCGTTTTAAGGTTTTTTTCATTAGAGTAGATTATTTTGAAGTTTGTGTTAGAGTAGAAGATTTTTCGGTATCGCGTCGCGAAAAACTAACAGGGAGTTCGGGAAAGCGAAATTAAATCCAGTTTTTGTTGTTGTCTGACTTGACTGAATGGAAGTTTAATACGGAAAAACGTAAGTATAGGTTTCTTTTCCGTATGTTTGTATTTAGACGCGCTTGAAACGGGCACGTAATGGTGGCTGAAATAAAGTAATTGAACGTTTTCCATTTAAAAGACCTGCAACCTGCGCACCTGCGAAATCCTCTCCGAACTAGCTTGCCGACAAGCAGCCACCGCAAAATGGATCACGAGTGCACGGACTGGTTGACCGATGACTCAGGCTTCGCGTCTAGAACCGATGAGAGGTCGGTTCAGATTTCCTTCGGGAAATCTCGACATTCGAGCGATGTGAAACGAAAGCATTACACATCGCGGCGGAAAGGAAGGGGTGGACGTTGAACGCCAGGTTAAGGGTTTCAAAGAGTGCTAACAAAAACAGTGAAGAAAACCACAAAGAGACTCCTTCAAAAATTGCTAGAAAATAAAGTTCACATATACGACCTGATACGAAACAGCAGAGGAAGATGCCCCGATGAAGACCTCAGCAGTAGGCACTGCTCGTGAAAACCCAAGATGGCCCATCCTATAAAGAGGTGTTATGGGATATGAGGGAAATGTAGGGCCCGTAGACACCAACACTGCTATTAAATCGGTAAAACCAACGCGGTCAGGCACAATTTTGGTCGAATTTGGAGCAGAGGCCAATAATAAAGAAGTATCAAGGCAGTAATGAAAGACCTTGGCAAAAGCGCAACTATAGCCTCGCTTGAGCCTATGTTAACGATCGAAATAAGAGACATGGATTTTGTCAAGGACCTGACTGACAGCCCCTTCTAGGGCTGTCAACAGGGAGTTCCTTAGCATGGGCCAGATTAAAGCAAAGCTGAACCCAGAAAACTACAGGGGCAACGCATAGTCATCATTGACTTGACCCAAAAAGGTCGCCAAACAATTTCTGAATAAAGGCAAATTAAGAATATGGTAGGTTTTCTGCAGGGTACTGTGAAAGCAGTGCCTTTTTAATGTTTCAAATGCTTTGGCTATAGACAAACCACACAAGTATGCAAAAGACTCGAGAGGAGTTCCCTATGTTACAAATGTGGTGAAATGGGGCATAAAAGAAAAACGTGTACAAAAGAGACACACAATATTCTTTGCAAGGATGCTGATCATTGACTGGATCTTGGCCACGTCTGGGGATCAGTGAAACGTCGAGTTTTTCAGAAAGCCCTAGCCAAGGCAAAATCAGAACTTCATCCTGCAACTAAAACTACACCGCAGTTCAACCACCCAAAGCTTGCTTGAGCTGTTTGCAAAGGAAATGAAAGTCAACGTTTTGCTGGTGAGTGAGCAACAGCACCACCATAGTTCTGCATCATGGTATCCTGAAAAAACTGGTAATGCCGCCATCTGGGATCGAAAAAGTAATTTTCAGGCGGGAAGTTGTGGACGGGGTGATGATTTTATTGGGTTCAGTGCTCAGGGCTCAGATACCCTTTAGTGTGTACCTAGCGCCGAACCAATCGATATCACCTCTCCAAGCCAAGCTTAAATGTGCTCCTTGGGGGGGGGAACTTCATCGCTAAAGCAATTGAATGGGGCATACCCCAAACAGATCCGTGGGAAAAAAATCCTAGAAATGGCGGCCAGGACGGCATTCGTTGTACTAAACACCGAAAACACGTCGAATTTCCGCCGTGTTGGCTACGAGGGAACCATACTGGACGTGACATTCACCTCGGAGCCATTAGTATGGAGAATACACAATTGCAGAGTATGAAAGGGCTACTAGGGAAAGATGGATGTCGAGAGGTTTGTCGAGGTGCTCCAGCAGGTGCTCCGCTGCAGGGAGATTCGCAGAGGATGGAGGAACTTTCAGCTCAAGACATGGTGAACTTAGCTACGAGCATCATCATGACTACTTACAGCCCTCCTATGACCCGTTGAAAACTCTGGCATAGCAAACCCCCAGTGTACTGGTGGTCGCAAGCTTCGGCGTGAGGCCCAACGGCCAAGGAACCATGACGAGGGATGCAACTGGGTAGCAGCATATAAATCAACCAGGAAATATCTTCGCGAATTGATTAACAACAGCAAGGCTCGCTGCTGGCAAGATCTAGTGGGCAGTGTGAACAACGATCAGTGCGACCTCAGCTACAAGCTAGTTATGTGAAATCTTGGTGGCCTATAGACGTATTGCATACATGACGCGGAAAAGATGGACGAGATAGTGCGGGCACCCTTCCGCGCCTATCTTGTTCATGTCAACGCTGTCCACGGTGAAACAGCAATCGAGTGTCCACTCTTCACACACCCGGAACTAGAAGAGGAAGTCCTTTCACTGCAGAAGAAGAAGGCTCCAGGTTCAGATGATGTTCCAGCTGAGGGGTTGCAACTTGCCCACTACCACTGTCCCGACTTGCTGCTCAACGCTTGCCTACGGGACGTGGTTCCCCCTGTACGATGGAAGGTGGTGATGCTCAGACTGATCAGTAAGGGAAAGGCAAACCCCAGATTGCCGTCTGTATACCCCACCGTTATATATGTTAGACATTCTGGGAAAGTGATGGAGAAACTCGTCAAGAGAAGACTCACTAACGCGATTCATACTACTGGGAACCTATATCCTCGGTAGTACGACTATAAAGGATGACGTTCCACCATTGATAAGATTGGCGAGTGTGGTCAAAAAGGCAGAGGAATATAGCCACACTAAGCAACGGATAGTTCTATTGGTGACACTCAACGTTAGGAATGCCTTCACCTCCGCTATATGGGTGGATATTCTGGATACGCTGGAAAATCCTTTTCTAGTTCCAGAGTATCTAATGTGGCTTTTGAGGGACTACCTGAAGAACCGAAGCCTGCTTTACGACACAAGACCGACCCAACGAAGGATATAAGTTACATCGAGTGTTGCCCAGTGATCTGTCCTTGGTTCAGACTTGTAGACTGTTTCTGACTGTAGATGCCAGATGAGTCGCGCTTGATCGGTTGATTGGATGATGTTGCAGCTCTGATCACTGGAGGGACCGTTGAACGATTGCAACTTAGGCTACGTGTGCTATTGTGCCGAGAGAGAGATTGGATGACTGCTCGCGGGTTCAGTTTAGAAAACTGAAGTGGCCATCTTAAAAAAAAAAAGAGGAAAAATAAAGTATAAATGATCAGTATTGGAGACATTTGAATCGAATTGAAGTCAGCGGTGAAGAACCTGGGGCTACTGATCGACTTATAGATGAGTTTTCTGAGCAAATCTGAGGAACTGCTGAGAAAGCTGCTTCTGGAGTATCAGCTCTGAGTTGACTTATGGCCAACGTAGGGGGACCCAACCAATCGAGAGGATGCCTCTTGATGAGTACTGTAGGATCAGTACTACTGTACGGAGCAGAAATATACGTCGATGCTCTCAGGAAGGAGGTATACCAAAAACGCTTGGCACAGGTACAGAGAGGAGTTGCACTGAGGATTGCATTTTTGTATACGAACATTTCTGATTCGGTAGTGAGAGTTATTGCAAGCGTGATACCTTGTTACGGATAAAGTAGAGAGGCATCAACATTAGCTCACCCTGAACACTATCATATAATTTGCGTGACTCGTTAAATTAAGCAAGCCTAAGCCGCACTCGATTAGGGTTTTGTTTGACACTCCTAATTGTACTCACAGCAGTAAGTTAAGTACGAATACTTGTAGTTTTGAGTTTAAAAAAAATAAGAAAAATAAACAAACACAATCCATACTGGGAGATAGGCAGGTTGTTGTGAAAGTATATGCCACTTCAGGTCCGGAAGGAATGCCTAGACCCACTGGCCACCAACATTCACACCCTGAACGAGAAGGTTCAACAGCCGTGTAGCATAATGGTAAACATTAGGTAAAATTATGGGAAGTCGACGCGAGATTTACTACGCTTGGCCAAAAATAACAAGCTCCCGCGCGCGAGATTATTCACGGTTCACAGAATGCCTAGGAAATATGTGAAGCCGTGATGGAAAGACATTGAATTGGCACCGGTCAAAAGTGTACTACGAATAAATAATAAAAACAAACATCAGAGATAAAAATCTGAAAACGAACATTATAATCAAGAATGAAAACAATCATCAGAATCAATTGCGCATGCAATCGTAAGATTCTCCGCGCTCTGATATCGCTTTCCGACATAAGTTTGGTTTGCGGAGAATTCGCAACATGGCTCAGTTGTAGGAGACATCACAGTTAGAAATGGACAGATTGCGTCAACAGCTTATCATGGCCCTGGGGATGGTGATTGATCGGTCAGAAAATGAAGTGGAGACGAAAAACGAAACAGAAGCACAGGAGCGAGAATCCGAATGCAGATTGCCTTTAAGTCCTAGAGAGCCGACATCCTGTTCGACAACTAGACTTTTCAATGGTGATCTGAAACACCAGAACATCGCAAAATGGGGTGTTACGTTTGCAGGAAAAGCATCGGGTAATTTGAATGCCTTTTTGGAAAGGGTAGAGGAATTAAGGGAGACGCGGGAAATTACCAAGAGTCTACTATTTAGGTCAGCGGTGTAGCTTTTCGAAAAGAAGGCTCTGATATAATTCCGGGCCAACCGTCAATTAGTGGATGATTGGGATGGTTTGGTCAAAGCCTTAAAAACGGAATTCTCGCCACCAGACTATGATGATCGTCTTGAAGAGGAGATCAAGGAGAGGACTCAGGGCGCAGATGAGACAATTGGAGTTTATGTAGCGGTAATGGAAGGAATGTTCAAGTGATTGCCGGAGCCGAAAACGGAGAAGCAAAAGCTTAACAAACTCAGGTGAGTTTAAGGACAATTGAGAATTTGAAAGCGTTGGTGGGATTAGGAAGGAGGTTAGAAGAGACTCCGCAAGCGGTTGAAGCCTTTTTAACCACCAGTCAGTCATCGAGAAAAACGACGTTTGGAGCAGGACTTGGCTTAGGTGGAGACAACACCATCTGCGGAAGTAAGGGGCCAACGCGGGAATGTGAATCGGTGTTTTAATTGCCAGCAAGCTGGACACTGGGCAAGGGAGTGTAGACAACCAAAAGCAACACGACCAAATTGCCCAAATTGTCGCCAGTGGGACATGACGAGGGCAACTAACTAACTAATGGGCCATCGGGAAATGCGCAACGTACCCCATAGGCGACCGCGGTGGCACGGATAAAAGGTTACAGCGCAGTGTTTTGAAAGTAGAATTTGCCATGGAGGAAAAGTAGGGAGATGCTCGCCCACATGTTCTGGTGGAAGTTGCAAGAGGGAGAATGCCAGGTCTTTTGGATTCAGGGGCAAGCAGAACAAGCATTTGTTCAGAAGGTTGGAAGCAATTGAGAAAGTTCGATGTTTCCCTGGATAATTGTGGGACCCATGCAGTACGTATAGCGAGTGGTGAGAGCTGTAAGGCTCCGTATGTTTGCCCTTTAGGTTAAAAGGGCATACACAATACTTGGAAGCATTGGGGGTTACCTTGGTCCCGCAAATACTAATCCTGGGGGTGGATTTTATAAAAAAATTTAGAATAGTCTTAGATATTAGCAGTCAGCATTGAGACTTCGCCTCATCACTAGATGAGAAGCTACCAAGCCTCTTACGATCACTGAGTAGTCTATCTCCAAGATAGGAGTTGGAATTAAATAATCTGCTGGAGGAGGAATTTAAGACAATGGGTGAAGGATTGGGGGAAACATCGGTAGCAGAACAAGTGATCAAGACAACTGCAGCGCCTAAAAAACAAAGGTATTATCCGATGTCGCCAGCTATATTGAAGCATGTCTTTACCGAGCCGGATGAGATGCTAGAAATAGGAATAGTGGAACCTTCAAACAGCGCCTGGTCATCTCCACTCTTGCTTGTGAAGAAGAAGGAGGGCACCTATAGATTTTGCGTAGACTATCGGAAACTCAATGCAGTATCTGAGAAGGATGCGTACCCAATACCATATGTTTCCTCGACCCTCGATGAATTACAGGATGCTCGGTATCTATCGTCATTAGATATCAAATCACCGTATTGGAAAGTTCCAATGGCAGCGAACCCAAAAGCTTTCACTGCGGTTATGGTGCCTGGGAAGGGACTTTTCCAGTTCAGAAGGATGCCATTCAGACTGCAGAATGCACCAGCGACTTGGCAGCGATTGATTGATCGCCTTTTGGGACCAGAACTAGAACCCTACGTATTTATGCATTTAGATGATATAGTGATCGTGACTCAGGGCTTTGCAAAGCATGTGGTAATACTCAGGGAAGTATTTCGACGGCTACGAGAAGCAGCACTACGGGTACCGAGGGAAAAGTGTCAGTTCTGCCAGCCGCAGTTAAAGTACCTGGGTTACGTCGTCGATGAACAAGGGTTAAACCTGGACCCAGAGAAGGTTGAATCGATGCTGCGTATTCCTCCACCAAACACCGTGAAAAAGGTTCAGAAAAATTTAGGAATGGTATCATGGTACCGGCGATTTATTCCGGACCACGCCACCATTACTGCACCTCTGACTGACCTTCTGCGAAAGAATAAGAAATTTGTGTCGACCTAACAGTGCCAGGAAGCATTTGAAGTCTGTAAGGCAAAATTGTCATCCGCACCAATTTTGGGTTGCCCAGATTTTGACCTGCCTTTTTGCATACAAACGGATGCGCTAGCCAGAAGCATCCCTCAGGAGAAAAGGCGGTATGCTATTTGAGTCGCTCCCTCAGTAAGGCGAGAAGAAATATTCAACAACTGAGAAAGAATGTCTCGTGGTTCTGTGGGTGGTGGAGAAGCTTTGGCCATATGTAGAAGGCTACCATTTCCAGGTGATAATGGACTACCACTCGTTCATGTGGTTAAATAATCTGCGGGATCCTACCGGCCGATTGGCCCGCTGGGTGATCAGACTGCAGCAATTTGACTGCGAAATCATCCACCGAAAAGGAAA
Organism: Odontomyia ornata; assembly: GCA_963969285.1. Lineage (NCBI taxonomy): Eukaryota > Metazoa > Arthropoda > Insecta > Diptera > Stratiomyidae > Odontomyia > Odontomyia ornata. Next base: position 66,171,569 of record OZ017738.1, on the reverse strand, counting down.
GGAACACCTTGTTCCTGACGTTTTATCACGCTCAGTACCAGCGATAGGAATGTTTGCAAATGTAGGGGAAGACTCATGGTATTGGAAGATGAAACAGAAAGTAGAAGCTGAGCCCGAGAAACATGCCGCCTGGCAAGTGAGGTCAGGGAAGTTACACAAGCGGATGCAACGTCGACTGCCGGATTTAGGGGGGGCAGACTCCTGGAGGAAGGTAGTTCCGAAAACAGAACGAAGAGAGCTCTTACTAAAATTCCATGATGACCCAACAGCAGGGCACATGGGAATGGCAAGAATGCTCAATCGTATTACACAGCACTTTTACTGGCCGAAGATGGCCACGGATGTTAATACATACGTGCGAAGATGCAAAGTTTGCCAGTCAATAAAAGTGGATGGTCAGGAATCTGCGCGTTACATGGTTAGTAGGGCGAACGAGGCTAAACAACCGTAGGAGACACTTTATGTCCATTTAATTGGACCTCTTCCCCATTTGAAAAATGGGAACACACACATTCTGACAGTCGTCGATTACTTCTCAAAGTTCGTGTTGTTATATCCTGCCCGGTCAGCCACAGCAAATGAGGTCATACGTATCTTGGAGTACCAAGTCTTCATGCTATTCGGCGTGCCACGCTTCCTTCTATGCGATAATGGTGTGCAATTTCAATCGAGAACTTTTCGGCAAATGCTAGAGGCATACGGGGTCCAAGTGAAATAGACCGCATTCTATTATCCTTAAGCTAATCTCGCCGTGTGAGTGAATCAAGAAGTTAAAAAAATGCTGAGTGCGTACAGTACAGAAGGCTAGGGCCCTGCAGACTACTCGTATACGGGAAGAAATCGCCCCACGGGTGAAGCAGGTGGCTGGAGAGGTTACCGTCTGGTACAATCTCCGAAAACGTCCAGCATCTTTAAGAAAGGTGACAGGCTTTGGAGGCGAAACCTCGTGCAGTCGGACGCCGCAAAATATTTCTCCGAAAAACCGGCTCCAGAATATACTCGTATAGGACCTTTTGTAGTGGAGAAGCAAGTATCAGTGAGCTCCTATAACCTTAAACACATTGATGGGAGACCTACAAGTGTATGGCATACGCAAGACCTCCAAGTGTATGTTCCGTAAAGGTAGAAGCGTAACGAAAAAAGTGTAGGTTACGGTAACATAGAAACGAGGGGGTTACGCATTCTAAGACAAGGCGGATTGTAGTAGGGGTTAGTTTTCCGGGTGTAAGAAATGAGTTGGGAACCAGCTTGCGTGAGTTGAAGTATGTAGTAAAACCACGAATCAGAAACTAAGGGATAAACGGACGGGATTGGCGCGATCATGGGTTGGGATTCGAAATGATGATATAGCATACATAACTAAGTAAACTTAGGAATAATAAAGTGAAATGATTACCGTTGATAGAATGCTATCGTAACGTTGTTGATAGAGGGTTTCTCTCGGTGCAGTTTCTGTATTTCTTTTTCCTTTTTTTGCCCTTCTTCTTAAAAGAGTTTTTTTTCTTTTTTTTTCCTTTCTTTCCTTGCTTGGCGTACTTTCCTGTTGGAGGTTGGACGTCCTGTATGGTGCTATTCGTAGAGGACCTAAAATGGAAGGTTATTTTAGAGCTAATAATGAACGTAGAGAGTCTACACAGACTACGACACAACGGAGAGTAAAAATGGTATGAAATGAGATATTTACCTATAGTAAGTTACGGTTCCCTCTTCTTGTCTCATTCGTTTCTTTTCTTTTTAGTTTTCTTTTAGGTTTTCTTTTGTTTTTTTCTTTTTATTTTCTTTTCTCTTCTCAAGTTCCCACCTCAGAGTGGTTTTTTTTCTTTTAGGTAGTCTCCATCTTTCCTTTTTTTCCCTTTCTCTTCCCTCTATTTCCTACGTGCTTAGAAGTCCTAAAAGTACAAGAATTAATGTAGACTTCAACAAGGAAATAAATTAACAAGTTACGAGGAGGGGATGGTTACGGGGTAACGGAGTAGGAGACATCAGTAAAGGGAGTCTTGTCCTTAGATAGTTCGACGAAGCAAACATGAATTATATATACTAAGGGTCATTGAGGTTTAGACGATAAACAGGATGGATTTATGCAGTTTCTAGAAGAATAATGTTGAATTAGCGATAGTTTTGAGGAAAGTAGAGGTTTTCAAGCTTAGCTTAAGTTGTATTCATATTGTTTTACCACTCCTAGTATTAGTTTTCTTTTTTAATTAGTACTAGTATTATGTTAGGTTGGTGGGCCAGGAGGTGGTGGTGCAGGGATTGTTATTAGCATTCAGATAGGCTAATCCTACAACGAAGTGTTACCAGTTAGGGGCGTTGGGTGGTTAGTATTATAGGAGTGGATTTCAGGGAAACCCACTAAAAGCAGGGGGGAAATATTACGGATAAAGTAGAGAGGCATCAACATTACCTCACCCCGAACACTATCATATCATTCACGTGACTCGTTACATTAAGCAAGCCTAAGCCGCACTCGATAAGTGGTTTTGATTGACACTCCTAATTGTACTCGCAGCAGTAAGTTAAGTACGAATACTTGTAGTTTTGAGTTTAAAAAAATGAGTAAAATAAATAACCACAACCCATACTGGGAGATAGGCAGGTTGTGGCGAAAATATATGCCACTTCAGGTCCGGAAGGAATGCCTAGAACCACTGGCCAACAACATTGACACCACGAACGAGAAGGTTCAATAGCCGTGTAGCATAATGGTAAACATTAGGTGAGAGCTCACTCCAGATAGCGAAAGCTCACTCCAGATAGTATAGTTGCGGAGATGCTTGTATCGGTTGACAAATGGAACCAGGTGGCATATAATGTTTGGGCAATCCCAAAAGATAAAAGGGACTTACAGTAGCCAGAGACGTTGGGGCTGGGGGTCGCTTGTCTGGCAATTCCTCTTTCCCTCTTCTTTCCCACTGTAAGAGGGATACTCCAGCTTGACGGTGCCTCACGGTGTAACAAAATGAGACCTGGCCAGAAGAAATGTGTCAAACGGTTCCAGGCTGGGTTCTTGGGTTGACAGGGGAGGTGTTTAGTGGGTAGTCTAGTCACTTGCGAGCATGGGAGCCCCACACTCAGGGCGTAAATGGCATTCACCTCCCAACCACAAATTAAAAACTCGACTGCCTTTGACGATAACATTTTTTAAGGGTTACCCTCTATATGGGGAGACCCCTTCAGAACTAAATGATAATATATTCATTCCCAAACTTCCAACAGGTTATGACTTCTGAGCTTTTCACAATGCTCTATGGCAGCAGCTGTTATAGCTTCGGAGAAAAATATTTGTGGCTTAAAAATGGAGGACACATGACGTGATTTCAATAGGGTTTTGTATTTTAGTACAAAACCCTTAAAAGGCAAAAATGCACATAGCATATCAAATGGTAATTTTCTTTCCCATGGAAGTTGATTGAAAAGATATGCAACCTTGCATTTCTTCACGTTTGTATCAATTCATCATTGACCAATGGGAATAACATAAATAATAATGCGTTCAGAGTAACTTCCTACACTTTTTCTGTTACAATAGTAACCATGCAATTTCCGTTTTTATCATTTTCAGAGCTATGTCCTATCTTCTCTGAACGTTGAGCTTCATAAATTTAACAGCAACAAAAACCTACAATGTACGATTTATACTTGCTGATATATTACACTATTCATAATCTGAGCGAATATTGAACTTCCCCGTGCTGAAATTAAAGCGTTATATGAACACATTTGCAGTAGCAGCAAAGCGCCTGAGATATCAACTTCTCCCTTCATCTTTTATCCTACAGGGAATACTCGTCTACATCTACGTATCTATCCACGCATGTTCCTCACGTTCAGGTGGCGTTTTAGCAAAAAAGACGTGTTTCTTCTACCCGTCATCTTATCTAACAGTAAAGTCATGTAAGGACTCCTTCATTCCTGGCATTACGAGTGAATCCTTTGAATTCCGCATTGAGGCAGCACACAAGAAAGGTTAAGTACGTAGTTGCTCTGCTCCTTAAGCGTGTGCTGCTTTGTCTTTGGGAATACCTGAAATAAAAGAGAAACTAGGAAAATGCTGCTCAGGTGCGATTTCCCGTAAAATAGTATTTTAGCCGTTTCAGACGAGTGAAATGAGGCTTTGTTTGAAGCCGTGATGTGATTCTCAAGATTCAGAGCTTTCTGCGAACGTATGAGCACTTTAAGCACTCCGCAAGAACTATTGCAAGCATTTTCGTATTTCATGTAGATTGTGGCGGATGAGGAAGATTCCGAAGTAAACGAACTGAGCTATGACGGCAATTTAATTTCATTTAAAGGAGAAAGGATGGATAAGTCACTTGATGTGATGTCATTTGTTTCTGGCAACGTACTTGTATGGGATTAGTTTTGAGATAACAATCTTCTATTGTTGTCGTGAGTTGTGATTTTGTTTATGATTCAGTTTAAAATTTCTCTAAGTAAAGAAAATATAGAAAAAACATCGTCCCTAGATATTTATAATGTATCAGATTTTCATAGTGCCACTATAATAAAGCATTGTAAAAATAATTGTATAGTCCTTTTCCATTAAAGGGTTAGTCCTGATTCAAAAACCAATTCTTCAGCAACCAATTACGGCCAACGATTTGAGGAATAATGAAAGGATCTAACTAAACCCCAGGTACAATCCAAAAGCTAATAATCTCTCTCAATAACTACTCCACACGCCAATCATGAGAACACACATTTATTGATTTTAGCTTAACATCCATCCATCAGATAAAATAGAGAGTAGGTACTCAGTCCAAGTTAATCCAATTTTCATTCCTCTATAAATGATTTGGCCCATTTTTCAAATCCTCATATCAACTTATACAGACTCCTCGGACAGTTGAGCATCATTTCTCAATGCTAGATTTATCGTTGTTAACCGATCCCAATTCATCCACCAGAGAATTCAATTCACCACTGAAAATACGTCATATTCCTTTTATTGAATCCCAAGTTGAACAGATCGAAAGGAGCTCAATCGTATTGGGCAGGACGATTGTTTGGTTCGATGACCGTCAATCCAACTAGCTCCGGAGACTTCAATATTTCCTTTTCGATGGCATGGCGTTGCATTCTCAACTAGGTACTTCATAAATTTTTCAACTTTTGCACAAGGAAGACAACGCATTCCTTAATGCATTTTCTTCAGCGTACAGATATTTAAGGTTCTCAGAATTTCTAAGGACAAGTGAAGAAAGAGGAAGTTGAAGATAACACATTCCAACGGTGGAGCATGGTGACGCATCCACAACCTTCCCAATCCTTTTGCCCCTTGTTTTCGCACATCTGTAAGATATTCAATAAGTGGAATTGCATATAAATTGGAATGCTATTTTAGACACCACATTCAGTGAAAAGATAATAAAAATTCTAAGAAATAAGTTGGCATTGGAATGGAAGATGCTATGAAGTGTATGCATGATGAATGAGGACATAGATAAGGAAGAGTCATAAACAATGGCCTGCACATAATGTGTGCCGTGGCACCCCCACTAGCTTTAGAAGCACCCCAAATTAGGTACATAGCACTAAAGTTAAAATTGAGTGAAAAATTGTAAACAGAGAATTCAAAATTTAACAATTTTCGCCGATTTCTGACCGTTTAATTTTTCGAGCAGTATTGCACATTCTTCGATATGAAGATTCAGTAGATGAATGAAAGTAGGGTCAGGTTGCGCAGGTTGTACCATCGCCTAAGTTGTATCCTAGCAACATCTTCTCTTGTATTTACAAGAAGTGATCTCCGGTGCTTTTAAATTAACAAGATACAAAAGATGGCAGGCTGGCTCGCGTGATCGCAAAATATTAGGAAATTAAATGTCTTCCACTATTTTTCCTGCAATTTAGGGCTAGTTCATAGCCTAAATTCAGCGGCGGCCTTAGGGAGTGGTGAGCAGGTCAATCGCCCGGGGCCTCGCGCTACAAACCAAGCAAATAAAAAAAAATAGATTTTTTTAACTATATTTTTTTATTTAAAACTTTTTATTTTGATCCTTAATTATTTATTCAGATTATAACACAGCAGTAAATTAAAATAAAGTTAGTTAACTACGAGGGCGGTCCCAAAAGTACCCGACCCGACAAAGAAAACAGTGAAAAAATTGCGAAAACGTTATTTATTTTTCAAAATGTTCTCCTTTCAGCTCGATACACTTTTCCTAACGATGTTCAATAGCTTCGATACCCGCTTTATAGTAGGATTCGTCAAGGTCCTCAAATAGCTATTAACCGCAGACCCTACCTCTTCATTGTTGGCAAATCTTTTGCCGCCAAGCCATTTTTCAAATTCGGAAGAAGAAAATAATCCGAGCGAGCCAGATCTGGCGAATAGGGTGAGTGAGGAAGAAATTCGAACTTCAACTCATTGGTTTTAGCCATCGCAATGACACACGTGTAGACTGGTGCGTTGTCGTGATGAAACAACTCTTTCTTTTTCGTCAGATGGGGCCGTTTTTTCTTGATTTCATCACTCAAATGCTGCAATAAGACTGCATAAAATGCGCTCTTGATTGTTTTTCCTTTTTCGAGATAATCAAGTAATATTATTCCACGCGCATCCCAGAAAACGGATGCCATGACCTTGCCAGATGACTGAACTGTCTTTACTTTCTTTTGTGCCGGTTCTCCATTTTCAGTCTACTGCTATGACTGCTCCTTGGTGTCAGGTGTAAAATGATGGACCCGTGTTTCGTCCATGGTTATGAATCAATGCAAAAACTCGGCTTTAGTGCTGCGAAACATTGTCAAACACTCAATGGAAACATCCTCACGTTGCTGTTTGTGCTCCATTGTGAGCAAACGTGGCACCCATCTTGGCACAGCTTTCTCATGTCCAAATTTTCGGTCAAAATGCGATGCACAGCACTTTTTGAAATGCCTGCCATGCCTCCTATCTCACGCACTTTTAGTCAACGGTCATCCAATACCATTTTGTTGATTTTCTTCACATTTTCTGACGTACTGACCTCACCGGGTCGCCCACTGCAGTGTTCATCTTGGCAGCTCGTACGACCTAGCTTAAACTCAGCTACCCAATATTTGACTTTTGTAAACGAAGGAGCAGACTTCCCCTGAGTAGAATCCAATTCGACTTTGATATCGGTTGGACTTAGACCTATCAAATGAAAGTGTTGTATCACATAACGATGTCCGATTTTTTAACTGACTTCCAAAAGAAATCATCGCGTATATATTTTTTTTTATGTTCACGCATAGCCTTTAAACGGAGATAGATAGAAGACTCCTGTTTTTGGCAAATGATACGTCTTTTTTCCAGTTATGTCCCGTTTAATGTATGATAAATTCAAGGAACGGTGAAGGACTTTTACCGTTAAAACTAAAAAATTTCCTGCATAAACGGTATATTTTCGTCAATCATTTCTACGGGAAATAACCTATAAATTTCTTCTAAATGTGGAATAAATACAATTCAATAATAGTTAGAGGGAGCATTTCAGGATGCTTTTCTCTTCCGAATTCATCCTTTGCTTACCGATGAGCTTAGTAAGGGATCCTTCTTACATCCTTGGATGTAAACGATACATATAGGATTTATAAAATTCCCCGAAGAAATAATAAGGACTGAGTGATTACAAAGTATAGAGTTGATTCGTTAGTTTCCAGTTAATATTATACATTATAACATATGCCCAGAAATCTAAAGCTAGTAATTTCCATACTAAAGACCGGCCTAAAACGTAACCTGAAACGAGATACTTTTCCTTCTATAACTAATCATAACTTTACAGATGAAGATGAAAATGCATAGCCGAGCTTTCATTGAACGATTGGGTATAATTATCTTGAAACTTTCATGAAAATTAGGCGCCATAGCTAACTGAAAACGAAGGCGATGGGTATCGAATAAAAGTGAACGAGTGATGTGGTTAAGAAGGATCTTTTAAAGTAAATTTCTTGAGACATAATATATATATATATATATATATATATATATATATATATATATATATATATATGGCTCGCAGAATTATTTGTATATATATATCTATATATTTATGTAGATATATATATATATATATATATATATATATATATATATATATATATGTATATATATATATATATATATATATATATATATATATATATATATATATATATATATATATATATATGTATACAAATAATTCTGCGAGCTACTGTCGCAATTGTTTTCACAACCATTAAGAACACCAACAATAGAATTTACTCGAAAACCCACCAAGCATGATCAACATCTGAAAGTGCCGTCACTGCCCATTCATTAAGCTGCTCGAATATTCCAGGTAATTCGCCAATGTACGAAAAATGAATTGAATGACCAGAGACCCTATATAAAGCCGAGCTGAATGAATGGGGGGATTCATTACAACCGTGATAGTAAAAACTACGATAGAATGGAGCGCGAGGTAAAGGCAATATTGATTGAGTGATTGTGAAGTGATTTTAGTGGACAGTTGAATTAAGAATTTATAGACTAAGTGAAAAATAAAACTGGTGAAATTCTGAAATGAATTATTGTGCATTTTTTAGTAAATAAACTCTCTTAACTTAATTTAGAAGACAGTGCGTTTTCACCATCCCGGAACATTAAAATTATTGGCCGCGAACCATAACACCCGACAGTGGTGTCAGAAGTGGGATAGAAAATTTTGAAAGTGAAAAACTTTTAAACACTTTCAAAGTACACAATAGTGAAATATAACGTGGGCACTGGTGGAAAAAAAATAAAGGCCGAAATAATAAAAATACCACGAAGCTAATATTGAAAAATTAATGAATTTACCATAGCGGATGAGCCCTCAGATGCGAAAAAAGGCGCAGAAGGCGGAGAAGCAGAAACACCAAAATCAAAGGAACTAGAAAATGCACTAATGCAAATGTTGATGCTGATGCAGCAAGAGCAGCGACAGCAGTCATCCAGTTTAACTGCGAAGCTAAATGAACAGTCATCCAGTTTAACTACGAAGCTGGACCAATAAGCATTCGAAATCAAGGCAGACATCACACAGAAGCTGGAGAAACAGTCAACCGAAATAAAAGTGGAGCTCGGTAGTCTAAACAAGAGAATTTAATACGTCGAAGGAAAAGTTTACCAAGTCGAAGAGAGAATTAACCATGAGGTCAGCCAGATCCAGGAGAGAATCAACCATGAGATGGAAACCATGAAAAAGGTATGGGAAGCAGCGAAGGCAATAGTAACCACCTCACCAGCCCCGCTTCTAACCCTAGCGCAAAGCACATCCAGAAATGTGGAAGCGAGCAACTGCATTAATTCTTGCTCTAAGAGGCCCAGCTGTCGAGCTTTTGCAGACTATCCCCGTTGAGTTACACTCAAACCCGGCTGCTATATTGAATGTGCTCGACATGCGTTATGGAGGCGATCATCTGAAGCCGATTTACCGGGCACAGTTACGAGATCGGATGCAGAAGTCATGGCGTAGCCTTACAACAGTTAACCCAACACATTGAGTGACTGGCACTTTTGGCTTACCCAGCGTATGACCCAGAACATCGAGATGACGCAGCAACAGAAGCATTCATCAGCACATTAAAGGACCAGGAATTGCAACAAGCCATGCGTTTAACTCAAAAGCAAACAGTTGAGGACGCATTGGCTTATTGTCTAAGCTTTGAGGCAGCGAAAAATGTGACTTGTACCACTGCCCGGGTTCACGAGGTAGTAGCAGATGTATGCAGGTGTGAGCGCGTCAAAATTGAGCGAGACCTGCAGGTAAATGGTACGCCTAGATGCTGGAGTTGCGGAGAGAAGGGGCACCTGCAAAGAGGCTGCAAGAAGAGAAGAAAAAGAAGCTATTGTCCAGGGTGGTGGAGATTCAGACCAAGTCAGTTGCCGAGAATGGAAGCCAACAAACTGAGGGGGCCAACTTCGTGGGGCGGACGTTGGCTAGGAGGACCCACGTCCCTATAACCCCCGTCACCGTGTCAAGACTGCATCGCGGAGAAGGAGACTTATGCCTTCCGGGTCAAGTTGATGAAGAACACTGCACCATAACAAGCGAAACTAGTGCAACCCGATCGATTATCCGACCGGACCTAGTGAGACAACCACTACTTCACTAGGGCGGAGTTCATGGCAGTGCTGACGCGCTATCTCGTCATCCATGTCCAGCTAACTACAAGCATTACCAACGGGTTGAGAAAATGCAGCCGACCGTTGAACTGCAAGTGATATCGGCCGGATTCGATGAAAGTTGGTCATCGGAGGAGATTCGAAACGGCCAGCTAGCCGATGAAGACTTCGGACCATTGCTCGTATGGAAGGAGACAACTGGGCGACCTGAGTGGAAGGATGTTTGAATGCATAGCGTCACCCTTAAAAGTTATTGGGCACAATGGAACTCCCTTCAGGTGGAGGGTGGCGTACTCAAGTGGAAATGGAAAATGGCGGATGGCAGCTCCTATAGGATGCAAACTACATTTTCCAAAAGCCGAATCCACGATGTGGCTAAGGAGATGCACGAAGGATCCTCGGGAGGCCACCTTGGTGTTAACAAGACCTTAGCGAAATTGCGGGAATGGTTCTACTGGCCCCATGCTCGAGAAGACGTAGAGGACTGGTGTCGCAGATGCACGATTTGCGCTTCCGTCAAAGGTCCAAAGCGACGACTGAGAGGACAAATGCAAACTTAAAACGTGGGTGTGCCGTTCAAAAGGATCACTGTTGACATCGCAGGACCTTTTCCTGAATCCGAGAGGGGTAATCGTTACACGCTGGTTGTGGCCGATTATTTCAGCAAGTGGCCTGAGGTCTACCCCATTCCCAACCAGGAAGCAACTACAGTAACCGAACAGCTAGTGTTAAATTGGGTCAGTAGGTACGGCGTACCTTGTGAACTACATTCGGATCAAGGCCGGAACTTTGAGTCACTAGTTTTTGGCGAAATGTGCAAACTGCTGGGAATCCGGAAAACGAGGACAACACCGCTGCATCCTCAATCCGATGGAATGTCGAACGTTTCAACGGCGCACTTAATAAACACCTGGCCAAGATGGTTGACGAGAACCAAAGGGACTGGGACCGGCACATCCCATTATTTTTGATGGCGTACGGAGCTGCCGAACATGCATCGACGGGCGAAGTCCCAGCCAAAGTCATTTTTGGAAAGACTATTCGTCTGCCAGCTGATATAAAGTTTGGAACACCTCCTGAGAAACCCCAAACGATCTCAGAGTACGCAAGTGAGCTAAGGCAACGGTTGAACCAGATATATCGGACAGTGCGAAAACACCTTGAATCGGCTATTGACCGCATGATGACCAGGTATGATTTAAAGGCAAATTCTACTGGCTTCCAGCAAGATGACTTGGTGTGGCTATATAACCCACAATGGCGGAAGGGTAGGCCTCCGAAGTTGCCGCATAATTGAGAGGGACCATACCGGGTTACAAGCCGAATCAATGACGTCGTATATCGCATACAGGAACACTGTAAGCCGAGAGCCAAAATGAAAATCGTGCATCTGGACCGTCTTGCCCCATATTACCTCCAGGGAGGATCGACTATAACTGGCGACACATCTCTTCGGGGCGAAAAGAACTGAGGTGGGGGCAGTGTTACATTTACAAATAATTCTGCGAGCTACTGTCGCAATTGTTTTCACAACCATTAACAACATCATAATCAACAAGCGAATGTACTCGAAAGCAAGAGAATCCACCAAGCATGATCAACATCTGAAAGTGACGTCACTACCCCATTGAATTTTGCTCGAATATTCCAGGTAGTTCACTAATGTACGAGAAATGGATTGAATGACTAGAGACTCTGTATAAAGGCAAGCTGAATGAATGGGGGGATTTATTTACAACCGCGATAGTAAAACTGCAATAGTGTGGAGTGCGAATTGAAAGCGATATTGATTGTGAAGTGATATACAGTTGAAGTAAAAATTGATAGACAAGTTGTAAGATAGTGAAATCAATATATATATATATATATATATATATATATATATATATATATATATATATATATATATATATATATATATACATATACTATATCAAAATCTAAATCAGCTCAATCAGCTGAGCGGAAACGAAATTTTGGCCGTTTTGGACGCAAAATCGTGATCTTTGTTCTAACCAAAATATAGCTCCTATTTGCATAAAATTTGGTAAAGAGGTTCGCTAAACTGTGTGATGAAATTCAACGTCAAACCGTCTGAAACAAAAATGGTGGCCGCTCAAATGTCGAAAGTGTGTAAACATTTTTGTTGCAGTTGGGACCAAACTTTTAAACAGACGCTAATGATATTCGATACTTTAGTATACTTTATAAAAAAAACTAAAGGTCAGACCTGAAAAAACAAAATTGCGGCTAGTTGAAGGCTTTTGAAGACGCTTTGATTCGATGCGTTTGAAGCTTAGTTTTAAGATAGAAAATGATTAAATCTAAAGATTTTGTTATTTTGGTGATCATCCATGCGCAAGTTTCAAAATGGCGGTGGTTGAAATATGCAATTTTCCAGATTTTTTGGTCCTCTAGCGGCCATATTATGGCAAAGTTTCGATTTATTTCTCAGCGTAATCTCCTCTTAGCTCGATACACTTGGCTCAGTGATGCTCCAACTTTTGTAACCCGTCTGAAAAATACGTTTTCTCGAGGTTTTGCCAAGTAGGTCTCCGTGGCGGTGACGATCTCCTTATTTGAATCAAATATCTGCCCGGTGAGTGACTTTTTCAAGTTTGGAAACAAAAAGGAGTCACACGGCACCAAATCAGAAGAATAAGGATGGAGCAACAGTTCCTAGCCAATTTGGCCGTGGCGATGACGGAGGTGTGGGCGGGTGCATTGTCATGGTGGCAGAGCACTTTTTTCGTCACCAAATGGGGCTTTTTTTCTGCAATTTGGCATCAAATTGGCCCAATAACTCGGCGTAGTAGAGCCGTGTGACCGTTTTGCCCTTCTCCAGGTAGTTGATGCAGATCACACCTTCTGAATCTCAGGAAACGGTGGCCATCACCTTTCTGGCCAATAAGACAGTCTTTGCCTTCTTTGGAGCACATTTGCCGGGTGGAGTCCACTGTTTTGACTGCTTCTTGCTCCCTGGTGTATACCAATGCAGTCATGTTTGGTCAAGGGCCACAAAATGATTCAGAAACTCCTTCAGATTGCACTAAAATAACATCAAACATTGCTCTGAAGTGGCCTTATGGTTGCGTTTGTTATCTGGAGTGAGCAAACAAGGCATCCATCGCACCGACAACTTTTTCATGCTCAAAATTCCATGCAGGATATGACCAACGTAGTCTTTTGAGATGCCGACTATCTCGGCTATGTTGCGCATCTTCTATCGGCAGTCTACCAATACGAGCTCATGGATTTTTGTCATATTATCCTCCGTGGTAGCCATTTCCAGAGTGCTTGGGCGTGCTTTATCAAAAACCGACGTTCAACCTGCTTCAAATTCGTTAAACCGTTTGTACGGTCACCATTGCAGGAATAGAGTCACCGTATACAGCATTCGAGCGCTCTTTGATTTCGCTGCACGATTTCCCTTCCAAAAACAAGAATTGAATCACTGACCAATATTGCTCTTTCTCCATTTTTCTAAAATTCATGAATACGCCCGCTTTCACAAGCGGTCAAAACTACAGCATTGTAAAAATATTTTACAATACCTTAAAAATTGTCTATTGCATAAATACTTCCAAGATACGAGGGTGGTTCAATAAGTACTTAACCTCACCGTCCGATAGTGCCACTATTGCAAGACAAAAATCTATAAAATTGAAGGATGGATTTTAAATTTGCCAAAAATTTATATTTTATTTTTCTAATGTAAAACATTTTCTGAAAGTTTAATAAAAATCAAGCGGTAAGCTGGTCAATAGGCTGAAAATAAAATTGTGGAAAATTAAAATACATAATAGCCATATATTATTTTTCCCAGCTCAATTCATGGTATGTATGTTTGAGCCAAGTTTTGAGATTCAGAAGACGTTATTTGATTTACTAATCATTTTGCAATACGCTTCTGGTAGGAGCACTCTCATGCTGCTTTTACTTGTCCTTAAACAGTGTTTGACTTTCAAACTGGGGCCTAACAAAATGATTATTTGCTTTTAAAAATGCGGGTACCTACGAGAAATTTGCCTTTCCGGCTGGTGATGCCAACGATATTTTTTTTGTACGCAGTCCATTTTTTAGGATCACCGTTGTATGTCCGTTGTCAGCCTTTCTATTTATCATTAATTTATGATATTCATGGAAATTTGTTTTGTTTCTGCTAGTGTGTATTTTTTGTAGTATATCTGCTGCAGTATGTCTTGCATTTGTCTGTTGTTCCTGCGGTAGTTTGTTAATGGCTAGTTCAGAGTTGCTTACTAGTTGTTCTAGATATTTGTTGCGGCTGGTGTTATATAAGTGGTGTTTCATTCGTTCGTGAGTCGTAAAAGGCGTACCTAACAGAAAGTCGGAGGTAAGAAGGTTTTGTTCTTTAGTGCGGTCATTGTTTTTTTTTTGTTTTTTCATCAGGTGGTAAATTTTTTTGTCATAGTCTCATATTTAGTTTTGAGCTGAGTACCACTGTTGTTTTTCACGTCATTATAGAATTGTAGAAAGTTTTCAGTTTGCATAGCGTTAGTTAATGGTAAGTGTGCAGGCAGCAGTTGTCGGTTGATTTCGTCCTTCTAATGCAGAGTATTCTTATTTCATTTTTAATGCCTAGTATTTGTCTACTACATTGTGGCACGCATGTATGTTTTGAAGGTCGTGGCTTAAGTGTGTGACAGCTGGGTCCCTTACGAACAGTGTGGCATAGTTTTCGTCGGGAGCGCATGTTTCACGCACGTGCTACGACCATGAGTGAACGTCAAGTGCCGACCGCCGTTGCGCAACGTATTGTCAATCGTTTTTTAGTGAATGAATCTTTGACCTCCGAGGGCTTCTTTCAGTGGTCTAAACATATGGAGTCACAGGGTGATAAAACCGGACTCTAGTGGGGGGGGGGGGGTGTTCTAGTATCTCCCCCCAATTTCGATATTGTATCAAGCGTGAGACGCGCGGTATTAGGGCGCGGGTTATCGTGGAGAAGAGTCGCACTTAGTGCTGGAAGTCTGCCCCGTTTCGAGCATTATTTTACGATATTGATAGTGGTCGTGGATGATAGACCATACACTAGCAATATTGATGCCAACATCAGCCAAGCTGTCCAAAATGAGTTGTTCTACGCGGCAAATGTTGTCTGGTGTGATGCTGGTTTGCGGTTGATGGTCATGCAGCTCATTCTCGACAATTTCATGACTATCCTTGAATGCTTTGGCCTATTTAAACACAGCAGCCCTACTCAGGCATTCACTACCGAACTGATTTCGCAAACACAGAAAAATTCCCGTGCTTTTAATGCCTTTCCATACTAAAAAACAAATGACAATACGTTGCGTAACGGCGGTTGGCACTTGACGTTCACTCATGATCGTAGCGCGCAAGTAAAACATACACTTCCGACGAAAACTATGCCACACTGTTCATAAGGGACTCAGCTATCACATACTCAAGCCACGACCTAGTGTGCCATCTACAGCGTTTGTCTCCGTCATATTTGAACCACCCTCGTATATACAAATCATATCATCAATATTTCTCAATATAGTCTACTGAACTGTCTACACACCGATGCCACCATTTTGGAAGCTAGAATATTGTTTGTTGTCACCCAATTGCACTCATGCTCTTCGAGTTCTTCATTGTTAACAAATCGTTTTCTTCCAAGTGATTTTTTTCAGGAGCGCAAACAAAAAGTAGCTTCAGGAGGACAAGCCTGGACTACAAAGAGTTTATCCCTTATCAAATCCGGATGGAGGAGGATGACCCCCCTAATACCTCGTCTCTTGTTTCGGCAGGAGGCTTTCACTTATTGTAACAACTGGCAACAATAGGTTGCATTCAGTGTTTGTTGATCGTAAAAAAATAAATATATAAATATGTAAAACTCCATTCGAATGACCACATATACACTCAATTCTGAGACAATGTAGTGTCCCCTAATTGCACCTTTAAGCAAGTAACAATTCTAACGCATCTGTTGGTTAAAAACTTTATGATGACACATTGCGTAACAGATAACTAAGCTGGTTCCACCACTCCTTATAAGCAGACAACCAGCCGCCTTAACTATATCAGAATAAGCCGCCTTAACTAATAAGAATAACCTGCGTACGATTTTTTGCAAATACTGGTGTTGTTACTTTTTAAACACGGTTTGCTAAATCATATGTTTGCTGTAGTTCAATGAAGTCTTAGGGTAACGTTGTTGCCTGGCTGGCAGTATTATAGTAAATTATTTTGTTTTTTTAATATCTACAGGCTAATTCTCTTTTTTTTTTAAAGTTATCGTGCCTTACTCCTTCAAGGGAGCAGAAGCGTTACCACTTCTTTGAGTCATCTTGAGTGTCTAAAGGATGAGTGGAAGGAAATGACTTTATATACGTGTAAGGCAGATTGAGCAGGTAGGTACCAAATTACGCCAGGTAGAGGGATATCAAGTTCTTGTTTTTCTTTGGATTTTTTGGACCGCTGTTTGTTAAAGCTCGTTTCGCTTTCATTTTTATTGGAGAGTGTGGACTAGTACCCGAAAAATTGCGTCGGAGTTTGTAATGTGTTGTTCGGTATAATGTTGCCATCTGTATTTCTATGTGTAACAATTTCATAGAGTTTGGCATAGCGCAAGGCTCGTGAGCACGGTTTTGTAGGAGTGTCGTATAATTGGCGTCTACCTTTTAACCCATACTTTGCAGTATGCGGGAATGAACAGAAACCCTGAATGCTTCTACTTTTTCATCGGTCGTAACATATGTTCCAGCTGAGTCGGATGATTGGTAATTTAGAAGGAACAAATCAGACGCTTCTATGATAGGAGCAGCTTTATCTAATCTTTTCCGATATTCTCGGGGTTTTCAATCATCATACCGTAGGTATTTAAATATAAATCGAAATCTCTATAAAGTCATATTTAGGCAAAATATTTCAACACCGAGGCCATCTGCGTGCCATAACTCTTCCAAATTTAGCCTCCTGCCTTTGTGAGTACCAGCAAGGTACAATAAGCCAATGAAGGCTTTCATTTCTGCGAAATCCATTTTGAGGGCATCTCTTTGCCGGGAATAATTATTTTGAATGGATCAGATATATGGATATGTATGAATTACCTCCTCGAAGCCTAGTCAGCAAATTTTGTTTCATAGTTTTTCTCTGAGAATTAGGAATTTTTCCAGTTAAAATACTTGTATTCAACATTGCTCTTCCTTTTACCTCTAGAACCACTGAAAGCATTTCTTTATCGGAGCTGACTTCATCGTGACTCTGCCAAATATCAAAGTTATCCTGCCTTTCCTCGATTATTTCTTCTGCATCTGTTTCCGAGTCTTCATCTTTTACCAAAAAGTCAGAAGTTAGAAGACCGTCTTCAACAGTTTCAATTTCATTATCGATGTCAACTTCAAACAAATGCACGAGGATCCTTTGTATATCTTTTTTTTGTGAGAGCATACAACTATTTTCCTGAAGCCATCATTATACTAGAGCAACACCAAAAACCATAAACTACGTCAAAAAACAATAGTTAAAGTAAACTGAAATACATATTACAGATAGAGAATACGACATTTTGTAATAAGCGAATTTCATCAAAACGTTACAAGAGTGGTTGCGCTAGATCTCATAGGTAGCTCGTCTCCTACGGTCAAATATTCAATTCCACTAAGATTTTATGGATAGAATGTATCACAAATTCAATTTTTCAGGCTTTATGCGGTAAAAAATCCGATAACATATAAACACAAACACTTACGTTTATGGTTGCGGTGAATCTCGCATATCGTTGAGATAATAGCGGCGAGACATAAACAACGAGAATGTTGTTACTTTGCTGGGTCGTTCGATACTAACCTAATTGAAAAATAGAAGACGTGGCGTCATGGTGCATTCGAAAGAAGTCATACAATATCGATTGCAAACTTTTGCGATCCCACAGATCAGGGTGCGACCAATGTAGTGTTAAGAAGTTCAACCTTCATTCACAGTGCGTTCTCCTAAAATTTACTCAAATTACTTCTGAACTATAATATGTAGTGTCTCCGCTTCCACAGTCTCGGCGTGAACAAAAAATTATACCCAGGGAGATTTTCGCGTGCCTTGGTTGAGATACAAACACACGCACATGCAGAGTGTGGACACGTCGTATCAGGCATCATAGATGCGTTTTCCTTGGCGACGCTTGGATTCTTTGCAGTGAGCATCGAGGAAAAAAAGAGTTGCGATACATGCATCGCGGCATGTGGTAGTTTATTGCACCAGCAGCAAGACGCACCTTTTATTCTACATTAATCGTAGCCTAACATGTATCTTGTGAAATGTAAATTGTAGTTTCTGTTCGCGAATAAATTCACTAGTATTAATGAAGTACCATTTCATTTCCCTAAAGTGGTGACGTCATATTTAAAATAAAAGAATAACAGAAAAGCAAAATACTGTAAACTAATTCGGCAGTGTGAATTGTACTCAGTGCTTATGTCAGACGGTAATTCGAAAAACACTCACACTTGCAGTTAAATAAATCATCGACAAGTTCCAAAATGAGTGTGGAGAATCACACTGAGTAGATCTTAGCTGAGGAACGAGATCGTTTGGCTTCGGAGCCCACCGGGCAGCAACAGGTGAATATCGTGAGTTGCACATTGCCTCATTTTGGCCGTCGAGTCCCGAATTGAGTCAAAGTTTCACGTGCACTTAATAGCTTCGGACTCAACAAAGTATCACCTCATTGTCGAAGCACTGGACTTTGAATCAGTTGCGGACGTTTCTGACATTCTCCGTACGCTGCCGGTGGCAGGCAGTTATAACACGCTGAAAAAAACCATAGTTTTGCGTCTCACTGATTCACCAGACGTGCAGCTCCATAAGCTCTTGCCTGAAGTAGAGCTCGGAGATAAAAGGCCGTCGCAACTACTGCACCATATGCGGTCACTTGCCGGCACACGTGTTGGAGATGACGTCGCCAACCCAAGTGGTTAGATCTTTTACCACAGCAGACGCACCGCATACTTCTTCTTATAAGAGTCCAGACACTCGGAGAGCTCTCTGCTGTAGCTGATGAGGCTCATGACATAGAACTATCTGTCATGGTGACTTCTCAATTTTGAACTTCAACGCCTCCGCCCGATCTGCTAACGCAGGAGCTATCCGCAATGTAACAGGCCATCACACAGCTCACTAACATCACTCGCGAGCTCCATTAAATACGAGAGATCCAGATCAGAGAAGCCGTTCAGTATCACGCAGCGGCCGTAAACCTCAGGTCCACTCCTCTACACCAGACCCCAATGAAAGAACGGAGTGCTGTTGGTACCACACGAGGCACGGCGGACGTGCGCAACATTGCAGGCAGCTTTCTTCCTTCTTCGCTCAGGCACAGCCATCTCAGGAAAACTGAAGAAGCCGGCGATACTTTTGGTGGCCGTCACCGGCAACTCTTCAGAAAGCCACCTTTACGTCTTGGATCGCTATTCCTCCATCCAATTTCTCGTCGACTCAGGATCTGAACTCTCCATCATTCTCAAAAAAATCATCAAGAAACCGCTTCAAACATAGAGTTTGACCCTTACTGCAGCCAATGGAATGCGTGTTGCAACCTTCGGAGTGAGACAACTCAGCTTAAACCTTGGTTTACGCCACCCTTTCCAGTGGAGCTTTATCATCGCAAACCTACAGATGGCAATTCTTGGAGCAGATGCTTTGAAACACCATGAACTTCTCATAGATCTCCAAAATCGCCGTTTACTAGATGGTCGCACCAGACTTTCAGCACCTGGCTCAATTGGTCCAGTTCCAGAAGTGCACCCTATTATAATTGCTGCACCCAAAATCATGCCTCACAGATCTTCAAAAGAGGTCTACGCAAAGCTTATCGACAATTTCACCAAAAACTCTGCTTGCTCTGGAGGGGTGGCGCACGTTCCTGATCTACCCGTTCAGCACCACATCGTTACTTGTGGCTCGCCAGTATTTGCCCGACCACGTCGACTCTCAGGTGAACAACTTAGCGCAACTAAAAGGGAATCCAGCGAATCGCTAGAGCGAAAAATCATCCGCCCCCCAGTGAGTCAGTGGGTCAGTCCTCTTCAAATGGTGCCGAAGGGCAATGGAGTTTAGCGAGCTACCGGTGACTATCGTCAGCTCAATGCAATCACCCGCTCCGACCGTTACCCACTTCCAGTAATAGAGGACTTGCTGCAGAATGCTCAAGGCAAAATGTGTACGGTTATTGACCTTCACAAAGCCTTTTAGCAGATCCTGATGGCACCGGAAGACATTGAAAAGACAGCAGTCACGACGCCTTTTGGATTGTTTGAGTCTTTGGGCATGCTACTCGGTCTGAAGAATGTGACTCAAACCATGCAGCGTACAATTACAATAATCATGTCCTCAGAAATCTACCATTCGTGCGTAAATATCAGGATAATCTTCTCGTCAGCTCAGACAGCCACGAAGAGCATTAGGCACACATCGCTAAACTTCTCTCGACTTTAAACGAAGCACGCCTATAAATTAACTGGACTAAATGTCAGTTTTCTTGCTATCTCGTGTCGAAAGAAGGTTTTCGCTCACCTCTGCCAAAGACCCAGGCCTTCACCGACTTCCAAAGATCCGAGGACACTTTGCAGCTCAGGCCTTTCGTGGGAATGTTGAACTTTTACCGGTGCTGCATTCCACAAGCTGCTATGTTGCAAGCTCCTCTCACCGACTTACTTAAAGGAATCACGAAAAAGAAAGCTTAGCTTGCCTGGGCCTAGCAGGCCAACGATTCTTTCATGCGCTGCAAACAGGCTATAGCTTCTGCAACACCCTCAGCTTTTCTCTCACTCACTCAGTGGCTCGCTTTATGTACGGATGTACCCAACACCGCCATAGGCGCTGTTTTGAATCAGCAGCTAACAGGTGGTACCTACGTCCCACTAGGATTATTCTCGAGAAAGCTTTCCAGATGCGGAACAGAAATATTCGAGCTACGATCAGGAGCTTCTAGCCATATTCACTGTAATCAGGCATTTCCAGCGCATTCTCGAAGGCAGGTAGTTCACCACCTATACAGATCATCGGCCGCTCACTCATGCACTCAAGCAACGATCAGAAAAAGCATTGCCGGCTCGGCAGATTTGGCAACTAGATTTTATATCGCAGTTTAATACCCAACTGGAATACACACTTGGGAAAGAAAACACTGTAGCCGGCGCACTCTCGCGCGTAGAAACTGTCTCCATTTCTGCCGTCTGCAACCTCAGCACCATTAGCACTGAACAAGAGAAAGATGAACAACTACCGCACCTATTAGCTATCCCTCGTTTCAAGCTTCGACGCCTCGAATTCAACGGATATTCATTAGTTTTTACAGAAAACGACAGCACTATTAAGCCCTACTTGCCTGTCTTACTACGCAAACAAGCATTCGACGCAGTTCACAATTTGTCGCATCTGGGTGGTCGTGCTACTGCTAAGTACATCGCCCTCAAATATTTTTGCCCAAGCTTCGTAGAGACATATTTCGGTGGGCCAAGCAGTGCATCCCCTGCCAAAAGTCAAAAGTTCATCGCCACAACAGAGCGAAGCTTGGAGATTTCACATCACCAGATCAAAGATTCGACCACATCCATTTGGACTTGATCAGAGTGCCACTCACTGAAAATTTTGAACACTGTCTAACTATTAAAGACCGCTACACCCGTTGGTCAGTACGTGACATGGCAGCCGCAACCGTCATCCGTGCTCTCATTGACTATTGGATATCCTGCTTTGGAACGCCACTTGAAATTACGACCGATCAGGGCATGCAACTTGAGGCCAAGCTTCATCGTGAACTATCTCGCCTCCTAGGAGCTCATCAAATTCATACGACCTCTTACCACCCCAAATCGAACGGCATGGTAGAGCGTATGCACCGCACGCTCAAGGCTTCTCTCAGATGTACATTGTTTGCAGCCTTCGACAGTGTTCTAGAGATCTTCTGGCCGAAAGTACTTCCGACCGTACTCCTTGGTTTGCGAACGACTTTCAAGGATAACCTTCAGGCCTCGCCAGCAGAACTAGGCTTTGGGACATCACTTCGCATCCCAGGCGAATTTATTGATCCTCGTCCTGTTCCCGTTTGTACTCCGGCAGATTTCGTTACTGATCTCCGTCGCCTGTTCAACGCCATTCGCCCGATCCAAGCTTCCAGAAATGTCAACTATCACCCTCTCGTTTTCAGGGACTTGGACACTTGCGAATACATTTTCCGCTGAATAGACTCAATGAAAAAGCCACTGGTGCAACCTTACTTCGGTCCTCATCGAAGGATAAAGCATATTGACGAGCGCACTTTCGTTGTAGACATCAATGGCATAGCAAAAACACGATCGACCGATCAGCTGAAGCCCGCTTACATCACTGCAGCGATTCAAGGCATCCAGTAATCACAGATTCACAAACCTCCACTCCAGTCGAATCACCAGCCTCCATACCAGAGCCTGAGACTTCACAGCCTACGCCGCAGCTAAGCAGCTCACCGCCTCATTCGCCAACATTCGTGGCGCCTTCATTACCTGCTCAGCTTCCATCACCGGCAAATATACTGAAAGCGCGTTACATTTTCGTTCCCTCATTGGGGAGGGGAGGGAGTAGCTGTAGCGCCTCCGCTTCCATAGCCTTGGCTAAACAAAGAATTATACCAAGGGAGATTTTCACGTGCCTTGGTTGAGATGCATACACATGCACATGCAGAGTGTGGACACGTCGTTTCAGGCATCATAGATGCGTTTTCCTTTTGATCGTCATTCGTTCCTTGGCAACGCTTGGATTCTTTGCAGTGAGCATCGAGGAAAAAGAGAGTTGCGATACATGCGTCGCGGCATGTGGTAGTTTATTACACGAGCAGCAAGACGCACCTTTCATTCTACATTCATCCCAGCCTTACTTGTATCATGTGAAATGTAAATTGTAGTTTCTGTTCGCAAATAAATTTATTAGTATTAATGAAGTACCATTTAATATCCCTAAAAATATCTTGATTTCACGATTTACTGGGATAATGTATTATCTACCGACCACTTGGCGGCCTAATGCTGAATTTTATTATTTCCAACAAATGTTATTTTGTTTTGTGAAAGGTGTTGAAAAAATACTGACAAATAGATAGCCAAGATCTGTTTGGATTCAAGGATAATATTTTCCGTTCTTATCCTCGCCATCCCAAGTTCTAAGAAAATATGACCCATAATTAAAAGAGGGTTGTTGAAAGGATTTGTTATTAGAATCCCAACAAATTCGGTCCTAACGGACAGTGTCTCTATTAGCACTGAAGAAAGAGTCAAAATAAAATTATTTCCTGAATTTAGTGCTTATAGTTTTAGGCAAATATAGTCTGCATTGCGATAGGCTTCAAAACAAAATTCCCTATCATTTCAACAATTAATGGTTTAGGTCAGCCCGCAAATTGCGAGTTTACGTTAAATTAATTCTATATTTATAAAGTCATTAAACGTAAATTGCGCAATGAAGTAAAAATGTTCTCCCTGCTACTCTGCTCGGTATCATTTCCTCAACTCAACCTTCAAATCGGTATTTTAAATCAAGTAGAGTGTTTTATTCCCCCCAGAGCTATTTTCACTTGTTCATTTCACACTAGGAGTGTTCATCAAGTATTTCCAATTTTTCAAATCAATTTGAATTGAAGGGAAGATTAAATTGATTTCCGTGGAGCAGAAAAAACGAAGAACAATTTAATAGAAGCGAAGAAAGTTAACCTCAGCCTAGCGGAAATTTAGCAAGAATGGGTGGAGGATGTGCACTCTATTTTTCCTTTTCTTTTACAGCTGTTCAAACCTACATCTTTTGTATCTTGTAATTGAATTAACATTTTTTCTTATTATTCACACAGACGCTCCATCAACAATCATCATACCTTGGCCCCCCGCTCCGATCATCACGCGCCATCTTATCGAATTCTGGATCGTTCCGTTAAAATATTCTTTTGAAGAAGACGTTTTCATCGTTTTATATTTTTATGGACGTGAAAACGTGCACGAAATTTCCAGATAAAATTAAGTTGACAAAATCCCGAGGCTGAGGAGGATCTTAGTGCGGGAGTCATAAGGAAAGTAAATGCTCCAACGACACCAGCCACGATGTTTGCTGCCATCAACTCCCATTTTGAACACTTTGTGGGAATCTATCTGTAGGAAGCATTCTTGAAATGATTTCCTTCTATGAAAGGAATTTTAATATTTGTCAGGGTGTTTATTGTTGGCATTTATTGCCCAGTCTTGAGTAGAATGGGATATTTTTAAAGCAGGTTTCTTGTAAACATTTGCCAACAAGGGAAACAGTCTTAGTGGTCAGACCTTTGAATTAAAGGAATTTTGTACTTCTTCGTATAAGGACACAGCTCACGAGTGAAGGATAAAAAAAATAGAGAGCGATGTGTTGCAAGATACGTTTCTAAATCTTCTCTTGCCAATTTGAAAGAAAACTTTCCATTTTTGCGAAAATCGTTTTCTAGTGTCTTTAAGATGTGAAACAGTTTGAAGAAAAGCCACCACACGATAACACATTTCGCTTCATTTCCGCTCAGTGGAGCAGTAATCTGTATTCTGCGAGTGCACTGCACGTTCCGTTACTTGACTGTCACGGTGTCCTTCACTGCGTGGTTGTAATGTGAATCGCAAACACTTTAAAATTCACCTTAAATTTATTTCATTGGAGCTTCTCACTCAGATACTCCGAGGAGTGAAAAGAAATCCACTTTGACTACTTGAACTTTTATAAATTCAAACTGTGATTTCCAAGCTGTCTTACTCGTCCCAGTGTTCGCTGTAGTTTTCCTCGTCGCAGCTGTCAGGCTTATCAGGATGAGGAGGAAGACTACTTCGACTTGCATTTTCCGCCAGTTTCAATCAATGATGGCGTTTATCAGTTTATCTCAAGGCTCTTGAATTGCATTCAACGTCGGATCTCGTTTTTCTTGGTTCTCTTGCTCCCTCGAAGTCTTCCGTGCTGAATCCTTTTGATTTCCTTCAATGGAACGCTAGCGGAAATTGCGGTTTCTATCGCTGGTGCTTGGAAAACTCAATTATCGACGCCCTCGAACTTTGGAAGATTTGATAATGATGTGCGGATATGTACGAAGAAATGCAAAAAAAACATGAATAAATTGAAATGAAAATGGAATAAGTAACTGCCTTAGCTATCTAGTGCTAGATATGAATGATAGCATTTAATTTGGATATAAATCTTAAATTTTCATGTACAGCTTTTGGTTTGAAATACTCAGTCCCGTATTCATAAGAACAACAGTGGTTCTATGAAACCATATTACAAGAATGGAAGTAGTAATCTCTTTTCAATTGGCAACACGTTGAGTGAACCCCTGTATAGTGTTCTATGCTAATGTTAGGAAAGTTTTTTACTTAGGCTGTGATATTCATACGTAGTCCGCGTGGTGTAGTAGTTAGAGCACACATCCCGTAAGCCGAACTTGCCTGGCTCACGACTATGAGATTTATTTCTAGTGATTCTTTAGATGGACTATAAGTCCGTTTAATTATGATACGTGCTGATTTCAAATCTCGTATGTTCGAGATTTCCTGAAGGAAATTTAAACCAACCTCTCATCGGTTCTAGACGTTAAGTCTTGGAACGTGACAATGGACTGTACCCATCAGGTCAACAATTCCAGACACTCTGAGTCTACTCCGAGGTGGCTGCTGGCTAGCTAGTTCAGAGAGGAGTTTTGATCGTAGGTCATACCCGAGCAGACTTAGTCCGAATTATGACACTCAGCCACCGGTTAAAATGTCCGATTTAAAACGCGTTGAACAACTTACAAAGACTCTACTTTAAACTACTCAACTCCGTTCCGCAGAGAAGGAACCAAGACAACCGCTGAAAAAAATCGTGCTCCCGAATATTACCGACGCGGTGCCCGAAATAATCTACTCGGATTCAAACCGTAAAAATCTACTCTAGGAAAAAAACGCAAACTCAATCTATGGCACCGCGTACCGACCGCAATGCTATACCGGCCATTCGCGTATTACTGGAATCCTAATAAAGAGACACCGTTTGCGCACACGGTCAGCTATGGACTGCCTTTGTTATATTAAATATAATAATGTAATGGTTTGGTACAAAATAAAAGGGATGCCATGTAAGAATTCATAAGTTAAAGTATAATTTAACTTTAAATTGAAAAATTCTGATCAAATTAAAATTGCAAATCTAACACTCTTTATCAATTTTACAATTAATATTAACTAGATTTAAATTTTTGATTAATTCAGTAAATCTATTAGCATTTAATGGCTTCGTCAAAATATCATCCGTCATCATTTTAGTTGGACAATAAACTGCTTCGATGTTGACTGCTTCCTTTGTTGTATAGCCCGTAGACGCAGCTTTGGTTATCTTCAAATACTTTTACAGGTGTTGCTATAGGTTGATTTAAGTCTTTGAGTAGTTTTATTACCCACATCAATTCACAAGAGGCTTCGCTGAATGCCACATACCCGGCTTCGGCAGATGACAATGTTACTTTTGGTTTTTTATGACTTGCCCAACTAATTGGTGAACCTGAATAGAATAAAATGTAACCAGTATTTGATTTTCAATAATTCGATCTCCGGCACAGTCAGCGTTGACGAAATATATTGTTCCTAGATTGTTCATATAACTACCTAGTTTGAGTTTTAAATACTTAGTTTCTTTAATATATCGAACAACTCGTTTAGATACGTTCCAATCTTTAATGCTTGGGTAGCTTACTTTTTGTGCCAAAACTGATGTTGCTATAGCTATATCCGGTCGTGTATTTGTTGATAAATAAAGTAACGACCGATTGCACTTCTGTAAACATCCTTATTTTCGAATGATTCGCTTTCTACTTCAGACAAGTAACTTGGTTCCATAGGAATCTTTAATTCTGCAGCGCAGACCATTTAAATTCCCTTAATTTGTTTTCAATACACGTAATTCGTTCGATACATCGTGAATATACCGCTTATGCCTCGTTCCAATTGAAGGCCCAAATAATATTTTATATTACCTACGTCTTTTATTTTGAAATGTTTGTCCAAATGTATCTTGAAGTCGTTGATGAATTGCAATTTTGAAGAGGCAATAATTATATAATCAACATAAGTACACAAATATGTGTTTTATGTAGAGACATGGGTCGTTATCACAATTTTTAAATTCATTTCCTTTCATTACCTTATCAAATTTTTGATACCATTCTTTAGCACTTTGTTTAAGCCCATATAGATTTCTTACTAACTTGCATACTTTATCGGGTCCTCCAATATGATATACTTTTAGTTGACGCATGTAGACTTTATGAGAAAGTTCGCCATTCAAGTAAGCTGTCTCTACATCGAAATAGTGTACAAACATATTTTTTTCTCCCACCACAGTAAGAAGAATTTTAAGAGTTGTATGATTAACAATAAGAGCAAAAATGTCATCATAATCACGTCCAAACTTTTGCAAATATCCCTATGCCACTAAACGCGCTTTATGTTTAACTTCATTACCGTGTTGGTCAGTCTTCGTTTTATTTAACCCAATTACTACCGATTGCGATACTACCATGAGGCAATGTTACTATTTCTCAGGCACCATGCTGCTTTAGTGAGTTTATCTCATGATCCATAGTCTTAATCCAATTAAGTTTATCACAACTGCCGGTTGCTTCCTCAAATGTAGTAGGTTCGGTTTTGTCAGATGTAACCTTGTATATTTCTCTATAACGTTGAGGTGGGATACCTTTATTACTACGGATTGACTGTCTAGGTACCTGTATCTCTCGATGATCTTCGATACCATCAAGCTGCCGGTCAGTTCTATTTTCAGTATTTTTATTCGCTGATTTCAAACTCAATTTCCGCATCGTTATAATCAGGTGATGGAACTGCGTCTAGGAATCCCTAGAGATTTGGACTTTGTTAGTATTCACATCTAATAGTCTGTAACCTTGGGTGCCCAATTCGTAGCCTTTGGGATATGAACATATACCTCTTGACCAAATTCACGAAAATATCTGAGATCTGGCCTTTTATTTTAAATATTTCGTACGGAGTTATAAAAGCATTTTTCATAGGATTTAATATGATTTGCTGTTGTTATTGCTTCACCCCAGAAACGATTAGGTAATTTCGAACTATAAAGCATGCAACGCGTCGTTTCAATCAGCTTTACCATTTTGTTGAGGTGTCTTGGGTACAGTCAATTGAGTTTTGATCCCCTTTTGTTTAAAATAGTTTCTTAATTCAATATCCATGCACTCACCGCCACGATCTAATCAGATGCATTTAGGCATTTTGTTCAGTTGAGTTTCCATCATTTTAATGAAATTCCTTATGATGTGGGACACTTCGTCTTTTCGTTTCATTGGGTATATACACGTATACCCACTAAATTCATCGATCAAACAAAGAACGTACTTATTGCCCCTTGGTGTAGTATGCAGAGGACCAAAGACATCCGAACGTATTATTACAAGAATTTCACTCGTTATAGTCTTAGACTCATTAGGAAAATGATCACGTTTGGATTTATTCATTAAACAAACTTCAAAAAAATTATTATGCTTACATTCATAAAACGCTACGTTATCGGCCAAATGATTCAGTTTCCGAACGTCATTTAAGTTGCGGTGCCCTAATATTTTATGAAACTCATGTACACATTTCGGATTGTTCGACTGTACTAAATTCGCGACTTTATGATCCACTGACAGTCTGTAAATGTTATTATAGGCACTTACAGTGATAATTGCAGCTTCTCTCAGCGAAATTTTACAAAAGGGTTCATTAAAATGAGTTTCACATCCTTTGCTGATCAGTTTGTTCACCGAAACTAAGTTGCAATTTAAGTCCGGCACAAAATAAACGTCATTCAGTTTTATTGTTTTGCTCATTTCATTTTGTTTACATCGGATCCTAACAATGCCTATTCCTTTCACAGGTAATGCGTGACCATCAGCTAACATAACTGTTCCTTTATCCGTCTCATTCAATTCGTGAAAGTATTCTTTATTATTACACATGTGTGCTGAGGCACCACGTTCAATAATCCATTCGCTGCTGGTTGATTAGCTAACAAGAGCGTTGACACACCAGACGACAATCATCACAATCCGACTGCGACTTCTGCACTGTATTCGTTTGAGACTTTCGCCAAGTTATCCTTTTTCCACTTCAAATACTTCCTGTATTCTGTTTTTATATGTCCAAATTTCTTGCAGAAGAAACACTTTACTTCCTTTTCTTTATACTATTTTGCTTATGATGTAGTGTTCTGATCAAGACTTGCACTTCCATGCGTATTGAGACGTCGATTGTACTCCTCTACAAGTTTGGTTTTTACATATGTAGCAGTTAAATCAGACTCCGGTCTAGCCTCCAACGTCATAACAATGTACTGTTGCTATCGGGCAAGCTACTCAGGTACATAGCAATAGTTAGCACGTCGGCTAGCGGCTCCCCCAATGTTTGTCAACTTGTCGATGATTTCGTCCATGGAGTTTTAATGCAGCAGCATGTCACCATCTTCCTGAAGAGTGAGACGATAAAATTTATGAAGAAGTTGTACTTTATTTGACAACGTCGCTTTCTCATGGAAGGCTTTCAGAGCATTCCACATTTCAAATGCTGTCTCTTTCCATTTTATGTAAATGAGCTGGTCATCCTCAACGGGAAAAACGATGTGCGTTCGTGCTTTATCGTCTTTCGAAATCCATGGGTTGGTAACTGTATCGGGCTTCGGATCCCTGATAGCCGCCCAGAGCTCATCCCGTTTTAGCAGTAGCCCAAATTTGAATTTTCAAGTTTGGTAATTCGTGTTGTTGAGTTTCGTTACATGGATCGACTCTGCCATGCCGAATTTTCACTTTTTATAACTATAAAACAAAACACTTTAATGCACGGACCTTCTGTGTCTGGGTGTCTGGGCCCATAACCTGTTGCGTGGAAGTAAAATAATAAAGAGACACCGTTTGCGCGCATGGTCAGCTATGGACTGACTTTGTTTTATTAAATACAATAATGGAATGGTTTGGTACAAAATAAAGGTTAGAATTCATAATATTATACTTTAAGTTTAAATTGACAAATTCTGATCAAGTTGAAATTGCAAATCTAACATTGGCGGCATACTCGCCGACATTATCCTGCTGAAAGGGAACGGTTTTGCTGGAAAGAAAAGACGTGAATTAATTCAGCAATTCATAATAAATTTTATTTTCTTAGTTGATGTATGCATGGATTTCTTTAATAACATAATTGTATAACGAATTCAACAAGACTTTCTAGACGATTTCTAACAATATGGTAACCTTCTTTAAATTCTTAGGGAACAGTTACACTATTTTTATATTTTTGACAAGGTCTAAGACAGGTTAGAGCAAAAGGAAATGTTGTATATGGTCAATAAGTAATAACGTTAAAGAAAAAAACCACATGGTACTATTGGTTGAGATTGGTAATTACTTTGTATAACTTAAATAAGGGAATTTATTGTCTTAAATCATTCTTTCTTCTGAGAATGGTTCGTAACTATAAACTACAATTATATTTGAGTTTTAACTGTCTCTGTTCTCTATAAAGACATTGTGTTTAAAATGCATATGTGATAATTTGGTAATTTAATATATTCAAAATAATTTTCTTCTCTTTATTTTTTTTTAAATTTCTATATTTTTAATAAATCCGTCAACTTTTTCAGAAATTTTAATTTTTATATATATTTTCTATTATCTACAACATTCTTTTAAGGCTAACAAGGCAACTTGCAGATATACTCGTATTTTGTTACTAAAGGGTGGTCCAACCAAAACGCACGATGTTAATTGTAAATAAAACCAAAAGTTTACAGAGGATTATGTTAATATTTTTTATTATAATAGATGGCCCATATTTCCAATGACTCTGAGACATAATTGGGGTTCAATGTCGTGAATGTGCTGAATTATCTCATCCTTTAGCTCTTGAATTGTTCTTGGCTTATTGAAGTACACTTTTTCTTTTAAATATCCCCAGAGAAAGAAGTCCAACGGTGTCAAATTACATGACCGTGGCGGCCATTTAACATAGCCACAACGTGAGATAACACGGCTATTGAATTTCACGCGCAAAAGAGCCATTGTATCGTTGGATGTGTGGCAAGTGGCACCATTTTAATGGAACATATCGTCCAGGTCCATAACCTCAATTTCTGGCTACAAAAAGTCCGTTATCATCTCGCAATTGCGAGCACCATTCACGGTAACTGCTTGGCCGTCCTCATTTTCGAAGAAGTACGGCCCGATGACGCCACCAGCCCATAAACCGCAACAAACAGTCACTCTTTGTGAATACGTCGGCTTTTCAATAATCACTTGCCCAAATGTGGCAATTCTGCTTGTTAACGAGTCCCCGGAAGTGAAAGTGAATATGATTTTCTTCTGTCTGTTCAACCAACCATTTGGCGTATTGCCGACGCTTGAAATGGCCAGTAGGCTTCAGCGCTTGAGTCAATTGAACCTTGTAAGCGTGTAAATTAAAATCTTTACTCAAAATTTGCATCAGTGATGCTCGTGAGATGTTCAATTGTTGGACACGACGACAAGGTCTTCTGCCACACTATCGCGAACAACAGCAAATTTTTCCGCAAAACAAACTAAGCGAGCATGCAGAGGTGATTTCACATCTCCTACACACCCGGCTTGCTGAAATTTGCGCGCGATTCTCACGATTGCGGACACATTAAGTCGATTATGCTCACCAAAAAAATCACGAAGTGCACGAAATGCATTTTGATTTGAACGCCTATTTTCGTAAAAGGCTACAACAAGCTTAACGCTCTGCTCGATTGTGTTCCTCTCCATGGTTAAATTTGTCAAACAACGAAACAAAGAAATGTCAAATTAAGTTGGGCGAAAAACTTGACGTTAAGGTGTGACTCACAAATAACATTGTGCATAATGGTTGGACCACCATTCACAAATTTGCACACATTTTCGATATTGTATTTGCCAAGTGTGATATTTTGGGTATTTCAGGTATTCTCCGCAACTGCGTCATGAGGTTTGTTATAATCTCATTGATTTGTAGCCCTACTAGTTTTGCTTTGCTTTTGAGTTTCAGGAAAAGTTCTTTGGCGGTTGTTAACAACCGTGACAAAATGTTGATCTCGCATAGGCAACTACTTGGCTCACCTGGTAGCTTTCTGATGACATATTGCGAAGGCAGATAGAAAAGCAATGGAGTCAGCCCATCTCTCCGCTTTAGTCCAATATTTGTGTTGAAGGTGTCAGTGACGTCATTTTCATTTTGGTAAGACAGACTAACTTGGCTGGGATGCCAAAGCCAAGCATTATTTGGTACAGTACACTTCAATCAATACTGTAACATACTTGCTCAAAGTCAATGAAAATTTGGTGTACGTCTATGTTGAACTCCCAGTATTTTTTAAGTACCTGCTTGACTGTAAACAATTGTTTTACCGTCACCTACTTGCTACCCTTCATACTCACCCATAATACTGATGACATATGATCAAAGTAGTGATATCCCTCCATAGTTTTCGTATACCAACTTGTCACCTTTTTTTGTGGATAGGGAATATAATTGATTGGCTCCACTCGTTCGGCATATGGTCTGGATGATTTGATGGGTGGCTTTATGAACACCGCTGCAACCATATTTGATGGGCTCCACTGGAATCTCATTATTATTCTTTTGGGCTTTGATGGTGGGACCAGTGAAAGTTCTCCAGGAATGTCTATGGGCTCCGATGTTCTGCAGCTGTGCGAAGGATTAAGGATGTCCTAGAAATATGATATCCATCTTCCCTTACTCCTGTTTTCATCAGCGATGATGTTGTTAATATCCTCGCGGTAGAGTGTCGTCTTGGGCTGATAACCACGTTTCAGGCTTTTCACTATTTCTATGCTGGCTTGTGTTGTTGTTTACTAGAGTTCCATCGATACTTCTCAATTTGTCATCATAGTATTTTATTTTTTTAATTTTAATTAAAAATACTGTTTGTACGCCTGATTCTTTTTGTCTAACACATTTTGGCATACATACGACATCGATGGATTAATTGATAAATTAATGATCCGAGTTACAATTGGCTCCTCGGTATTTACGGAGGTCAAGTATGCTCGAGGCTCAACGGGGTTGGATCAGAACATGGTCGGTCTGGTTTTGTGTGTTACCATCCGGTGATATCCAGGTCATTTTATGTATGCGTTCATGAGGGAAGTAAGTCGAAAGTATGACTAGATTTCTGCTACATGCAAACTCAATCATTGTCATTTGTTTCATCGCGGACGCTGTATCCTTCAGTCGTTCCCCGATGAAATATCTGATTGCCCGTCTTAGCGTGTAAATCCCCCAGAATTATTTTTGGGCTAATTGTAGGCAATGAGTCGACTAGTCTTACTAGGTGATTGTAGAACGTTTTCTTCATGTCTTCGGCCTTTTTTTCGGTCAGGGCGTGTATGTTGATCAGCCAAATTTTGAAGAGTTTCGCTTATATACGGATTGCATACAACCATTTATTGATTACCTTAAAATCAATAACGTGCAATTCGAATTCCCTATCTATAACCAAGGCCACTCTAAACTTTCGCTTTCCGGCAGAGTTCCAACTTTTGAATATTGTGTGGGAACTCATATCTTGAATATCACCTCCAGCCCAATTTGTTTCCTAGATTGCCAGTATTTTTAATTTATATTGACTTGACTGTTGTAAAAGGTCTTTAACAGCGGCAAGATAGTTCAATGATTTGACATTCCTAGATGCAATGCCATAGTCCTTTTTGAGGTTACGATATCGTTGCCGCAAGTCTAATCCATTTTGAGGCTCTGTTCCACTCGTGTGTAGTTTTTAACCACCATTAAATGAATCTGACATTCTTATGCAAATCATGCTTTGTAAAGAAGAACGGAGAATGTGTTGAAGAGTACTTCCATCACATTGCAGCTATGGCCTAAAGCATCAATCTTCCAGAAAGAGAAACGATGACTTATATCATATTTGGCATGGAATACAAGGGCATGATAAATATGCTAACCGCTGCTAATCACGAGAATATGCAGCAGCTGCTAGTCTTCACCAAAAAAGTGAATCTAATAAGGCAACAGGAAAGATATTGTCACCTCCTGCTAATTCAAAGCAGTAACTCCCTTCCTAAGAAAAGGAGTTGTGAAAACGCCAATGAATCTGCTCTACCAAAATATCGACGTTATCGCATTCGCTTAAATCGCGTTGAAATGAGGAAGATAACGAAAAAAGTATGTCAAAGTGTTTTAAATGCGTTAAAACAGGGCATCAATACAGAGTCTGCCCACTTTATACTACCGATTGCTTCGAGTGTCATAAACCGGGACATGTCGCGAAGAACTGTGATCAGACACAATGACAAATAATGAACAACATAGAACCAGTCTACAAAGATGAATATCACCCACTCATTTTAGTAGATGGACTGCTAATTACGTATTTTTTAGACTTAGGAAGTGCGAAAACCATAAGTGGAAAACAGTGCCTTGCGATATTTAGTTAACTGGGTTAGGTGGAAAGGCAACGTGTGCGAGGGAAAAGACTACAAAAACCATAAGTTTCCAAGACATTAGTTTTGAAATCGAACTTTTAGTGATAGAAAATGTGGCCCAAATGAAACCTATATTTTTGGAAGAAATTTTCTGGGCAGGCCCAAAACACGCCTCTTAAAAACTTGGCAAATCTTTCAATTTCCCCAAGCTCTGGGAAACATTTACCGTATAAATCATCGTGATTCAGGTGACATCAGTGGAAATATTTTAATAAAAACTAATGTGACAGAAGAGGATTGACAAAAATTGTTGAGACTTGCTAATAACATTAGAGTTTGTTTCGCGAAAAATATGCTGGAGCTAGGTGCAAACCATATATGTAAACGTTGAACAATAAAACAAACTTTATTCGTTGAAAAGCTTTGTTACAAAATTCAGTATTTAGGTAGAACGAATTCAATAATTAAGAGGAACGAAACGAAGTCACGTCTGCTCGCGGCACGCTCTCGAAGTCAACTCCCTTTGATCATGTTGCACGCGATGATCTGTCCGCCGTCAGTGATGCCACCTGACACGGCCCTTCCTGATTGTCATCCGATCCGGGTGAAGTGCCTGGCCATGCCTTCGTTTTGCCCCCTACTGAATATGTCTGGGTTGGTCCTTCACAATTTCCCTGCTTGCTGAGTTGATAGCGATCATGAGCAAGGACTTCTTCGACTCGATACGGTCCCAAATACTTTGATCTCATCTTTTGTCCATTTCCAAACTGGGTCTTTTCTATCGCCACGAATGCTCCAAAATCATACTGCCGGCAAGGTTTTCTGCGCAAGTTGTATCGCCCTCGATTTTCCGCTTGCCACTGCGCTATTTCATTTCTCGCTCGTTCACGCAATTCTCTTCGCTTATTGGTAAAGTTTCTTCGCAATTCTTCTTTGACAATCTCCGTCGATTCGATATCTTCAGGATGCTTCATGTTTACGCCAGTCAGCAACTCGAAAGGTGTTGTATTGATACAGCGATGAAATGTACTATTCAAATATCTTTGAGTGTTCTCGTCATGTTTGAACCACTCATCAGGTCTTTCACCGACAGCTTTGCTAAGACAGGAATAATAACGCCGTTGACTCTTTCGCATTGCCCACTTCCCCGAAGGACGTCGGTACGTATCAAATGAAGCTCTATGTTGTTATTCGCGCAATATATCTTGAACAAATTGAATGTGAAAGCGGGTCCTCTATCCGCGATAAATCTTCTCGCATTTCCGAACATGGCTGATCATATTTCTAACTACTTGATGGTCTCCTTCGTTGATGTTGACTCCACGGGAAAAAGCGAGGCAAACTTCGTAAATGCATCCACGACCGCTTAAAATGTAATTGTAACACTTTCACGTTAATGGCATTTGTGCAAGGTGATCCAGGTGGAGCGTATCGAGAGGTACTTCCCCCTTAGAAATAAGATGAAGGACGCCTTCCTGCTTCCCTTTCTTCCTAGTCGATACGATGCACTCTTTCTAATTTTCGATACACCGTTGAGTTTTCCGTTCGATCGTGGTATGACGAACTCGCTGTCTATCAATTCTCAGACTCTTTTGATTCCAAAATACCCTCGCGCATGGAAATATTTTGTTACGTTTGCTTGCATATTTTTAGGTACTACGAATTTTCTCTTTCCATCGTTCTCCATGAACAATATATCACCGTGATATATGTAAATATTGTACGGCCCAGCTTCAAGTGCCTGGTTAATCGCATTGATACCTTCATTGTCGTGTTGAACCGCACGTACTTTACTTGCAACATTGTTGGCTATCATTATTACTGTTGCTCGAGATGAGGTGTCCACGTATACCATGAGTTTCGCAATCTTAGGATGAATTTCCTTCATTGCTACTGTTAGCTTAACCGCCGAAAAATCCGTAATGATTCTGAATTTGACTCCCGGCAGATACACCCTAAACTTTTTGACCACTTCAAATATCGCTAGAACCTCCAATTTGTACGAATGATATCTTTTTTCAGCGTCATTGGTAGTATGGCTATAATAATAACATGGGTGCATCTTTTGAGCGCTTGGCTCTCACTGTAGTAGAATTGCAGCTAGATATTCCTTGCTCGCATCTGTGTAAAGTTCCGTCTCAGCACAGGGGTCGTACAGACTCAGCACCGGACTACTGGACAGCGCAACCTTAATGCCGACGAACGCCGCAACCTGCTCCTCTCCGAACTCGAACACAGCTCACTTTTTCAGCATCGAACTCAATGGGTGTATTCACCTTGCGCGTTCACGTACAAATTTCCTGAAGTAGCTTGTCAGTCCGTAGAACCTCTGCCGCTGCAATACTGTTCTCGGCTGTGGAAACTTCATAACTTTGTCGGTGTTCGATGGTGAAGGCTCGATTTTTCCACCACAAATTACATAGCCCATAGCTCGATGATGACCGTATTACACATTTATTCAACTATTCCTTTACATGACCTTCAACCACGGCCTTTTTTAAAGGTGCCAATCATCTTGGGCGATGGTATATGGGCGTTTCATCCGTCAGAACTATAACTTTTCAATACCTGGCTTCTGTTTCTCCTTTGGAGTGTCACTTTCAACCAATTTTCGCACACCATCTTTGAATTTGCTCCAAACGTTGAAATCGTTTTCCTCGTGGTCGCATGAAATTCTCATCATCCAGCTGTCGTCGTTGACTGGATCGTTGATCGCATTCGGAGCCGATTCTTCAACTGTTTGCACGTGTGGCTTTATCTCCACATGCTTGGGCACAGTCGATACCACTTTTCACGGTACATATGGATCATCTAGGACCATATTTAAGAATGGGAGCAGGCAATATGTATCTTGTGAGGATAATCGATGCATTTACTAAGCTCATCATCTTACAACCTGTACAATCATCGGATGCGAGAGGTGTGATAAAAACATTCAAATGTGACGCAATTTTTCGGCATATCCACAAGAATTGTATCCAACCGACGGGCAGCATTCGCATCTAAAAACTTCAAAAAGTTTTGTGAAGAAAATGTTATCTTTCATATCTTGAACGCAATCCACACCCGGCAAAAAAATGGGCAAATCGAAAGGTACTTCAGGAAAGTAAAGGTAGCTACTGAATCTTTGATGAACGATTCTGACGGGTATGATTGGGACACAAATATTCGTAATATCCAGTGGGCTCTAAACAATATGAAGAAAGCCATGACAAAACAGACACCCAGTGAACCATTGATGGGGTTTTCCCCCGAAATATCATGGGAAACAAATTAATGCTGGCGCTGCATGACGGGGAAGTCTTTCAAACGGTGACGGTGATAAAGAACTGATAAAGAACAACGAGAGCCATTGTATCGCAACCGTCTACTGATTTGATCGTGAATTATATTCAGGAGTGATTGTGACTTGTAACGAATCCGATATGTGGGAGATATAGTCTCGTAACTGTATATTGTTGAGTGTATCGCGGAGGGATCTGTTGGCTCGCAACCGTCTACTGATTTGATTGTAGATGATGTTCAGAAGTAATTGTGACTCTTAACTGAATGATCCAATATGTGGGAGATATATGGCTTGCAACCGTCTATAGATCTGATCGTACGTGATATTCAGTAGTGATTTAGCTCGTAACTGAATAGACTGAAGTATGGGAGACTTGTCGTCCCATAATTTGTAATGAAGAGGGAAGTTGGCTCGTAACCGCCGACAAACTCTATCGTCTTGGTACTCGGACGAATCGTGGCTCGTAAGGGAATGAAGTTGATATATGGGAGACATGGCATCTCACAACTGTACATGGCTGATTGATGCCTGTGTTCCTCACTGAGGACTGTGAATCGAAGGTTGGCCGAATGTTATATGAGCGAATCCTGGCTCAAATAGATAACATCAAGGGTTGAGATAAAGACTCGAAGTCTTCTTAGTAGTGTGGCCCGACATGCCTAAGTAGTAATAAGTGTGTGTTCAAGTGGTCCGCAGATGCGCCGTCATTTAGAATGCGTGATATGTGTAAATGCGTTGTATAGGGTGATTCATGAAAAGTGTACACATGTGAATGGGCCTTAACTCTTATTTATCACCATCTTTAGGTCCATATATTGACAGATTATGACATTTTGGTCTTTTACAATTTAAACCAAATCAGCAAAACGTTTTATTATTGTTAAAACTTTTTACAAAAATAATGAACGCCAGTGCAAACATTTCGCGCTCTACTTGAAATCGAATAATTTCACGAAATGGACCTTTAAATTGGCCGGCGAGATCGTGTGATTTGACTCCTTGTGACTTCTTCCTTTGGGGATTCCTGCAAGATCGTGTTTACGCTGATACTCCCCAGACTACTGATGCATGTAAAAAACAATATTCGAGCCAACATACGCCTAATAACGCCGGAAATGTGCGAAAATGTCATTGAAAATTACAATCATCGTTTGATAGTCTGTAAAGTAGCACGAGGTGCACATATGCCCAAAGTAATGTTTCATATTTAATTGTAAGGAATTATCACGATAAATAAACATTACAGCTCAATCTTCACAAAAACTATGTTTTTTTTCGACAAAAATGTGTACACTTGTTATGAATCACCCTTTAGTTTAGATGTGGGGACCATCGGTGGTCGTTTTTCCCTTCCAGCATTGATATTGGCTGAATGCATGAGAACTAACATACCGCGACATGAAGATAGTTCACTTGTGTAAACAATACAAGGAGGATGCTTGGGAATGCGGGGATATGTGATTATGAAAGAACTTCGTGGCAAGTTAGTCTTGACCGGACAACTGGCGCATCGTCAAGTTGATTTTAATCGAGCGAATTATGCTTTTATTCACGCTATTTGACAGATCCATGAATTCAATTAAAAAAAAAGTAATAAGTTATAATACATGCGAAAAAACAAAAAGAGCAACTTGAAATAAGGAAATAAAAAGAAGAATATAAAATACTAATAAACTACTGGAAGCTGAGGAGAATATCATGTAATATGCTTTTAAAAGCGTTTAAGGAATGTGGCAGGGGACCCAGCTCGAGCTTTTTGTAAGGACGTGATAAGTGTGCTAAAAATAATTAAAAATAAATATCGGTACGAGCAAAGGGCACAATGAATATGTCAATTGAACGCGTTCTTGAGGTGGGATGTATATAAAACCTTTCCTGAAAGTTGGATGAAAGAATACGGTGATATAATTTAAATACGCAACATAAGTCTAAGAATTCGCTCCTTCTTTTAAGTGACGGAATGTTGAGGATCTGTAAGCGCTCATCGTAGGAGCTATAAGGGACGTTATATTTGTAGAATAGAGAACGTGTGAATTTACGCTGTACAATTTCAACAGCATCTGATGGATTGGTATAGTGAGGAGACCATACTTGGGAGGCATACCCAAGGAATGACTGGGCTAGGAGTACAAATAGATGGACGCTGGTTGAAATGTTAAAAGACTTGCAGGAGGATCGTAGCGTGGTCACGCATGAAATACGGATGTTAATTTCAAACCTGGGTCACATACTACTCCTAAATCTTTAAATTCGTCCACAAGTGCAAGCAGCGATCCATAAATCCGGTATTCATATAAAACTGGATGAATTTTGTTGGTTAATCTCATGTGACAGCATTTTGAAATGTTAAGAGGAAGTAAATTATCTTGACACCAATTTTGGAGATTATCAAGATAATTTTGAGGGTATGAGCAGTTTTTGCTGGTAAAGAAGGCAATTAGAGGACAGGCGTTGGGGAAGATCATTAATGGAAATGTTGAATAGCAAAGGGCCTAAAATTGATCCTTGAGGAACACCAAATTTTGGGCTAAATGGGGTCGACGAAAAAAAATTATTCCATGTAACGGTGCAGGAGCGATGTTACAAGAAGATAAGATCCAAGAGAGGATTGAGCCGGAA
This sequence comes from Odontomyia ornata, assembly GCA_963969285.1. Classification (NCBI taxonomy): domain Eukaryota; kingdom Metazoa; phylum Arthropoda; class Insecta; order Diptera; family Stratiomyidae; genus Odontomyia; species Odontomyia ornata. The sequence continues at coordinate 66,131,063 of OZ017738.1, read as the reverse complement.
ACGTGGAACGAGCGGAGTTTGTTAGCCAAAAGGCCGTGATCAACACAGTCAAAGGCTTTAGCAAAATCGGTGTACATGACATCAACTTGTTGGTTCTTGTCAAAAGCAAGAGAGATGGTATTCGTAAGTTCTAAAAAATTAGTTACTATCGAGCGACGTTGAATGAAGCCATGTTGTTCATTTGCAAACAGGATGCTGATGCCATCGTATATTCTGTTATGCACAGTTCGCTCAAGGAGCTTGCCAAAGTAAGACAGCAATGAAATCGGACTGTAGCTCGAGATTTCACTACGATCTCCGGACTTATGGATCGGAAAGATGTTAGCGTGCTTCCAGACATCGGGAAAGGCTAATATTATAAATGATTGATAGTGGGGTAGATAACGAAGAAGATAATGACCACCATTAATGTCAAAAGTGAGCGGTACATTTTTGATATCCGAAGGAGGGGTCACAATAGAATGTACCCGTAGGGGAAGGGGAAGGACACGATGAGTATATAGTTGGGTTTAAGACCTTAAATGTGGAGGAAAAAAATTGTGCGAAAAGGTCAAAGACAGCTTGTCCATCAGAAACTTGACAGTTATGCCATGAGAAGGGTTATGGGATGTTGTTTTCAGAGAATGAATGTATGTCCAAAAGGGCTTAGGGCTATTAAATTGCAGTGATGTTTCAATCATATAATAATAAGATCGCACTGCGTTCTTAACCAATTTTTTGGCTTCTCCACGAAGCAGTCGGTAGTACGCAAGGTCTGTGTTAGAATTGGAACACTCAAATTTTTTTGCGCGCCTGGCCCTTCAAATAAAGAACGTCTGAGACTACGGCGGAAAACCAGTTTTGGCTCTTTTCCGAGGGGAACGGCAGATAGGTACATGGTTTGTTATTATGCTACACAGGTTCTTATAGAAAGTTGATAGCGCTGAAGTGACATCGAGCTTCTGTAGCATCGAATTCCAGTCAATATTATCTAGCTCAAGCTGAATGGCTGCGTAGTTAGCTTTGCGGAAATTAAATCTTGGGGAAAAAGGAGTGCGTTTGGTCTGAGGTGCGAGAAAATATAAACGAACCTCAAGGGGAGGATGATGGGGATCTGGTTTTACATATTCGGAGGAGGATTTTGAGATCGAGTAGTTGATTGTTTGCGTTCGGGATCGTATTTGATTGCGATAGGAAGCAAAGCGATAAAAAAAAGAAAACATGATAGAGAGATCATTGAAGGATGAGAGGGAATGAGAGCTTGTGTCCCACCTTAGTTAAGGCATGTTGAAGTCACCACAGATTTAAATAGTGTGTAGAGGGTTGATGCTGCGGAAATACGAAGATAATTCGGGAAAAACGGTTGTAAACACGGAAAGGAGCATTGCAAGGGATTTACACGCAAAGCAATACTAAACTCACGGCTTGAGAGATATTAATGAAGACAGTGATGCATTCTACTGAAAAAGACGGGGAAAAGTCAGAGCAGAGTTTGCTGTCTAAAGCTTTATGAATAGCAATAAGTGAACCACTACCGTCAGATTTATCTGAAACCAAACGATCTCTATCAGTTCGGTAGACATCATATAGTGTAAACATTTCACTGCTAACGATATCAGGAGTGAGCCAGGTTTCTGTTAAATAAATCAAATAATCGTCGGAAATGGAAGAGGCAATTTTAATAGCTTCCAGCTTGGTTTGCATGCCACGTACATTTTGATAGTAAAGATTGAAGCTATGAGAAGTGTTTCGAATATCAAAATTCCTGAGTCTTGAAAAAAATAGTGAATTGTTCCCTCCGCTGAACTTGTGTTTCTAACATATTTTGTACATGTAATTATTTGTACATGTAACACATTGTATAATTTTTATTATTTTGCTCATAAGGTACAGTACGCACTAAAATTTATTCAGGTTTGTGAACGTTTAGAATATAACAGCTAACTCAGACTAATAACTTGGCTTAATTTGTCATCAGCCTTGACCATAGCTATGTTGAGCTGCTAAGTTTATGTAAGTAGAATAATTAATAGTAATAAGAAACTTTAAGATTTAAGAATACGAGTACATTTATTTGAGTGACATAGCTGTGAAATAATTTTTTAGTTCTTCTAACTTATGGGTGTCCGTCTTATCTTCCTTCTCATAACTGGTTTTTGCAAAATCAACGAGGACATTTTGCTTAAATCAGCGATAATTTCCAACTAATTTAAGTTACTCATGTTAAAACTCACCAAAAGTTCAAGGAATAAAAAGACATGCAGACAAACAGACGAACTGAATTACAGGTTGACAAAAAAGCATATATATTAGTAAAAGGGTTTTCTTACGAGATCCCAAATATATTATTACTGTCCTCTGGGTAGTGAATACTGTAAACATGTAATTTTCATAAAAGCGAAAAAAATTGATACCGACCTTAATTAGTACAGAGTATTCAATTAATATTAATCTCACTTATTATACCTCTCGTTAGCCCATTCTTCGTATCTTTTTGAAAGGTTGCATCATTAAAATTGCAATTCTTACAGCCTCTTCAAATTCAACAAATGCCCATCCCACCCAAATCCAGAGTCTACTTGTTTGATTGCTTCGTCGTTGTCGTCATCACCGTTCCATTACCATCCCTTGAAAAGTCAACATCCCTTCGCATTTACCTTGCATTAAAATCGCAGAGCAAGAGGGTTAAACAACAGGTGTTCGTTTCATGATTCCAGCTTGTAGTTCAGCAGCTCTTCAGCAAACAGGTGGTCTCACCCTGAGGCCCACAACGTTTATACGGATATCTACTGGCTTAGACTTGGATTGAGCGCAAGCGAGCGACTAACGTGGGCTGTTTTTCCAACTCTCTACACCCTTCATTATGGTCCTTTCAACTTGTAGCAATATTTACAACTTTTCAGTCCAGCAATTTTCCCTCGCGTTGTGCTGTATTTGCGAAGACTTTTCATTTCAACGTTGAATGTGTGTACACAGAAAAAGTGCCTCGCGAAGATGGGTTTTAAACGAATAAACAGGATACACACTCCTAAAAGTGACATGATGCGGCAACTTGGTTTCGCAGCAACCACAGGCGGTTTGCTCCTTCCCTTTTGTCTATAGATGTTAAACTTGAATCATGCTACGCTACGGATGGGATAGAGTACGGGCTCCACGTAGAAAAAAAGACAATGTGAGAATTTAATCCATTGAAGGGAGCAACTATAGGCTTAGTTTTTCCATTAGATCCCAACTACTTGCGAAGCTCGTAACTTATTGTTTGAGTCGCGAAGGACAATCTTATTGTTATGGATGCTTTTTTGCGGACCGACAACAATGGATGGTATCCTTCGGATTCATAGCCACAGTGGTTTGCATAAGACTAAGATGTTGAAGTTACTCTTAATATTTTTCATTTCATTTCTCAAAGTAATTGAGCAATGAGGATACCCTTTGTATTTGAACACAGTGGTCGAGTGTTGGTGGCAAAATAGACTCACTTCAAGATTTCCTCTGTTTTTTTCGGGCATGCGCCAAGAAAATGCAAATAGGGGGGTTAGTGCGTATAACTGTACCAAATTTTGTACAAAAGAAGACGAAACATCTTCTAAGCCTCGGTAATTAGATGTAATTAATTTTCAACATGCAAATTTAACAGTTATTGTTTTAAGCTATTCACTCAGTGCCTATCGTGATCACCAGTAAAGGTTTGCACCCAATTTTTAAACGGGAGTATCATGAAATCCATAAAAATAAAATCCCACAACCCATAATACGAAAATTTATAAAAATCGCAAAATCCAAAGTCATATTATCCTCGTGAACAAAATTAAAATTTATAAAATCCATATACCCCAAATCCATAAAACAAAATCCATAGAAGCAAAATCCGAAAAAACTAAGTTCAATTATTTAATTTTAATAAGAGAAACTTGTAGTAATCGAGCGTTCGCCTAACCAAACTGCTCTCAAAAAATCCTTAAATATAATCTGATTTTAATTGTAATCAAAAACAAAATTTTTTTAATATAAAAAATATTAAATAAACAAGTTGGGTAAACAGACCTACGCTCATTTCAGAAGAGTTTTGTATCACACTTCTCAGAAATGCTGTCACCAGCAATGAAAGACGTCAAGAAATATATCAAAGAGATGTGCACGTTTAGAAGAAAATCCATTGTTTTTCTACTTTCAAAGGTCGCCATTTTGTTGTAACCCAACAAAAATCACCCAAGTCATGAATTCTCAAAAATATTAATGTTATTGACCTTATTAAAAAATTTCAAGAAGATCAAGTCAAAACTGCAGTGACTGATTCGATGGAAAGTCCATAAAATACCAAAATCATGTGTTATTGTTGTTGTAATTGGAGAAATTTCAAACGGCTATAACTTCCGTGTATATCATTCGATTTTCATCAAACTAACAAAGTTTAAGAACCCTTAGTAGGAGTACACAAATATCGAATTTCGTTTGGGTTAAGTGTACCGATGCGATTTTATTGGGGAAAAATGTGAAATTCGAATATCAGACTATTATTCACAAAGTTGAGCGAATTTCGACTTCTAAGGAATTTGTTGTTGTTGTACTCATAAACACCTAACACCACAATTTTTTTCAGATTTTTTGGATCACAGGTGTCCAATCGCGAGGGGGGGACACAAATTTTTCATGTATTTCCCCTCCCTGCGTATCCCTCGAAGCAAAAGTATCAAATTAAGACCTGTTTGTCAAAACCTTTCATTTGATACCCATATCGACTACCTTTGATGAAATTTTTTTTTCGGAAGCCACTCCTCTATATGGGGAGACCCCCCTTAAATACTTTTAAAAAATTTTTGTAGTTGAGCTTTGAAGAGGGTACCACTTTACACCTGTATACGAAATTTGATGTTTATAGCTTAAGTAGTTTACGAGAAAAACTGCTATGACACACGGACGGACAGACAGGTCGCGATTTTAGTAGGGTTTTGTAAAATTATTTTACAAAGCCCTAAAAAATTACAATTGAAATCGATGACGGCGACCCCCTTTGCAATGCAATTTAGAAATAAATTGCATTCTTATCTCTCTGGAGAGAAACCACCGTTCTCTGCCAGCAGAAGGCTCATCAAAAAAAACACCGTTGACGAGAAGTAGAGGGCTCGCTAATGAAACAACCGTTGAGGGCATGCGAGACTTGCATAAGTCGACGGGAAAACGTCGACCGAAGCTCGTCTGGCGTGAAAAGAAGCATGAGCTAAGTGCCGTGTTCTAATACGAAGTAGAAAAAAGTGCTTTCCTTGTGGTCGTCATTCGGCGCGTTGCATATGTGCGTCTGAGCGAGGGAATTCAAGTTCACGCTATAAGGTGTCCATTCATTTCCCGTGCTCCCCTCGTGACCAGGTTTTTGTGCTCACAAATTTAAACAAATTTTTCGCATTGACGCCTTTTGATTCAAATCCAAATCGTGATTATTTTGTGGGGGTAATTTACTTTGTGACTGACTGCTGTCCGATAAATAAATATGAGTGAGTGCAGCAATGCAACAGCTAATTGTGTCTCGTACTAATTGGAGTGTGCGACACGGGGTAACGAGTGATTTTCGGGAAGATTCTCATTGAAAAGTGATTTTTGCGATAAGTGCGGGAATTGTGATGTCTCTGTTGTGTTTCTGCAAAAACAGGAGATTGAGAAAATATCAACTAGATGATAGCTCCGTGAGTGATTAGACCTTGCGGTTTGTTCACGAGTGGCGATGGCAGTGGAAAAATGACTAATGTGCCCGCGGAGTGTTTGTGAATCATGTGAGAAATAATGTTGAAAGCAGAGCAGCGAAAAGCTAATTATGGAAGCAGAAAAACAGATGCTCCTTTGATCACTTAGGCTCGTGAATTGCCAAAAAAACGAAGAAACATAAAATGATCCACAAAGATAGGAAAGAACATGATATGAGAGTTCCCCTGCTCTGCTCGTGTATAAAATGAGAGGGCGGTGAATACCCCTTCCATTGCCCGATACTGGGGTAATGTCACGCCGATGGAACAGCTATTGCATACGGTCATCGTTAATCCTATTCCTAGTTGTTTTCATCATAATACAACTTTATGCTTTCAATGCTGCAATTTTTTCAATGGTACTTGTTTGAAACACAAACGAAATAATGATTTTGTCTAAATCTAAAAGCTAAATTTAAATTTGTCAACATTTGCACAAAATGATCTCACCTTGTAATTTTCGTCTCAACATTCAAATTAAATAATATCATCTTTAGATGCACATCGTGAACTCCTGAGTCAAAACAAATATCACTTTACATTTCTAAAATTTGAGGAATTCGCGACGTGCATACTTGCGATTGTGCACAGTCAGCGATATGACAGCACGTTCCCACGATTGATGTTGATTCGTGGGAGTGTGATCATGTCACTAGCTGAACATAGACATGCGCTTGTGCAGCGTCAGCAATATGCTCATCCATGAAGAATGTTGGGGCGTGGGATGTACCCCTGACTTATTAAGAATAAGTAAATTTAAGTAACAATGTCTAAAATAAAGGGGCCCAATGCTTGGTATAACTAGACGAAGTAGTTCTATTCTTGGGAGCTTGGACATTACACTCTTCTACAACAGAATAACGGTATACAACCGGCATTCACAATTCATTAAAGGACAGACTTTATATCTGGCCTTTATTAGAAAGTTGCAATTTAAAAGGATAGATTTTGTATTTGGCGTTCTGTTAATTCTGTTAAACTGAAACTTTTTTTGGGTACAAGCGGTCAAAGAAAAGTCTTTGGTGGCGGTCTAAAAATTTTTTGGTGACCCCGACGTGATCCACGCGATTACTTTGAAGAGTAAGGTTTTCGCCCGATCAGAATTTTAAGAGTATTCGTTGCTTTATCGGTTATTTTCGCAGCTTTGTGCAGAAAATCTTTCCTTTGGGTCAATTGAGTACCAACAAAAATGGAAGATTTGGCCAGAGAACAAGACCAAACTGGCTTTGAAATTGATTGACTTATCACAAATTACCGCAAAGATGGTCCTACCAGGAGAACAGCAGTCTACTTGAATAGAAGACTCTATGAGTTGAATGAGCTTTGGGAGTTGTTTTATTTAAGACAGCAGGGACTTCAAGCACAAGCTGCCATGTTCCCCAATCATCCTTATTTCTATCAAAATTACTTCTCGGTCATTCAACGTGAATGCATGACCGCAAGAGATGCGATAACTGGTCTCTTGAATGAAGACGATAGGGTGGAACCGGCCTTAAGCCCTAACCCAACTGCTGCCCAAGCAGGCACAAGTTTGGAAGTTGAGCATCCAACCTTATTAACAGTCAGAAAGGTCGAAGAAAATTTAGAAGGGCTACGAAATCATCTAGAGGAAATGATTGGCTCCATTGAGTATACCATGGATGGAATCTACTGGTCGCCACCAGACCAGACCAGATTATACTATGAATTTAAATCCGGTACATTAACAAGATACTGGGAGGGACTGCGAGAATTACGTTGAGCCGTGTGCAAATCTCTAGGTGGAAGTGCTATATACAGCCAAGCTGACCTCAATAAAATAGAAGAGCGCATACAAGGCACCCTTATATTTCTAGTGACATGCAAGAAAAAGGCAGAACCAATACCACATGCAGTTGCTCACTCTCAGCCTCATATTAAGCTCCTTGAGCTATCTATACCAAAATATGATGGATACTATGCACAATGGACCTCCTTTCATGATCTATTTCAACAGATGATTGATTTACAGCCACTCGAAAATGCCCAAAAGATGTGGTATCTCAAAACCCACTTATTGGGGGAGGCAGAATGGCTTTTAAAACATATGCTGATCTCTGATGAGAGTTATACAGGTGCTTGAAACATTCTTCAAAGCCGATATGATAATCAAAGGCTCATGGTGTCCACCTTTCTCGACAAAATTCTTTCACAACCAGTAATCGTCGCTGAGTCAGCAAGATCGATGTATGTTGCGGTTGAAAAACATGAAGATTGAGACAGCCAACTGGGACCCAATTTTGCTGCATATTATCATGAAGAAACTTAAAAAGACATCTCATAACTTGTACGAGCAATCAATAGCACAAATTTTGGGTACATTTTGCCTTCCCCTGGACCCCCTAGTTCATAAAATGATTTTTTTATTTCAGATTCTAAAAGTTCTAATCAAGACCTTTCATTTGATACCCTACTCAACTACCTTTGATGAAAAAAAATTTTAAGGGCCAATTCGTTATGACATTTTTTAAATTTTTGTTAAGGCCTTAACTTTTGAGAGACCATCACTTTTGACCTTTTCACAAAGTTTGAGCATTCTAGCTTCTATAGTTTCTGAGGAAATCAGCTGTGACGCACGGACAGACGGACAGACGGACAGACGGACAGACGGACAGACGGACAGACGGACGGACGGTCAGACAGGTCGCGAAACTAGTAGGCCTTTGTAAGAATTTTTTTTACAAAGACCTAAAAAGAATTGAGGTATAATAAACTAGAAAATAGTTATACCTTCACAACAAAATTTCTGATTCGATACAAATTGGAAATTTAGCATGGTGTAAATGGAATCCATGATTTGATAAAAATCCAAATAATTTTTACGATCTGATTGGAATCCATAGAAATCATTTTACTATGGAGAGTAGATAACACAAAAAAACTTTATATCCATGTTGGCTTTATATGATTAATGTTTGTAATGTATTTCTGATGAAAATGTATTCTAGATTTCAGAATTTCCAACATATTTGGTAGCATTTCTTTACATAATATATTGTATAAATAGGAATTTTTATGTTTTTGTAAACATGAGCAAAAAATGAAGGGATAAAATTAAAGGAAAGCTTGGTCTTTTCATTTATTTGGAACCCTGACTGGGTATGGGACCCACTACGTTGGCTGGCCCCTCCACTGATGAGCTAAAGGGGGCACCGGTTCCACCTGGATGTCCCACTCTCATTTGGGGGCCATAAGTGTACATGGTAAGGACGAGATATTTCCGAATCTCGCTCGCTTTCTCCAAGCCCAGTTAGTCGTTTTGCTTTAGCAATCTATCCTTTAGTAGGTTACCTCGGCCTCGATATCTTCGAACCGAGCGTTTTATCCTCTTATTTGTGAACGCGAAATCTTTTTGTAGTGGGCCCTTGAGCTGGGGAAAACAATCCGCCCCACGACACCGCAATGCAAGCCTTCCAGTGCATTCACACACCCTCAGACAAGGCCAATTTCGGCGAACACCTACATCTTTGCTCGCCGAGGCAGCAAACCATCGCTGCAGTCCTTTTCGGACATTTATATCTACTCAATGTACTATCAACTGCTTTCCGGGATTGAATTGCGAATAATTTTCTTCAAGTCTTCGTAAATGCAATCCAAATATAACTATACGAGCAGTTAGCATTTTGGGCTCCGCTAAGGTAGATATTTCGGTTCGGTTTCCTGAGAGGGAAGGATTCCTTGCACTCCTACATTTTAGTCGGAATATTACCAAGGAACCACTCCACGCGTTGAAGTACTGGTGGGCAGGGCTAGGTAATGCTAGGATAAACAATTTAAATTATTAGCGCTAAGGTTGATTTTTAATACATTCAATTAGACTTCTTCGTTTTTAATCATATTGTAAAATTTGCACATTAATCGCGCGTCCTGTTCAAGCATATCATTTAAGTGAAACCTAGAAAAATTCGGTTTGCAACAATTCAACGGTGTCAACGATTAAGGAAACAAGACTAACAACAAGGAAACAAACTCAGTTACATATGTACATCATATGTATTTGACCATAGGATACTATCTTATGGGCATTTTTCTTTTTCCTTTATTACTTTGTCGGCAATTCAAAGGATTTCAAAGGACGGGTGCGAAATAGTTGTAAGTAATTAAGATGCCAGATGTATTTTAAGGATTACTGTATGTTTATAGAGGAGAAACAAATTGTCGAAGAACTATTAATTGTGCAATGTTCAATAGTTACATACTCTTTTGCGTATGCTATCGTAATTACCGAACCTTTTTTTATTACTTTTATAATTTCAAAAGACGGGTGTGAAATAGTCGTAAGTAATTAATATGCCAGAGGTACTTTAAGGATTATTATATGTTTAGAGAGGATAAGGAAATTGTCGGCAGACCAAAGAGATTTAATAATTGCGCAACGTTACTGTTTAATGACATGGCAATAAATGTATGAAAAAAGGACATAGAAAGTAGGAGTAAGTTAAGTATTAATAGGAAAATATCATTTGTAACGACGCAGTTAACACTCGAAATTCGAAGGAGAAAGTATACTCTTCATCAAAAAACTAATTGTTGATTTTTATTTTTTATTTAAGGAAAAAGTTAAGGCATTCACGTCTTAACTTGTAATTGGCGCAGTCGGCATTGCACTTGATAGACACTTAGTTTTTGCTGGATTTAGCTCACAATTGGTGAGACTGGACTTCACAACACGATAAGTGTATGAATCAAGTGAACGAGCTTATCAACCCTCTCAGCAAGTGGACTTTAGAAGATCAAGAAGAACTTCAAACGATGGACTTTTCAAATGTAATGAAGTTCATTTCAACACTACCGGCAACCAGGATGACCTTCATCCATTTATTCAGGCGGTCAACGCAATTTCACCACATATAACGGCTGAGAAAAACAGCGAAATATTGTTCCAGCAACTGTTATCAAAAATCGTTGGACAAGCACGCGCTACTCTAAACTGTCATACGGTTTCAACGTGGGATGAACTGAAAAGCATCTTAATTCGGCATTTTGACACGCATGAGTCGGAAATTCTACTGATGGGAAAAATGCAAGCTGCAAGATTCACAACGGGAGCTCAATTTTACAATTACATACGTAAGTGTTTAAGCAAAATTAATAATAAGATAAAATATAGTGTAGATTTAAGCGAAGAAGTGAAAATTGGCAAAATTAGTTTATATAAGTGTTTAGCTAAGGATATATTTGTGAACAAGTGCCCCGAACCTTTGCGTGGAATCTTTTGTGCGCGAAATCCTGACTCGCTTGAAAAGGCCTACGAAATTTTAGTAGAAACAAATTACGTTCAATCAAATGAATCGTTCTAATGATAAAGTTTACGCCTCTACTAATCGATTTAATAATACCCAACGGCAGCCACCTTCAAATAACTTACGAGGATCTAACTCTAATAATTTTCATTTTGAAAATCGGCCTAATATGCCTATTGATGATTTATCAATGAACACTATCCGCTCAGAGGAATCTAGTCTCCATACGCAGGATTTTCGTATAGATGCCTCGGGCAAAAATTACCAATTATCGAACTTACAGTGGGAGGTCGAAAACTTCAATGTCTTATAGACTCAGGATGTTCAATATCACTTCTTGACGAAAAAATTGTCCCCGAATATGAGAAAATTCTCTCCTCATATCCCATTATTATATCCTCAATAAACCAAAATTCGCAAAGTACCCACTATCTCCGTACTCGCTTTCCTGAAGAATTCGGATCAGTGGCGTTCGTGGAATGGCATCTTTTGCCATTTACCCATAAGAATTTCCATGCTATTATAGGAAATAACATCTTATCTGACACAGTTACCATTATTAACTATAAAAATAAAACGGTCATCACTCCGAAACAGGTTCTATATTTTGGCGAACAAACAGAACGAATTTATTTCTCGGAAGCACTTAAACATTTCCCACAAAGTGAAATTCATCCTTGCAAAGAACAGTATACAGAAGAAGAATATAATTTTATACATCGTATAACCAAAGAATTTTCTGACTTGGAATACGACGAAAAACGGCCATTAACGTTTACACACAGCATCAAGCATTCTCTTCCCCTGACATCGGACAAACCAATTTATCAAAAAAATTACAGAATTCCGCAATCAGTCAATGATTTCGTTAATGAACAAGTCAACGAGGATTTGCGACAAGGAATTATACAGCCTTCACAATCTCCTTATAACAATCCGATATGGGTTGTACCTAAAAAAGGTGGAAAACACAGATTAAGTTATAGATTTTAGAAAATTAAATAACTTAACTGTAGAAAATAAATTCCCCATTCCAAGCATTGACGATTTGTTAGGAAAATTAGGAAACTGCCAATACTTTACAAGCATCGATTTGGCCAAAGGATTTCACCAAATAGAGCTTCAACCTGAAGACAGGCATAAAACAGCATTTTCCACGGGGATGGGACACTTTGAATTTTTAAGAATGCCATTTGGCCTTAAAAATGCACCGAGCACATTCCAAAAATTAATGAATAATATTTTACATAAATAAATTAATAAAACTTGTGTCGTATATATGGATGACATCTTAGTATTTAGTACGTCACTGCAAGAGCATGAAATAGCCCTTAGAAACATCCTAACTGAGTTACGAAATGCCAACCTAAAAATTCAACTTTCTAAGACACATTTCTTATCAAAACATACTGAGTTTTTAGGTCACGTAATTACTCCTGCTGGTATTAAACCGAATCCAGAAAAAATAAATGCTATCGTAAAATTTCCTATACCTACAATGACCAAGCAGATAAAAAGCTTCCTTGGCTTGACAGGATTTTATAGGAAATTTATCAAATATTATGCCAAAATAGCTAAGCCCCTTACCTTAAGGCTACAGAAAAATTCTAAAATCATTGTTTCTGATCCAGATTACATAGAATCTTTCAATCAATTAAAAAACTATATTATTAATGATCCAATTTTGGCTCACCCGGATTTTTCGAAGCCATTTACTTTAACTACAGACGCTTCCCAATTTGCTATTGGAGCAGTTTTGTCGCAAAACAAAAAACCTATAGCTTTCGCGTCTCGAACTCTCAATCAATCCGAGACAAACTATTCAACGATTGAAAAAGAGCTCCTTGCTATCATATGGTCAACTAAATATTTCCGACCTTATTTATATGGTCGACACTTTACCCTTCTTACGGACCATAAACCTTTGCAGTATCTAGACAACATAAAAGAAGATAACGCAAAATTACAAAGGTGGAGGCTTAAGTTAAGCGAGTATGACTTTGAAATATCGCATATAAAAGGAAAAGAGAATCATATAGCAGATGCCCTTTCTGGAATAAAATTGGCAAATGCTATTGATAATGAATCGATGGTTGCTACACAACATACTGCTAGAGAAGACAATCACAATTATATTTATATTTCCGAAAGACCAATTAATATCTACAGCACTCAAATATTTTTAAAACAGGGAAAAACAAATCAAGTTAAATTGATAAAGTATCAAGGAAAACGAATACTGCATCTTATTTTTCAAGAGTTTACACAAGCAACAATGAAGTACATACTAAACAACCACATTGCCAAAACTGGCACAACAGCAATTAACTTTCCAAATAAAGAATCCCTACTTATGATGCAAGAAGAGTATTCAAAGCTTTGTACCTCTAACAAAAAATTTTCTGTAGTACAAGCAACAAAGAATCTCCATAACTGCAATGAAGTAGAAATTAAAGAATTGATAGCAAAATATCATGTAAACTCAAACCACCAAGAGATTGAAAAAGTGTATCTAGATCTAAGGAACAAATATTACTTTCCAAATCTAAAAATTCTCATTACAAATTATGTAAATGCTTGTAAAATATGCAAGCAATCTAAATATGAAAGAAACCCCGCTAAGCTTCCATTTAAAAATCCGCCGTATCCGGACAACATAAGAGATACTTACCACATAGATATTTGGTTCAGAGACAAAAATTCAGCCTATATTTCAATTATCGACAAACTTTCGAAATTTTTGGTACTTGAACCAATAATGAACCAATAAACAACCGCCAATGGGATGCTGTTAACCAGGCTCTTCAAAGCGCGTTCAATAAAATTGGGAAACCAAAAAAACTAATCACTGACAATGAAGGCGCTTTGAACACACAAAAAACTAAAGATTGGTTAACTAATAACAATATATCATACCACTTCGTATCCCCGCAGCATAAAACAGGTACCTCCGATATAGAAATAGCCCATAGAAGTTTAAACGAGAACCTTCGGACTTATCTTTTACGCCAACAACAAGAAGATAGAAACCTAATGGAACTGAATCCGGTACAAGAATGTGTTAAATACTATAATAGCACAATTCATTCCGCTCATAATGAAAAACCAGCCGCTGTATTTTTTCAGCAAACATCAACCCCCCTCTCAATCGTCCTAGAGCGAATAACAAGAAATCAGCAACGAAAAAACGCATACCACAATAGTAAAAGATTAAGCGTTAATCTGGATACAGAATTCATAAAAAACCCTAACCCAACCAAACTTCAGCCCAGATATCTAGTTGCAAAAAGAAATCAGAAGATCCACCCCCAACGATATCGCAAGTCTAAAAAGATTACAACTTTACAGTATCAACATTCCTAAATCCCAATGAGTTAGACCTCATTTATCAATCCCAAGAAACTTAAAACTACAATAACTTATTTACAGTTTTAGATTTATTGAAAATAATTTTACTTCAGGAATAAGGAAATTCATCATACATTTAATGAACCATATAATCACAACAAGCCCTTAGCAACAATAAAAATTTCGATTACTTGAATCTGAGGACAGATTCTTCACTTGAATAGGGAGGAGTTACATATGTACATCATATGTATTTGACCATAGGATACTATCTTATGGGCATTTTTCTTTTTCCTTTATTACTTTGCCGGCAATTCAAAGGATTTCAAAGGACGGGTGCGAAATAGTTGTAAGTAATTAAGATGCCAGATGTATTTTAAGGATTACTGTATGTTTATAGAGGAGAAACAAATTGTCGAAGAACTATTAATTGTGCAATGTTCAATAGTTACATACTCTTTTGCGTATGCTATCGTAATTACCGAACCTTTTTTTATTACTTTTATAATTTCAAAGGACGGGTGTGAAATAGTCGTAAGTAATTAATATGCCAGATGTACTTTAAGGATTATTATATGTTTAGAGAGGATAAGGAAATTGTCGGCAGACTAAAGAGATTTAATAATTGTGCAACGTTACTGTTTAATGACATGGCAATAAATGTATGAAAAAAGGACATAGAAAGTAGGAGTAAGTTAAGTATTAATAGGAAAATATCATTTGTAACGACGCAGTTAACACTCGAAATTCGAAGGAGAAAGTATACTCTTCATCAAAAAACTAATTGTTGATTTTTATTTTTTATTTAAGGAAAAAGTTAAGGCATTCACGTCTTAACTTGTAATTACTCAACAACTATATCACCAGCAATAACAAAAGCTACACCACCGCGAGATGCTCCTCCACCAACCCCGATTGCCAAAGGACTGAGTGTGGCGGCGCCACAAATAAACGTCAGAGCTGTTCACGTTTTAACATATAAACAAGTTGGGTAAACAGACCTACGCTCATGTCCGAAGGGTTTTGTACCCAGCTTCTCAGAAATGCAATCACCAGCAATGTATAATGTCAAGAAATACATCAAAGAGATGTGCACGTTTAGAAGAAAATCCATTGTTTTTCTGCTTTCAACGGTCGCCATTTTGTTGCAAACCAACAAAACCACTCAAATCATGAATTCTCAAAAATATTAATGTTATTGACCTTATTGGAAAATTTCAAGAAGATCAAGTCAAAACTGCAGTGACTGATTTGATGGAAAGTCCATAAACTACGAAAATCATGTGTTAATGTTGTTGTAATTGGAGAAATTCCAAATGGCTATAACTTTCGTGTATATCATTCGATTTTCATCAAACTTACAACGTTTAAGGAACTTTTGTAGGACTACTTAAATATCGAATTTCGTTCTATTTAAGGGTACAGATGCAATTATATTGCGGAATATGTGAAATTCGAATATCATACTATTACTAACAAAGTTAGCGAATTTTGACTTCTAAGGTATTTGTTGTTGTTGTACTCACAAACATCTACCTTCATGATTTTTTCAGATTTTTCGGATCACAGGTGTCCAATCGCGAGGGGGGGGGGGACACAAATTTTCCGTGTATTTCGCCTCCCTGGGCGCCCCTTGAAGCAAAAAGTGTCAAATCAAGATCTTTTTTGAAAAGATCTTATCGAGACCTTTCATTTGATACCCATATTGGCTACCTTTGATGAAAATTTTTTTTTCCGGAGTCCACTCCCTTATATGGAGAGACCCCCCTTAAATACCTTATAACATTTTTTGTAGTTGAACTTTGAAGAGAGCACCACTTTACACCTACATACAAAATTTGATGTTTCTAGCCTTAGTAGTTTGCGAGAAAAAGTGCTGTGACACACGGACGGACGGATGGACAGACAGGTCGCGATTTTAGTAGGGTTTTGTAAAATTATTTTACAAAACCCCTTAAAAAATCGAGAGTTGACCCCATTAGCGAAATTGACGGAAACTCCATCAAATGAATCAGAAGAACTGTTTATGCAAAAACTAAGGCAACGTTGTACACTATTCGATTTCTCCGAACCATTAAGCGACCAAAAATGGAAAGAAGTGAAACGGGCTGCACCACATGAAATGGTTGAATATTTAATAAATCAGAATGGTGTTATAACAGAAGCTATTTATCCAGAGGCTGATAACATGCTTGCTGTGAATTTATTCCGCATCCAAACGGAGCAGAATTCGATCCAGAAGAGGATGAACCAACGCTTGAAGCGTCTTTGCCTCACTTGCAGCTCGTATATGAATTGTTTTACGATTTCTCGAGTCGCCGGGTTTCTAACAAAACATTGCAAAGCAATATATTGGAACTTTTTGATTCGGAAGATCCTCGAGAGCCTGATTTCTTAAAAACTGTCTTGCATTATCATTTTAGGTTTACGTGCATTTATTAGAAAACAAATTAACAACGTTTTCTACAGGTTTATTTATGACACCGAACTTCACAATGAAATAGCTGAGCTACTAGAAATTTCGGAGAGTATAATAAATGGGTTTGCACTACCACTCAAAAAGGAACACAATCAATTTTTACTGAAAGTTCTATTACCGCTGCATAATGAGAAAGTTTATCAGTATATCATCCACAATTAACATATTGTGTTGTGCAGTTTTTCGAAAAAGATGAAAGTCTCGCAGAGCCCGTTATAAGAAGTCTTTTGAAATTTTGGCCAAAAACTCATAGTCCCAAAGGTGTGATGTTTTTAAATGAACTCGAAGAATTACTTGATGTTACTGAACCTACTGAATTCCAAAAAGTCACGATACCCCTGTAATATATACTTACAAAATCCTCGGCCTTATCTCCCGACACACCGTAATATCCCTTCGCGGACACAATTATGGCGGACACAAATATTTTAAAATATTTTGCGACGAACGTAAACATACGTGCACATAACCACAAGCATCAACACAATAATTGACACTTCAACCAAAACAAATCGATAAGGTTGTTATCGATAATGCAGGACTGTGCGCAAAAGAAATATAGCCACCAAGAAAAACTGGGTTTGCGTTCGAGGTAAACGCTCTGTTGGGATGTGGAAATAACAACGCCAACAGTTAATGGACAAACTTGTTTAATTAACACATAAATACAACATCGTATAATTTCGAATTTATGATGAGCGCGTCTGAGTTTCGTTGTCGATGGCTTGGCGGCTTGTCACAGACAGAGATCGAGAATGACAAGATGCATAAGGTGTCTTCTAAGCGACGGTGGCGCCAGTAGTAACTCGGTGGTGAACTCCGGAGGTCGCTACAATACTTCCTCCTGAATGGGGCTGTTGTCGGGAAACTGTTGATGACGTTCAACCATTATTTATGATTGGTTGACTTAAGCGTTTCGATGAATGCGGCAAATAAGTTTTTCGTATATGCGATGGACGTGGATTGATCGGTGTATTAATTGGGCTCGATGCTGCTTGTCGTTGTACATTTGATGACGATGCTAGAGACGTTTGAGGCGTTGGTACTCGTTCTAATGGCTGTGACCAGGAAACTGATTTCTTTGTCCTATTATGTTCTGGACTTAATTTGTTCGAAACGTTCGGCTGACTGGTAGGCGCGGGTAATGTCGGCTGTGAAACTGGTATTGTCGTCGATCGTGAACTTAATGATGTCGATGTTACTGGGTTCTCTGTGTCAGTCGTGAGATATGCTGGTTTCAGTCTCTCAATGGAAATATTGACATTCCTGCCATTTAGGTCTATTGAATAAACGGATGCTGATAGTCGTTCGATGATTCGATGTGGTCCTGTGTATGGTTGTGTTAGTGATTTCTTTACAGAATCTACCCTAACAAATACATGAGAGCAGGAGTGAAGGTCTTTATGTATAAATGTGGTCCTGTTTGTGCGATGCTCTATAGGCCTTAGTCGTAGCTCCTTCATATGTTGTCGGATTTTTCTAACGAATATGTGCGGCTCAAATTTTTCAGTGTTGAAATCGGCAAACCACTCTCCTGGTAATCGTAGGGTCGTACCGTAGACCAATTCGGCTGGGGAAGAATTGAGGTCTTCCTTAAAACTGTTGCGTAATCCTATTAAGGCGGTGGGAAGGACGTCGGTCCACTGAGGATTGTCTTCGTGGCACATAATTGCTGCCTTTAGTGAGCGGTGCCACCGTTCGATTGCACCGTTTGATGCTGGATGGTACGGAGTAGTGCCAGCTCGCTGGCACCCAAGTAGTTTTCCAAGAGCGTTGAATAAAGATGATTCGAATTGCGTTCCTTGGTCAGTGGTAATAACCAGAGGTGTTCCGTAGCGTGAGATCCAATTTGAATAAAATGTGTTTGCGATCGTCTCAGCTGTTTGGTCCGAGATGGGTATCGCTTCGGGCCAGCGCGAGAAGCGATCCAACATGGTCAAACAGTATCTGTAACCTTTTATAAGCGCTAAAGGTCCTACGATGTCTAGGTGGACATGTTTGAAGCGTTCGTCCGGTACCCTGAATGGTTGAAATTCGTTTTTCACGTGTCTATGCAGGTGCGTGACCATTGTCGTATGTCCCGGTTCATGTTGGGCCAAATTAGTTTCCTTTTAATAGCTTTGAGAGTTGCTCGGCTGCTGGAGTGGGCATAGCGATGATAAGTGTCGAAGATCGTCTTCCTCAATGGTTCAGGAATGAATGGTCTGGCTACTTTCGTAGAAGTGTCACAGTATATCGAATCGTTGTCCAGTAATACTGGAACTAATTGCAATGATGTTTGCTTTGGTGAAATCCATTGTCGTAGCTCGCTATCTTTAGCTTGCTCTTCCGCTAAGAGTCTTATGTCAATCCTTGATGGCATCGAGATCGCCTCCAATCTAGATAGAGCGTCTGCCACTATATTAGCTTCGCCAGTGATATGCTCAATTCTGGTTGTGAATTGTGAGATGAATGATAACTGTCTGCTTTGTGTCGGTGACGCTTTGTCCGTTCTCTGATGAAAGGCATAAACTAATGGTTTATGATTGGTTTTCACCACAAAATCCGAACCTTCAAGGATGTGTCGGAAATGTCGAATACTGGCGTAGACAGCTAATAGTTCCCGGTCGTATGTGCTGTATCGTTTTTCTGCGTTTGAAAGTTTTCGCTGAAAGTATGCTATGGGTACCCAGTTGTCACCGTGTTTTTGTTCCAGCACTGCACCGACTGCTACGCTGGATGCATCTGTTACCAGTGCTATGGGTGCGTTTGTTCGAATGTGAACGAGCAATGTTGCGCTCGCGATAGAATCCCTGCATTTGTTAAATACTTCGTCGGCTTCTTTTGACAAGTTCATGTCTTTGGTTTTTACGTTTGATACTAAGTCGTTTAACGGCGCTTGTAAGTCCGCTGCTTTTGGGATAAAACGACGGTAATAGTTTAGCGTTCCCAAAAATCTTCGTAGCTTTTTCACGGTGTCGGGTCGTCTATATTTTTTAATGGCTTCCACCCGTGAAACCGGTGGCGTTATTCCGAATTGATTTATGCTGTAACCCAGATACTCTATTTCGCTGGCTCCAAATACGCATTTGGCCACGTTGACCACCACGCCGAATTTGTCGAGACGCTCAAATAATAATCGGAGGTGCTGTAAATGTTGCTCCTTATTTTCCGATGCCACCAAAATGTCGTGAATATAGCAAGTGCAACAGTCCAGTCCTCGGAGTACCTCGTTCATAAACCGGATTGGGTTTCGTAGTCCGAATGTCATTGCTGTGAATTCAAATAACCCAAAAGGCGTAATCACCGCCGTTTTTGGGATGTCTTGTTCAGCTACCCGGATTTGGTGATACGCTCTTAACAGGTCGATTTTTGAAAAGATTTTTTTTCCTTCCAATCCGGCGGTAATATCTTGTATGTGGGGCATCAGATAGCGGTCGGGCTTCGTAATTGCATTCAATCGTCTGTTATCTCCGCATGGTCTCCATGAACCATCTTGTATCGGAACGAGGTGCAAGGGACTTGCCCAAGAACTTTTTGAAGGGCGGCAGAACCCTTTTTCCATCATAAATGCAAATTCTGTTTTCGCGATAGCTAATTTTTCTGGCGTGAGGCATCGAGGTTTTTCCGCTACAGGCGGGCCAGTCGTTTCGATGTAGTGGCGAACTTCGTTTTTTAATAGCTGTTTGCTGCACTGGATTGAGAATGTTAGGGAATTCTTTTAATAGACTCTCATAACACGATGTGTTTGCAATTAATGCGATTCCCGAGTACTTATATTCACTGATAGTTCCTTTCGACGTTCTTTCAGTCTCGGGATCTCGTATACAGCGGTTTTTAATATCCACCAATAATGCGTGGTGTCTCAAAAAATCAGCACCAATGATCGGTCGTGTGGTATCAGCAATCTAAAACTTCCAGGTAAACGCTCGTCGCAGGTTCAGGTTTAATGTCAGCGTTTTAAGGCCATATGTATTGATGGCCGTTCCATTCGTGGCGTAAAGCTTGAATAGCGTCGGTTTGCACTTGTGTTGGTTGTTTTGTCGAGGGACAACAGAGACATCTGCGCCTGTGTCGACGAGGAAATTTAATCCCGTGGCATTGTCGAAAACGTGTAGTCGGCTTAGTGGTGCGCTTCTACTGTCAACCGCCTCATTTGACTGTATCGCACTCAGTTTTTTGCTTGTCGATCTGCGTGCCAAGTGCATGGGTCGCGGCATCGTCGCGCCTTTTCGCCGTAGGTGTTGTGGTAATAACACCAAGACGGATTCTCCTTTTTCTGCGAAGGGGAACGGGTTCGGAATGGTGCAGAGTTTCGAGTCTGCGATCGACTTCGTTGAATTTTTTTCAACGATTTTCTTATAAAAGCTAGCTTCTTACCCACGCCAATTTGCGTGGATGGCAAAGAAACGGCTGCAATGTTTCGTGGCTCGTGCATCATTAGAATTTTGTCTGCCATTTCGGAAAGTTTGGTCAGGTCAGACGTTTCAGTTATGCTCACAATCTGTTGCACATTTACGGGAAGTCGTTGGAGCCACATTGTTTTCAGAAAACTGTCGGGAATTCGGTCGGCTGCCCTGATGCGCATCACCCGAAGGAGTTGGGATGGCGTCCGGTCACCCAGTTCGAGGCCAGCCAGTAGTTCCCTATTTTGCACCTCTTCGGACATTGCGAACGTGCTAAGTATTCTTTGTTTAAACGTTTCGTATTTGTTTTCCGCCGGGGGTTTCTCAACAATGTCGGCGACTTGCTCTAAAATCTCCGAATCCAGCTCTTCTATGACTTTGTCGAATTTCTGGTCGTCCTTCGTAATGCGGTGATTACGAAATTGGGCCTCGAGTCTGGCAAACCAGACCGCTGGTCGATTCCTCCAAAAAACGGGAATTTTAAAAGATAAAACGGAACTTACTTGCGCGTGCATGCTATCGACGGCGTCGGCAAAGTTTTCTTCTTCCGCCATTTTCAAGCGTTGATTTTGTTTCTGCGTAATTAACTTGCTGCTTGCTTGTCCGTTTGATTTAGGGGTCACCAGTTGTTGGGATGTGGAAATAACAACGCCTACAGTTAATGGACAAACTTGTTTAATTAACACATAAATACAATATCGTATAATTTCGAATTTATGATGAGCGCGTCTGAGTTTCGTTGTCGATGGCTTGGCGGCTTGTCACAGACAGAGATCGAGAATGACAAGATGCATAAGGTGTCTTCTAAGCGACGGTGGCGCCAGTAGTAACTCGGTGGTGAACTCCGGAGGTCACTACAGCTCCAAAGTTGAGCAGCCGTGGTGAATGTTGTATGCTTGAACTTGGGTTCTTCAACTCAAGTCAAAGAGACGTTGCGACAAGCTGATAAAAGAGCCAGCGACGGCAGAAGACGTAAGAATCCTGCCCGTTGGGGATTCCAATCTACTCAGTCGATTTTTTCAGTGGAAGTTAGTGCGAGTAAAAATCCTCGATTTTCTTTAGTGGTAGTTAGTGCGAATAAGAATCCTCGGTTTTCTTTAGTGGAAGTTAGTGCGAATGAGAATACTCTCTGTTAGGGGATCCCAAATTTGCATATTCGGTAGTTTTTTTCTTCAGTGAAAGTGGTGATAGGCGGCTTGACGAGTCGGACAAAGGTCACCAGCGGATATTCTAGTGAAAGGATCATTCCGGGGAGCCTCAAGCTCACCAATTGGCTCCTGGGGGCAATACTAGGGTTGGCGAGTGTCGCTTTCCTACCCCGTCTCCACGGGCTAGTCAACCAGAAGCGTAACATTTTGACGCCCAACATCCATTGGGGTAAAGCAATCGCGAGTCAAGTCAAGTAAAGTTTATCGTGAAAGTGCTTAATCAGTACCAGAAAGAAGTGAATTGATAGTGTCTTATTGTGAAAGTGTGATATTTTCACCAGCGACTTAGTGAATGAGCGCTAGTGCAAGTGTTGAAATTACAAGGGAGTAAAATACTTCCAAGATTGGTGTAATTGCGTGGTTAGTAGCGATTTATTTCAGAAAATGGCTCTTTTTTACATTGAACGACAAACGATTTTGATTATACAGACCAATCAATTACCTCAGGCCTAAGAGAGAGGAAAACAAATCCGGAAAATAGGGTAAACAACCAAGAGGAGTTTGAAAAATAATAATTGGAAATGTATCTTGGGGAAGGGAATGTGAAAATAAGTTGTATTCTTTTAGCTCAGTAGCGTAAAAAAAAGAATTAATCTAAAACAGCGAATCTTGTCGTTTTATTTAAAAGAGTTAAGTCGATTTTTATTAAGGGAAAAAGTACACAATAAGATGTCTCGTACTACCAAAATTTTGGTTGATAGGTTGCCCAAGGACGAATTGACGTAAGAGCTCTGCATATGAGACCAATCACCAGGAACAGTCAACTAACGGGCGGCAGAGCTAGCGATTATCCATACACTCCCAGCGAAGATCTTGAAGCCGTATGCAGCAAGATATTGGAAATGTGTTCACTGATGCAGAGGTTTAAAAGCGATACAGATAGCAATGGCTTCTTGAAAATCAAGACAAAAATTGAATTTGGAATTAGATGCATAACAAAAATTCAGGCGGAGGAATTCGATCAGGAATAGCAGTCAAGCAAACTTTGAAGTGAGCTTATAATGGTTAGGGGAGAACTTCTACCGAAAGCAGAGAGTGATTACAGAGAAGAGAAGGAGTCGGAAAGTGCTGTCAACATAATCCCTGTTGGTGCCAGTAGAATGGCTAAGTCGGGTATACCAATAACTTCTGATGGAGGAACAAAAACTGGAGAGGTAAGGGAAGAAAAAAAGACGAAAAAAGGTCACGAAGGAGAGGTACGGTCTCCAGAAACTCCAGAAACGCCAGCAAGATTTACATTACTAGAGTTTTCGACTCCCATAGCAGAACAATTGCTGGATGTCTCTAAATGGGGAGTGGGGTTCTCCTGCAATCGTAATACTTTCTTCGAATGAGTGGAGGAGCTAAGAGTGGCAAAAGGAGTAAGCAAATCTCAGTTATTTAGAATGGGAGCTGAGTTATTTGAAGGGACAACCCTGGTTTGGTTTCGCTCAGCCCGGGAGCGCGTGGCCAGTGGGGACGAATTGTGTCGCCAGTTACGGGAGGAGTTTTTGTCTCCAAATTACGATGACCTCTTGTGGGAAGAAACCGCCACGTAACGCAAGGCAAACACGAATCGACCGGGGTTTACGTTGCTGTGATGGATAGGCTATTCCGACGGCTGACGGAGCCTTGCTCGGAAAGATAAAAGCTAAAGGTGCTTTGGAGAATCAAGGGTTCAATCTGTGGTACGTTTCCCTTTCAATCATTCTAACCAAATTGTATGCTCAGCAAGCCACCAATAGATTCCTGTGTTCTCGCAAATTACTTCGATTATTACCAAAATAAACCTCATGTTCGGCAACTACTTGCACTGACCGCACACCGTGGTGCTGCAAGTAGAATCAGTAAGCCTACCGACAATATGCTTAGGGTAGATGTGAGTCTCGCAGTTCTACGCAAAGAAAAGAATGGAGGCTACTGAAGATAACAACCAACTACTGAAAATATCACTTATAATAAGCCTAACTGCTATTAAACTCACTACACTATTGTAAGAAGGGAAAGAGGAAACTGTTCCACTTGAACTTATTGTACTATGATTTCTACCAAACTAGTTTTTACCCACTTCCTAACTCTCTGAAACCCGCGGCTTACCTGCTAATACCCACAACTATGTTATATGCTAAGCGACTAATCGTAATTTAAGCTATTATTCCTACCACTACTAACTTCTCTAGACACTTATTCTACTACTTCATATTTCACTGCATCTATCTGACTTGACTCTAAAGCTGATCAATTCAAAACATCTTGATTTTAGCCGCATCACCTACGACAAAGGAATCCAGAAGTCATGGAGGAAGTGACCTAAATAAAAAAAAAAATAACAAGGAAAGAGAAGCATCCTCGAAACCCAGGTAATGACCTTTTTTTGCTTTGTCAGGGCACTAACTCTTACCACTAACATTCACAATATTTACCTCTTACATTTTACTCCATTCATTCAGTCTACCTCCAAACCTTAAGCCAATTAAACAAGATTCCCATCCAAGGCGCTCTGATTACTCTGTTCGGCCTCCCAGTCACGAGAAACCGCAGGTGCAGTAATCCGATTCTACTCTGTTTTAGCAATCGACCACGTTCTACCAAAGCAAGGCCGAACCGTACCCCCACGATTAAAAAAAAGAAACGCAACTTCAGGAGGACTTAAGTGGTTCGCCGTCGATCCCTCTTCAAAGGTAACTCTTTCATTTTATTTTCCATGTCTTCTCTTTGTAATGTCCATTCAAATCTTAATTTAATCTTGACTAGATTCCTTATTTACACCGCTAACTTCTACTATTTCGTCGCTATGAGGTGAGAGTGCACTTTAGATGCACTATGCTACGTAAGGTTTCAGATCCTTAGCGTGCCATAGACCCGCTTCATCTCCTTCTTGAGTGACCAGCCGGTAGGTAGACGCTGACTCTTTCCTTTGGATTCTAAGCTGCCCTAAATATTCCGGTGCCAGCTACCCGGAAAAGTAGTTCGCGGCATGCAGATAACGCATATCTGACACATAGCCGAAAAAATGATAAACGGCTCATTTCGTGGAACCATGTAACTCTGAACGCTTTTAAAAAAAGCAAAGAGTTACTAACAACACCAACCCTACTAGCACATCCGACTTCATGTCGAACCTCGTGGGCGGGTAATTTAGAAAGGTCGTCAGTTCTCATTATTGTTATACCCTTTGGTTGGCTACCTCGGCTTTCATCACCTGTCGAGTATACCTAATTTCCAAGTCCAAAAAGAATTTTTAGCGTGAATGTTTTTGTAGTGGGTCCTGGTGCTCAAGGAAAGAACCACTCCCATTATACTGCAACGCTAGTTACCAGCATGCTGACCTGTCAGGCAAGTTGAGCACTAATTTTTCGGTCGCTGAGGCAATAGTCTACCGTTGCAATCCTGAACGGAAAGTCAAACATCCACTGAAAACACTACAAGTCGCTATCACCGTCATCTTTTTGGTCTCATGGTTATCTTTACAGACCAGGGAGACCATGAGTAGATTGGTACAACCCATTATGGGGACAAGTGCTCAGAGCCAGACCAGAACTAATCGGGAGTTCGTCTCAACCTACATCACTAACCCAATGGTGCAAACTTCAAACGTACTCCGAGACCTGCCAAGGCTTACAGGCAAGGAAACAGTATGATAGTTGAATTGGAGCCGTTTACACACCAGCGTTACCTCAGTGTTACCGTGCAAAGCAACTAGGTCAAAACCATCATATTCGCCAATGCAAAGCATCAATTCAAGTTCACTGTCCAAATTCAGTCAGGATCGTTATCTGTCATTCCAGAAGGAACCTTACGGTTACCTCTATATCCTCGGGTCCGTGAGGGCGGCCATCCCTAAAGAATGCTAGTCTTCAAGAGTATTCCTGCCGACCGGCATTCTCCATGTGGGCTTATTGACATAAGCTATCACACTTCTTCTAGCTACATTTATCGAGCTCGAGCTTTATTTGACCGTCGTCTTCGTAGATGTTGGTCAACACTTTTCATTTCTTATGAATTTCAAATTTTGAGGACGATAAATTCCATAGAACATTTTTTTTTAAATCTTAATCTCATTCAAGGACTTGGTACAATTTGAGTCTATTTTTCAGTACACGATAATATCCTGGGGAGAGCCATTACTTATCATTTTCTACGATAAGCTTAGTTCTATCCTGATGAAGGACTCGCTCAAGCTATTATTTTAGTTTGCAGCAACTCGTCCTTATAGGCAGACGCTTCATTCAATTGCTCTGCCAATTCGGTTTCCGTGGTAATTCAAGTGTGAAATCCTTTTATGTGTTAGATTTTAAAGATGTTTTGTTTACAATTGAAAATGTACCCAGCTGTTTCGGAGAGTGAGTGATTGACGTGTTGATTGTTGCTCTAGTGGTTTGATTTTGGAAGAACGTGTAACGAAAACGATTTCTAAAAAGGAAATATTGAAGAGCAGAACTTTGAATTGCTTGAAGTTTGGAATACCAACATTTGGACCTCCTTGGAAAGTGTTAATAGCTGCTTGTTATCTGAAGTAAGTTTCCTATTCATTTTAGTGAGCACAGTTTGCAATTTGACTTTGTGTTGGGGAGCGAAACGAGAAGCGCATTGATCCTTCTCATGTTCCATTCAGAGGAGCAATATGTTGGGGTTACTGCCCAGACTAGGATATAGTACACATCGTACATGTCTATGCCGTTTATCACAGATGTGGCGATGATGCCGTTTATCAAGATGTTGAGATATTTTCGAAATGGAATTTAAGGGTCTCGTATTTATATCGTTTAGAGGGAATGGTATTAAGAGATATGAGGATGGAATAAATAAATTTTTTAGGAGAGCAAGAATCATTTGCACAAAATAAATGTATATGTTATCACCGTACTAGGCAAGAATAAAAGGTGATACATAGAATACATTCATCTGTCAATTATACCTTAGCTATAGCTTCCGGGCGGTAAACGCGCTCTAGTCTATTTGATGGATATTTGTTTTCCCTGATGTTTCCTTGTTCAGCTTATAATTAAATTTAGTGGATCGTTTTTCTATATCAAAATCTATTGAATAAAGACTGAAAAGTTGTTCTATGAATATTGCGGACCCGTCATCCTTTTGCCTTCCGCGGCCACTCTGGTAGCATCTGCTATCTTCCTCGCAGGTTGTGGTTCTATTGTATTGACAAAAAGTTCATTGAACTTTACTCAATGTAGAAACAATAGAAAAAACTATTTTCCATCCTTTTTCAATATCGGCATCGATTCTGTGCAATTAACTAACTCTGGTGAACGCTCATCCTCACAAACATTTTCCGCTCCACAAAGCACTTCATTTTATGATGCTCCACCATTGCTAACTGGCTAGTTTGCCGGGTAATAACGATTCTGACTCAAAGGACCATGTGTATTTGCAACTGTGTAACACTATTCCTGCAAATGATATGTTGAACAGTTACCAGTTTCCATCCCCTATTCAACTTGTGTACATATTTCATAAAATCCACTCGACCAACCGTCAATCGGTATGTTCCCTCTGCACGAGAAAGTTTGAAAAGCACTTGAAGAGTTTTTCTGAATGGTAAAAAATTGATTTCGTACGTTACCAGTTGCGAAGTGATTTAATATTGGTTTGTATACAAAGTTTATTTGAATGAAGGTATGAAATTGTGTGAATTTGAATTGAGAAGAGTTTTGAAGTTACAAACCGTTGAAGTAATGAAAAGGAAATGCGAACAGCGATACTAATTGGGCAAGTCTGTTAGTGTTTAAGGAACGTCAATCAGTACCGGATCTTATTTTGTTTTATAGTTAATTTATTTGCTTTTTATTTTAATTTTTTGGTTTTAATACTATAGTCCCTTTCGGACTTTCGCTTAGGGATAGAATATCTTAATACCTTGATCGTATGTATCAGTACTCGAGAAGGTAATATGGTCAGTATCTTTTTTCGGCCGTGTGTCGGTTCATCCAGCTACGATACATTCTAATTTTAAACCAGTCCGTATCATAACTGAACCGGCTTATGGTCCACCCGAAGAATCACTCGAAATAAATCTCTCTGTCACCAACGGGGTCCGAACCAAAGACTTTCGGCTTACGGGGTGAACGCTCTAACCATACTACGTGGACTACTTAATTTAATTGTACAGATATATTTATTTCATATATAGTTACTAGGCTATTAGAATGTGTAATGAAATTAATAATATAGTTTTCAATTGGTACTTGGAAGCATGAAATACAGGGTTTTCCAACAAGAGGTGTTATTTTGATATTAAAAGAAAAATGCCATTTTAAATACAAATGATCGGATGTTTTTTTTTATTATAAAGAAAAAGGTATGCCATTGATAGTGTAAAATAACAGCAGGCAAATGACCACCACGGCCACGCTTACAGGACCATATCCTTTTCATTAAATTTTTCATAACCAAATCGCAAAGTGGCTGCCCCATGTCCTCGATAGCCTCACGAATTCCATCTTTGGGGTCTTGAATCGACGCTGTGCTGTTGACGTAGACCTTCTCTTTCACGTGGCCCCAAAGGAAGAAGTCGCAAGGTGTTAAATCACAACATCTCGGTGGCCAATTGTGATCACCTCTTCGAGAGATAGCACGGTCCGGAAACTTTTCCCGTAAAAGATCAATGGTTTCGTTGCTTGTGTGGCACGTAGCGCCGTCTTGTTAAAAACAAACGCTGTTCAGATCAATACTTTCCAATTTCGGTCATAAAAAATTATTAATCATCTCTCGATAGCGCAATCCATTCACCGTAACTGTTGCTCCAGCCTCATTTTCGAAAAAGTAAGGTCCAATGACTCCACCGGACCATAAACCGCAGCAAACAGTCATACGACGAGGATAAAGAGGCTTTTCAACAATAACTCTTGAGTTTTCCAAGCCCCAGATGCGACAGTTTTGCTTGATGGTGATGGGCCTCATCACTCAAGATGATTTTTCGATGGAATCCCGGATCATTTTCATGCATTTCAAGGACCCAATCAGCAAATACACGACGTTGTTGATGATTGACCGGCTTGAGTTCTTGTGTTTACTGAACTTTATAATCCTTAAGACCCAAATCTTTATGCAAAATACGGTATACTGACGTTTGTGGAATGCCTTATTCCAAAAAACGACGAGGAATGGACAAACCGGGGTTTTCTTTAACACTTTCGGCTACAGCAGCAATATTCTCGGCTGTTCTTGAGTGACGTGCACGGGTTTTACTCTTAACATCACTAAGTTGTTCCAACAGCCCAAATCTTTCCACCAATTTCTGTATTGCGGTCCGACAAGGTGCTTCACGACGACCCAAAAATGTTCGAGTTTTACGAACCGTCTCTACCAAATTGTCACAATTTTTATAGTGAATTTTAATAATTTTAATGCATTGTTGAAGCATGTATCGTTTCATTTTTATTAATGGCGTAGCTTTTATTTGTCAAATGTCAAAAAATGACAGCTTCAAACGTGACATCTACCGAAATAGCGGGCTATTCGAAATAACACCTCTTATTGGAAAATCCTTTAGATATAGGAAAAATGAATGTTCCGAATAAACTAGTTTAACTGGCTTGGTGACCTTGAAATCATTGAGACTTTTTGGTCGCATATATATAGAAATTTGTTTAAAATGAAAACATAGCAAGCAGGTAAGTGAATTTATGATCGTGGAAGCCACGGGATTCATTTGAATGAAATACCAAGCTTACTTTCTGCATGTAACTATTTGTGGTTGGGAGCCCCTAAGTAAATTTCAGTAACTTCTATTTTTTTGCTTTATTAAAGAGCGCTCAAAAGCCTCAAAAATGTTTAGGGGTTTTGACTTTATGTTTTTTTGTCCGTAAGGGACTGCAAGGATGTTTTGCTGCATCAGCGAGCCATAAACAACTACGCTCAGCTGGATTGGTCTTACCTGGCGACGTGTACGTATCCGATTCATTGGCGCCGTGGGGTGTGTTAAAAAATCTCAAGGTCAGAAGCTCGGATCAATAAGGTTCATGTCTGAAGAAGCTACTGATTTCATGATATTCTGGAACGGAAAATACCTACTTTCCCTATAACTTGTGCGCGACTGGAAGAAGACCTCATCCTTGCCGAAAAAGCTTACAGCACACGAAAAAAGTGGGGGATCTTGATGGTAGCGGTGCTCCAACGCACCCTTCTAACCAGATCTTAAATCCTGGTGAAGTAGTTCGAATGCAAGAGCTATTCATCCCAGCGTGAGCCTCTGTGGCTTCGAAAGGAAGGAACAACAGCACGATAGCTGGCTCAAAAGCGGAGGAGCCGATCGTTAATATGAGTCCCATGCTCATTCATCGATGAAATGAGAAGAATAATCGCTTTCTCTTAACAAATCATATTTATTTCATTTGAACTATTATTTTTCATGTAATTTCACTTTTGACGTTTTTATAATTCTTTTTAAGTTATAAGACGAGGACGGTTCAAATATGATGGAGAAAAACGCTGTAGATGAAGCGCTTGTATGTTTTGAAGCTCGTAGCTTGAGTATGTGATAGCTGGGTCCCTTACAAACAGTGTGGTATAGTTTTCGTCGAGAGTGCATCTTTCATGCGCATGCTACGACCATGAGTGAACGTCAATTGCCGACCGCCGTTGAGCAACGCATTGTCATTCGTTTTTTAGTGTGAGAAGGCATTAAAAACACGGAGATTTTTCTGCGTTTGTGAAATCAGTTCGGTAGTGAGTGCCTGGGTAGGGTTGCTGTATTTAAATGGGCCAAAGCATTCAAGGACAGTCAAGAATGAGCCACTTGATCGCCGACCGCGAACCAGCATCACACCAGACAACATTTGCCGCGTAGAACAACTTATTTTGGAGGACCGTATGATAAATGCTCGAGACATTTTGGCGCAACTTGGCATAAATATTGGTAGTGTTGAGTCTTTCGTCCACGAACACCTTCAATATCGCAGAATTGTTGTAGCACGTTCATGAAATATGCACTCTCGACGAAAACTATGCCACACTGTTTGTAAGGGATCCAGCTTTCACGTACTCAAGCCACGGCCTTCAAAACATACATGCGCGTCATTTACAGCATTTGTCTCTATCATATTCGAAGCGCGCTCATATTTGCTATCGTTTCATCAATTTCTAATTAATTGCAGATAAAAGCCAAAAAATTTAAGGCGGATTAGTTACATGCATTTACAAGAAAATAAAATAATTTGAGTGTTACCACGTAAATCTAAGTAGTTAGTTCTTTTTTCCTCTTGATTGTGATAACCATATTAAATTTCTTAAATTGCAAATTTTTTTTAACGTACTTTATTTAAATTATGTTTTTAAAAACCAAAGTAAATTGGTTTTCTACCCTGCAAAAATTCTTCTTCTTCTTCGTAGCACTACAGTCCCTCTAAGGCCTTCGCTTCCTGCTGCAAGTGCCTCGGCGTCCATTTCGGTGAAGTCAATGGTGGCCGTACGTTGGTCTCTATAGTTGTCTAGTGTCAGCCTCGGTTCGAATTTACCTAGCGTGCCAAATCAATTTCTCCATCTCAACATGTGCACCATCATAAAAGAAACATGGTAAAACTGATGGGGCACCGCTTCCATAAAATGTGTTTTATTCTTTTTAGAGCATTTTGAAGTTGGTTTTCTTTTTTTTTTCTAGATGTTTTTTCACCTATGTAGGTGTTCATCTTAAGCCATTCATTAATAAATTCAATCAAGTGACATCAATTGATTCAATATTCCCATTTACAACGGTCGTCTTCGTAGTACTACATCCCCTCTCGGGCCTTCGTTTCCGGCAAATAGCGCCTCTAAATGTCCTGATCTACCGACTGCGTTCTGCAATTTTGAAATCCGAGCAGCTATGAACTGTCTTCAGGGAATGAGTAAGACCAGCATTTCCTCGATTTCCCCTTTAGTCTCCGCCCTTCATTTCCTTTTTGAGTATCCATTGTTCGTCCATACGATTCACGAGGCCGTCCCATACTGATTTCTGCAGCTTTATAGTTGTTGAGATTTCCGACTCATCAAAAACTATAAACTGCTCATGGTTGTATCGAATTCACCATTGGTTCTCGTCTAGGTTCGCTTTGATTATTCGCCTTTGAACTTGTCTTCTAAGCGTCGAATATGTTTGTGAATGCATGAGTTAGAATCTATGTATCATAGCTATAGTATAACATAGATTTTATCACAGATTTGTATACTCGAAGCTTTGTTTTCCGGGGTCTGCAGCTGGACTTCAATATTTTTAAAACTGAATAAAATATTTGATATGTGAGCTATATGCTTCTGCATGTTTCGTTCCTTTCATTACAGATTATCGTAATTTTGGCACCTGGATTCACAAAGTTCCATGTAGAGCTGCAGGTTAGGGCACACTCCGTTTGCGCAACAGCGCTCAAGTTCGTACCTAGGTCACGTCATCGAGTTTGAGCTTCTCATGCTGCTGTCAGGCTATCAGCCCACCCAGCTGTGATGGGCACTAAACGAAAAATTTGGTAATAATCTCATGTTTGAGCGTTATATTCACTATATCGCCTTGAATTCCGTTACAGTCATGGAACAAGATACTCTAACAATAAATCTCGACGCCAAGGTTCGGACTGCGCAATATATTGTTATTATTATACGCAAATTTCCCCACTTTTTCAATATTGTAGTTACCATGTGAGAGAGTTTGTGTATTTGAGGTATTTTCCCTTGACGGCGTTATAAGATTTGTTGTATTCTTATTGATTTGTAGCCCTTCTTGTTTTGTCTTACTGCCGAATTTTAGGAAAATTTCTTTGGCGGTTGTTAACGACCGTTACAAAATATGGACGTCAACTGTAAAGGCTACCACTTGGCTTGATTTGTGCAGTAACGTACCTTTTGTTTTAGCAAGTAGCTTTCTTATGACGTATTCCAGCGCCGAATTGAATAGTAATCGGGCCACCCCATCTTCCTGCTTATGTCTGACATTTGTGTCAAAGAAATCGGTGAGTTGTTTATTGATGCGGACTTGGGATGTTGTTGATGTGATTGTCATTTTTGTAAGACAGACTTATTTGGCTTAGATACGAAAGCAAAGCATCGATAAAGTCGCATGCTTGCTTGAAGACAATTATAATTTAGTGCACATCTGTGTTTAACTACCAGCATTTTTCAAGTACCCACTGGACTGGAAACAATCGGCCCATTGTCGATCTAGCTGCTTTAAAGCTACTCTTTTATATGGTTGGGTGGTGAATGCCATTTTTGTACTAAGTGTGGGACTCCCATGCTCACAAGCGACTAGATTACCCCCTACCTCTCCTGTCAACCCGAGAACCCAGCCTGGAACCATTACCATTACTTCAGGCCAGGTTATCTTACTCTGTGAGGTGCCTTCAAGCTGAAAGAATTCCTCAGCCCCGATGTCCCCGGTGCTATGATTCCCTTTTATTTTTCAGGACTGCCGAGCATAATGTGCCACCTGGTTCCATTTGTCAATTGATTCAAGCGTCACCACGACAAAACGATCCTGGGTTAGCTCTTCCGTGTTACTGTAGGTCTTTTGTTGCTGTTTGTTCCATCTTTTGCACATCAAAAATGTGTGGCAGGCATCGTCTTTCTCTCCTGGGCAAAATCATCAATTGAGGGACCATGACTTACCAATCTTGTGCAGGTAAGATGGAAAAAAGTAGTCCGCGTGGCTTAGTGGTTAAGGCACTAAGCCCGTAAGCCGAAATTCTCTGGTTCAAGTTTTGTTGGCGTCAACGAGATTTAGTCCGACGTATTCTTTGGACGGGCTGTAAGTCTGTTCAGTTATAATACGTGCTGGTTTAAAATCAGAACGTATCGCAGCTGGGTAGACGGACACACGATTAAAGCGTGATAATGATCATAACGGTGGAACGACCTGCTTTAAAGCCGTACTGCCGAAGAGATAGGTCCCAGGCAGCACGAACTACGTAAGTGAGTCTTCCCCTGATGAGTTTCCCTAGCATTTTCCCAGTCATGTCTAGCATTCATAACGGGCACTCGTAGGCAAGAGTAGAATTTGCTGAGCAGCAAGTTAGGACAATGATGATGGACAAGTTGCAACTGCTCAGCTGGAGCACCGTCTGGGGCCTTTCAATGAAAGGCCTCGCTCTTCCAGTTTTGGCTATATGAAGAGTATACACTCGATTGCTGCTTCACCGTAGACAGCGTGAACATGGACGAGATGAGAGAAGATGAGTGCCTGCACTATCTCGTCCATATTTTCCACATCGTGTATGCAAGGCATCCGTAGGGCAATATAACTGGCTTCTAACCAAGGCCCTACGGATTCTTGTTCACATTGTCCACAAGAGCCTTGCTAATATTAATCAAATCGTGAAGCAATTTGTCGGCCGACTTGTATGCAGCTATACGGTCAAATGGCTCTTCATGGTGCCACACCCATTGAGCCTCACACCTAAGCTTGTCACACTCCCCTCGCTTTTCAGTGATTTTAGTCCACCACCAGTACACTGAGGGCCTGCTGTGCCAGAGATTTGACGGGGCACAAAAGCGTTGCAAGCAGTCGTGATGATGTCATAATTGAGTTAACTGCATCTTAAGTAGCCAGTTCTTCTGCCCCCTGCGAATTTCCCTGCAAGGGAGCACCTGTCGTGAGCGATGTCCGCCCTTCCGATGTTCCACCCAATCGTAGAAAATCGAGAGCACGGATGTTGGGAGACAACATCACTGATCTCAAGCAGAATGCACTGATGATCACTGGCTGAGTAGTTCTCTAATACTCTCCACTGTGTATTCCCCATACTAATGACTCCGAAATGAATGTCACGTCCGGTATGATTCCTTCGCAGCCAATACGGTAGAAAGTCGACGTATTACCAATGTTTAGAACGACGAGCACCGTTCTGGCCACCATTTCTAGGTTTCGTTTCAGCTGCAGATCTGCTTAAGGCAAGGCCCATTCGATTGCTTTAGCGCTGAAGACTCGCTCAAAGTGCACGTTTCTGTCTGCACTCGATACAGTGCCTCCAATGCATTAAATTTGGCTTGGGAAGATGATATCGATTCATTTGGAGTTAGATTCACACTAAAGGAGGTGGTCCCTGAACACCGAACCTACACGAAACCATCGCTCCGTCCACAACCCTCCTCCTGGAAATCACTGTTCTGAGTCCAGATGGTGGTAGCATCAGTTTCATCATAATATGGTGATGCAGAACTTTTATCATGTTGTTTCTCAGTCAGCAGCATAACGCCGGCTTTCATGTCCCTCGTAAACTGCTCAGCAGGTTTTGAGCTGTTGAGCTGCGATGTAGGTTTTGTAGGCTTCTGATTTTGTCTTGGCTAGGGCTTCCTGGAAAACCCGACATTTCCTTGATTCCGAGACGTGTCCAAAATCCAGTCTTGGATCAGCATCTTTGTAAAGAATACAGTGTGCCTCGTTTTTGCACTCTTTTCTTTTATAGCTCATTCCACCGCATTTGTAACTTAGGGAACTTCCATCTGGTCCTTTGCATATTTGTGCGGTGTGACCATATTCAAGGTATTTGAAACATTGACGAAGCGCTGCTCTGCGCTGTAGTCTGCCCTTATTCAGAAATTGTTCGGCATCCTTTTTGGTGACGTCAATGGTGGCCATGCATTGTTCCCTATGGTTTTCTAATATCAGGTCCACTGTGATCTTGCCTAGCGTATCAAATCAATTTGATATGGCACCGCTTCCATAAAATGTATATCATACTTTTTAGGGCATTTTTAAGTCGGGCTTTTTTCTAGATGTTTTTGACCTATGTAGGTGTTCGCCTTAAGTCATTCATTAATAAATTCATTCAAGTGACAACTGCATGCTCCTTAAATATTGAAGTTGGGTGAAGATGTTGTAACATCAATTGATTCTATATTTTTTTTTCTTTTTCTTCGTAGCACTACAGCCCCTCTTGGGCCTTCGCTTCCTGCAAATAACGCCTGCATACCTCTCGGTCTGCGTCCTCCGATTTTGAAATTTGAGTATGAACTGTCTTCATCGACCGAATCAGAGCAGCGCTTTCTCGGTTTCCTCACTGGTTTCCGACCTTCAGTTCTCCCAACGAAAAGCTTATTTATATGTATATATATATATATATATATATATATATATATATATATATATATATATATATATATATATATATATATCAACGTATTATCAGGTTTAGTAAAACTATTTCCAGAATTTTTGTTACCTTTGTCCTCTTCAATGTACATTGAATCGTCTAGCTCAGCTAGCGCTGCTTAAAAGTTTGTACTGACGTTTGCTCCGCCTGCACTGAGGACACCTTTTTGATTACGTTGCTGTTGTGGTTTCTTTGGTTTTTTGTCTTTGGTTGCTTTTGACTTTTCTTCTTTTCTTTCTTGGTGGTTTCTTTTTCTTTGTTGAAAATAAGTTTGCCAACTAGTTCTTCTAGCGACTGTATGCTAAGTTTGAGTTGCTCATCTCCTCTTTCATACTTCTACACTTTGCCATTAGCTTTACATAGTTGCTTGATTTTGACGACCCATAATATTTTCAGTTTGTCTTTTTAGGTTTTTGTAAAAATTTTTTTACAAAACCTACTAGTTTCGCGACCTGTCTGTCCGTTTGTCCATCTATCCGTGCGTCACACCCGGTTTCCTCAGAAACTATAGAAGCTAGATTGCTCAAAATTTTTTGTGAAAAGTCAGAAGTGATGGTCTCTCAAAAGTTTAGGTCTTACTAAAAATTTAAAAATTTTTTAACGGGGGTCCCCCCTTATAACGAATGAGCCCTTAAACAATTTTTTAATCAAAGGTAGTCGAGCGGGGTATCAAATGAAAGGTCTTGATTAGAACTTTTAGAATCTGAAATAAATTTTATGAATTAGGGGGTCCATTTAAGATAGATCAAAATGGCGGCTGCACTGTGCTTATGCAAGAAACTGTGCATCTTTAGCATGAATTTGAACGATCCAAGTATTGGATGAATAATTCATGTTATCGATTCACGCTATTAGAAAACTTGTTTGTAACACTAGGATGGTTGCAAAGACCTTCTGGCAGGAGCACTCTCCTGCTTACTCAACTTTTTCTTCATTGTTCTCGAATCTTCGCTTTAACTTTTTCTCGCCCGTCATCGTATGCGATGGACATGATCGTTTCTATTAGATGGCCGAAGCCATCGGGCTCCGCCATCTCGTTACTTTTGCAGCAAGATTTGAGGCCATATTCATAAACTGGGACTGCCTTTGAATGTCTTTCCGCTTCTTGAGACTTCTTCAGAAGATAAACTTCAGGTATTTGATAATTGATTGAATAATTTGATGGTGGTGATTTTTAATTAAAAAAAATAATTTCCAACTGATTATTGTAAAGAATTATTTATTTGTTGAAAATTATTGGCAGTTCAAATTGCTGTACAAACCGTGAACAAAAAACATACAAAAAAAACCCAAGACCTCGCCATAAGAATCCATACAAAACAATAATATTATCACCAATTTACTCCTACCTGCAAAAAGGATAATAATAGCAGTAATTGAAAAGCACTTGAGTGAAACACTGTCACGTTCAATTAAATAACTTCCAGGTGGGGCTGTGGTTCCAGCTAGCTAGCTGCAATTGTTGCAGATTTGGCACCACCCGTTTCGTTGCCTTAGCTCCCTTAAAGGCGGTAAAAGGGAATATGGCTCGCCAGAATACCTCAAAATATCCATTAAAAAAAATGTGAACCAGTGTAAGCTCAAATGAACACAAACAATCAAAATAAATGGTATACGAAACCCCTCAGAACTCTACCACACCAAGCACCCGAATCGGCTTGTCCTTGTTGTGTTTGAATTCATTTTTACACAAAAAAATTAGTTGATTATCAGACAAACTTTAATAAAATTAAATTAAATTCTCGAAATAACAATTCTAAGCATTCCGCTGGGGCGAATATGTTGTTGTGCTCGCCTCCTCCACAAATGTCCACAAGAAATAAGTCATCACACTTTCTTCTCATGACCAGATTTTTGCTTGCCAAATGCAAATTACAACCTCGTCTACCGTTTGTTCGGCACTGTCGAATGACTATCGGAGGACTCATCCAACATTGCATGGCACTTCTGATTCCATGTACTGTTTTGTACTACGGCTGTGACTGGACGTCACAATTCACACGATTTGCTCGGTTCCTTTCGGTCCCCACACGCTGCACTGACTGGTCTGAAAGATTGTTGGAGGAAATGTGAAACCCAACAGTTTCGATTTCTGATTCGCTTCCGAGCACGGTACCTCGCCCACGAACACTCTACGTCCCTTTCTGAGGGAGAAATCGGAACATAAATGAACCATGCAAAAGTTGCGCTACACTTGCACCAACCGTGGGTGCCCGCTTGCTGCTCGGGCCTACCAAAAATGCAATTGAACACAACAAGTCACCGAAACGAAAATCGCCACTGCGCTTAACGCGGCCAACTTCCAATTCGCAATTGCAAATTCTACTTGACTTTTTTCCTGTGGCTTCTGAGCTCGATCTCGACTCATTCAAATCACGAAATTCAACTGCGCTGCTAACTAGTGAAGGCGAACTGTCGTCGGTGTCATTCTTGATCTTGACCCAATTCAAATCCACGAACTTGCGCTTGGTCGCAGACTCGAAACTTGTTTTCCACTTTTACAATCGTCACCGTTGCTTAAAAAGAAGAAAGAATCTGTCAAACGCACGGTCTTACATATTTTTCTTGCTAAGCCGTGAGTTGCTGTAATTTTATTTTTTGTAAACGTGCATTCCACGTTCCACAGATTCTTCATTATCTGCCATTTCCATTTTGACAGTTGAAGAGACTTTTGTCGAAATCTGATCAGCGGTTGACCTTCTTCCAAGTGGTGTGACAACTATTCTCCTTCCCTAGCTTAAATCTATGTTCAACATATGGAAAAATCAAACAATACAATGTTATTAACGTATGATTAGATTACAATAATTTAACTCCTCGATAAGCGGATTGAAGTCCGTTTTCTTGATTTTTAGGGTTTTGTACTAAAATACAAAACCCTATTGCAATCACGACCTGTGTCCGTCTGTCCGTCCGTCCGTCCGTCCGTCTGTATGTCACAGCAGTTTTTCTCCGAAACTATAAAGGCTACAGCCATGAAACTTCGTAGAAAGGTCAGAAGTGGTGACCTCTTGAAAGTTCAAGGGTAAAAAAATTTTTCAAAGGCGTTTAAGGGGGGTCTCCCCATATAAGGGGGTGACCCCTCAAAAAAAAAAAATTCACCATTGGTAGTCGAGTAGGGTATCATTGGAAAGGTCTCAATGAGATCTTTTCAAAACAAGTCTTAAAATTGTCTTATAGGTACCGAGGGGGGCAGGGGAAGGGGAAATGTACGAACTTTTCGCGTACCCCCCCCCCTCGCGATTGGACACCTTCCATCCGAAAAATTTGAAAAAATCATGAATGTAGGCCTTAATGAGTACAACAACAACAAATACATGAGAAGTCGAAATTCACTCAACTTTGTTAGTAATAGTATGATTTGTCGATTTTGTGTTTTCTTGAATAAAATCTAAACGGTACCCTTAAACTCAATAAAATTTAGCAAAGAGATGACTATTTATAAGATTGATCTTTTCTGAAAGTTTCATAAAGATCGAATAGTATTTACCGAAGTTATAGCGATTTGAATTTTCGTGTATTACTATGGAGCAATATGCCCTGTATTACTATGGAAACATATTGCTATGGAGCCATATGCGCTTTTTACCGACTTAGACACTACAGCTTTGCTAGAATTTGCATGAAAATTTCAGGAGTGATAGGTATCATGAAGATGAGTACATACAATTGAAACAAGTCGAAGAGGCAGGAGAGAGCTCCTAGCAAAAGGGCTTTGTAACCATTCTAGGATTCGAAAAAATAGGCCATGAATCGATGATTACAGTACAGAGGAGTGGCCCCTGAAAAAAAATTTCATGAAAGGTAGCCGATATGAGTATCAACTGAAAGTTTTCTATGAGAGCTTTTCAAAACAGTTCTTAAACTGACAGTTTTTGCTTCAGTGGGGGCACAGGGGGGGAAATACATGAAAAATGTGTTTCCTCCCTCGCGAATGGACACCAGTGATCTAAAAAATCTGAAAAAAATATCAAAGGAGATATTTATGGGTATAACTATAACAAATACCTCAGAAGTCAAAATTCGTTCAACTTTGTTAATAATAGTATGATCCTCGAATTTCACCTTTTTTCCTATTAAATCGTCTTTGACATGTTTCTTGATTTTATTCGTTGCTGGTTACTGCATTTTGTAAGTTGAGTACAAAACCCTTCTGACATGAGCATAGGTCTGTCTACCCAACTTGTTAAAGTTAATTTCCTCGTTGGTGAGGCAGAGGCAGCCAAGTGCATGGTGTGCAAGGTGCTTCAGAGGTATCCCCCAATTCAGAATTTTAACAACCCTAGTACCTGTTTAAAATAAAGGAACGAAGAATTATTCCTGATTTTGATAGTTAAACTTCAAGTACATGAATCTGTGGTAAGGCCTGTGCTATGCTATGGATGTGAAACATGGACTCTAATCACTATGCAAACCATGAAATGTTTCTTTTATACCATTAAGAAATTTTAATCATCGTGCCACGATTTAAAAATTTATCTACTTTGCTTAGTAGTATGTGCAAACTGGCATCGATGATTATGTAGAAAACATATTAACATACACGTTTTCCCATGTCCATTCGCATCAGTGACCAAGAAATGATCCTCCAATTTATCTGAAACTTCCATTGTCCTTTCTTTTGCGTCACAGTTGCAAATGATATCATTATCCCCCATCAGACTGCAATTAGTTTTCTAAATGATGGGTTCAAGGCGTCTTCCAATTTCTCTGAGCAAGTAAAGTCATACAGTTTGAACTGTACCCAGCGAAAAAGGATATCCTCAACCATGACCACAATTTTTATGCTTGAGAAGAACATAATGTACATGCTTGCCGTCTCTACTGTAATCTATTTGATCCTGCTGATTGGTGGAGACCACATGCACTCCCTTGTGTGCTTATACGTTTGCAATCCGTGAACGAAAGCGATATATGTATGTGATTACTTCTTCGAGTATGTTATGTAGCTATACCTTAACGCCATATATTTTATGGAAAAGAATGGAAATAAGTTGAAGTAGCAGGAGAATACTCTTGTCAGGAGGGTTTTGGAGACAATGTAGTCTAAATGCTATTAATTTGGCTCATATATGCATACATAGAAATCTTGAATTAAGTTAGTAAAATAAAAGATGATCATAATATTGACACCATTTTACTTACACGCTGTGCTCATGGGTTAGTTGCCTCGATAACATATCAATATTACACGCCACTTTTGACTTTTTCTTGACAACGTCAATTTATCTGCAGGGCTTAGATTTAATCAGATCATATCATAGCTGAGCAGGCACACGGGAGCATGGTACTGACCAAACGAACTTCCGAAAAAAATCAATACGGTCATGAAAATGAGATACTCTAACTAACTCTAAGCGAAGGCTCGAGAGGGGCTGTAGTGCTACAAAGAAGAAGAAGAAGTTCATTCGAGTCCAGCCAATATCATATGCCATTGTTATGTAGTTTTCAAATTGTCAACCGAATGTAACTCCAGTAGCACTTGAAACTCGATTGGCACAAAGTACTCAGGAAACATTCTGCCATTAATAAGGGACTTGATGCTTTTGCATTTTTATGCAACCCTCGTTAATTTAATGGGCAAACAGATACATTTACAAGTCATACTAGTATTAATAAAGTTCTTTGTAATCTGTTTTTTGAGGTCTTTGTGGCTCTTGTACTCTTAAAGACCTACTTAAATATTTTGGTCAATTTTTTAGCTTGTTGATGTCCGGTTTTTAACACTTAATTTTGAAAGTACTCATTAAGAACTTGCACTGATACCCATACTGCTACCTTTACAAAAAAATTTATTTAAGGGTCACATCAGGAACCGCATTCATAAATCTTGTACATTTTTTGTAACGAAACTTTACAGAAAAAAATCATTTTTGACCTAAGTGTAAATTACATATTTGTAGGCTTTATATTGTGACACACAGGCGAATGGACAGACAGACGGACAAACAATTTACAATTTTTATAGGGTTTCGTGAAGTTACTCCTCAAAACCCTAAAAGGAATTTTCAGTATTTTTCGCCGTTATGTGCAGCAGGAGCTCTTTTCTTTTTTCCGTTGGCCCCATTTCAACAACATGTATGTCTCTGCATACGAATATGTGAAGATGGTATTGCTTTGAAAGTTCTACTGTAACAGAAGTTTCTTATAACTAAGCTCCTATCTTTTCTCGAGATACTTTCTTGGAGTGATATTTTCCAGGAATCTAAATGCTGGAACGTGTGACTTGACTAAAAAAAGTGAGTAATTTAGTGAAGAAAATTTTTTTCTTTCTTAATGGGACGGTAATAAATTCAATTTTGATATTATCACGAGCTTTTGTGCAGCAGAAAATAAAGTTTTTAAATTGGCCATAGGACACCGGCATGCCAAAAAGGGCTCCATGGCATAAAAAGTTTT
Organism: Odontomyia ornata; assembly: GCA_963969285.1. Taxonomy (NCBI): domain Eukaryota; kingdom Metazoa; phylum Arthropoda; class Insecta; order Diptera; family Stratiomyidae; genus Odontomyia; species Odontomyia ornata. The sequence goes on along the minus strand of OZ017738.1, from coordinate 66,088,215 downwards.
ATACAGATCTAAGTTGCAATAAATTTTAACTTATCATTACATCAAGAAATACACGTGCTTATGAAAGTTAAGAATAATATTTGTAGGAATCTCATGTTGCTTTGAATTTTCGCTATGATGAATAAGGTATGCATAAAAGCTTTAAGGAACATAGTATCACTTAGAAATTGATTTCTTTGAATTCAAATATGAGTAGATTCATCTGAAGAGAACCAGTCAAATAACAATCTCATGAAATCAATTGCCTATGCTATATGTAACAAAACAGGGCAATAAAACTTTATAAAGAGTTTTCCGTTAAGGACATAACAATTTTATCTATTAATAAAACACAGAAATATTTGAGATATTGAGTTCAAATTTATTGTGGGTGTAGTGCAAACATTACATTTTATGAATAAAATTCAATTTCAGTCATATAATCTACACGAGCCCGTTTACAGCGGGCAATTCTTTGGTTCCAATTTCCCACTACTCTGGCCCACATTTCGATAGGAACATTAGAAATTTCGCGTAGGATGTCGTCTTTGAGCTCGTCTAAAGTTTTTGGCTTGTTGGCATAGATCAGTGACTTGATATAGCCCCATAAAAAGAAATTCAATGGCGTTAAATCGCATAAATGGGGTGGTCATTCGACCGGACCATTTCTCGAGACAACACTGCTAGGAGGTAAAACCATCCCAAGACGATTATCCAACTAAACATGCCAACTCCGGTCGGGGCATTTTGGATCCAAGGTCGCTCCCCCAGAGAGGGGCATGAGCACCACTCGACCACCCGTAAATTTGTTCCAAGCCTCGAGACGAGCTTGGCTTGCGGTGGAGTCTTCACTTTTAGGAGAAACGACCGCTGCCTTTATCTGCCTACCAACCTAGAAGAGGAGGACAACCCACCCAACAAACTCCCGCGACAATCCCGTAATCTATCTACCCTAAGCCCTAATTGAGGAGAAATTACCTTCACAGGGAGCTGGGATTCGAAACCAAACAAAATACTTAATACACCCCAGCACTTGCGGAATATTGCCGCAGAAAATGGGCGCCTTAAAATTTTCACATTCACTCCCGAGCCAAGTCTCACACTTCACTTCTAGCGGTTTCTTGATTGGAAGCAAAGAAATAAAAGCAAATCCGATTCACTGAACGTCCAAGTATAATTATTATTAATAAGTTATGATTCTCATTTCAAACAATCTCAATGAAATTCTTCCTTGACTCTATCATTATATTTAGCTTAACTCAATTAACTCGACGACGGGGGCCCCCGGTTAATTTTGTCCCATTGCTCGACTTCCGCTAGCCGTGTGTATTCCTATAAATTTATCACCAGTTCCTCGAGGCATGTTCTTGTCGGCCCGATGTTTTAGGTAAATTTCTCGAGAGAAATTTACCTATTGCGGAGAGCATCATATATATATATATATATATATATATATATATATATATATATATATATATATATATATATATATATATATATATATATATATATATATATATATATATATATATATATATGGGATATAACGAAATTTGTGACCACGCTAGAGGTTGCAATTTTGCTTCGATTTTCACCAAATTTTCAGGAAAGGTGTATTGGGTAATTATCTCGGTTAAGTTCGTGAATCAGCTATATCGGCTGATCAAAAACAAAATGGCGGCCATTTTAGACGAAAAATCGTGATTTCTGTTCTGACCAAAGTATAGCTCCGATTTGGATGAAATTTGGTACGAAGGTTCACTGATGTATGTGATGAATCTCACAATAAAAAATCCAAAGTCGGTATGGCAGAAACAAAATAGCGGCCGCTCAAAGGTCGAAAAACGTTCAAAATTTTGTTGTTGTAATAGTGGTCAAAGGTTTCAACAGATTTTCATGAAACTCGGCAGTTGGATAGAAATTATAAGTATCTAAAGAATTACGTAAAAAAACTGGAGGTCAGGTTGCAAAAAACAAAATGGCGGCCAGTTGAAACTCAAAACTTCAAAGGCTTCTAAAAGTCGCAATTTTGATCCGACATATATGAAACTTGGTTTCGAGATAGACATTACTTACACCTATAGTCTTTGATATTTTGGTGATCATGCATGTGCAAATTTCAAAATGGCGGCCGTTTAAATATGCGTTTTTTTCATGTTTTTGTGGCCCTCTAGCGGTCACATTTTCCAACGGATTTCGATGAAACTTGAGATTATGAATTTCTGTACTACGTTCTTGTATTTTGCAGGAAATTATTAAAATTGAATGAAAAATAAAAAAGTCGAAAATTTAAAGCCTAATATTTTTAGCTGCCATTTTCTTTAAAAATTGAATTATTTTGCCCTGTCTACACTGAAACTCCTAATTGAACGAGATAGTACATTTATTTGGTGAGGTCCTAGCATACAAAGATTTAAAATAATCCAAAATCAAATGCATGCATTCAAAATGGCGGCCCCCAAAGGTCTGAAGGCAAGCGCAATTCGCTATTTTAGTGCCAACTGAAATAATGAATATCTTTCATGGAAACGTTTTAAATGACTTTACTTGAAAAAACTTATAAACCAGATCATTTTTAAGATATTGTAAAATATTTTTTAACAATCCCCTAAAAGATTATAAAATCGCGACTTGTCTGTCTGTCCGTCCGTCCGCCCGTTTGTTCGTGCGTCATAACAAGTTTTCTCGCAAACCACATGAGCTAGAATAAGGAAATTTTCTACGTAGGTCAAAAGTGGTGCCTCTTGAAATTTGCACTGCAAGAAAATATTTTAAGGTATTTAAGGGGGGTCTCCCCATACAGGCGGGTCTCGCCATACAGGGGGGTGGCATACAAGTTTTTTATTTCTGTAGCCCTCTAGCAGCCAAGATTCTCAACAGATTCCGTTGAAACTTGAAATTATAAGTTATTAAGGCAAGTTAATTTAATTTAATTATGCAAATCGAATGACAAATAAAAAAGTTAAAAATTAACAGCTTAATATTCTTAGCAGCCGATTTCAATAAAAATCTAAATGACGGCCCTCATAGTTCAGAAAAAAATTGAAAATGTATATATTAATGGCAATGCAAGTGCTGATTAAACTTTTATGGAAATCTTTTGAAATTAACTATTTGAGCTATTAAAGCCGACAAGTTATCACCTTTGTGTGGTAGCCACTATGAAATGTATAAACAGCAAATGTGAGAATGGCGAAACGAGTATAAATATGTTTATAACAATTTACTACCCGCCGATTTTCAATATGTGATCCATACGTGTGTAACTAAATTGAATTGGCAAAATATTTGCGCCTCTACGGGGTGTCTCCATACACAAATGGCGGCAGATCCTTTTTGTTACTAAAAACCCATGTAGTGCTACCGAAATTGCAGTAAGAAGTTAAGTAGTAGGCAAGCCAAATTTTTTTTCCGAAACCTTACGCTACATACGAGAAATTTATCTTTCCGACTGGTGCTGCCAACGGGGATTTTTTTACCTTCCTGGAAGAACTTCTGGAGTAATCGTTTCGGAGACAGCCACGTTCTTCCCTTGCACTCAGGCTCCAAAAAAAAAAACAGAAGCCAACTCGAGAATTGTTATGAGCGATTTTTTCCCTCGTTCGATGGTGCGACCTTCCCAAATGGGTTCCAAAACAAAACAAGAGAGGTCCTCGCTTAGTATTCGGTCCATCCTCGCGTTCGATGGGATTTTTCGCCCCGTTGAAAAAACTCTTCGGTGAAATTGGCCGCGACTTCTTGGACTCGTGGATTCTAGTACCACCATTGACCCTTCGGATCTTCAGATATCCGTGGCTCCAACCTTCTTTGCTGCGAACTTTTTCTCTGTGTTTTTTATTAGGGTTTAATAAAATAATTTTACCGAATCCTACTAAAATCGCATCCTGTCTGTCCGTGTGTCACAGCACTTTTCCTCGCAAACTAATTAAGCTAGAAACATCAAATTTTGTATGCAGGTGTAAAGTGCTGCTCTCTTAAAAGTTCAACTGCAACATTTTTTTAAAAGGTATTTAAGGGGGTCTCCCCATATAGGGGAGCGACCCCCGAAAAAAAAATTTCAACAGAGGTAGCCGATATGGGTATCAAATGAAAGGTCTTAATTTGACACTTTTTGCTTGCGAAAAATTTGTAGGCCCTCCCTCGCAATTGGACACCTGTGATCCGAAAAATCTGGAAAAATAATGGAGGTAGGTGTAATAAGTACAACAACAACAAAAACCTTAGAAGTCAAAATTCGCTCAACTTTGTTAATAATAGTAAGATATTCGAAATTCATATTTTCTCCAATAAATTCGTAAAGTTACCTTCAAAGTAAACGAAATTCGACGTCTGAGTAGTTCTATAAAAGATCCTTAAACGTTGTAAATTTGATGAAAATCGAATGATATACACGGAAGTTATAGCCATTTGAAATTTCTCCAATTACAACAACAATAACACATGATTTTGGTATTTTATGGACTTTCCATCAAATTGGTCACATCAGTTTTGATTTGATCTTCTTGAAATTTTCAAATAAGGTCAATAACATTAATATTTTTAGGTGTTCATGATTTGAGTGACTTTTGTTGGTTTGCAACAAAATGGAGACCGATGGAAATAGAAAAACAGTGGATTTTCTTATAAACGTGCACATCTCTTTGACATATTTTTTGACATTATTCGTTGCTGGTAACTGCATTTCTGAGAAGTTGGATACAAAACCCTTCTGACATGAGCGTAGGTCTGTCTACCCAACTTGTTATTTAGTTGTTCTTATTTTCAATATTGGTGGCCGTGCCGGATTGAGACGGCAAGTGTCTTCCATTTGTTTATGTTTATTTTCTCCAGGAGTTGATGGTATCGAATGTGGGAAGAAGTAAGCTTGCTACGTAATTGTCTATCCATTGAGTAATTCTACCCACTGAATGAATCTATCAATGCCAGAGCCTGTGTCGTAGATGTTACCTAAATAAAGAACGATGGGATACTTGAGCACGATAAATTCACCAATCGTCCTTCAGCAAACAAGATGATTCGTTTACAATCCGGCCAACCAATTTGGTCTACTCGTGATCGAACTGGAGTCTGTTAAGTATTCACATGGACTTCGATATTCGAGTGCCCCATGTTGCCGACTATAGAACCATTCTTGGTTTGTTCAAATGATCACGAGTTACAACATTTTTATTACCGGTGGCGGTAACAACAATGTCTACATTTCCGTCCATGCTGGCCTGAAGAGCATAGGTACAGGGTTTGTCCGGAAAGTAATAGGACTGATTTTTTTCCGCCACGACTGTACTTTGGAGTGCGCACGCACCGACTGGATTCCGTAAAGGGGGTTCCTTGCTAACGAACAACTGGCTGTTCAGTTATCTGCGAGCACCTGGAGAGTCAGGACAGGCTTTTTCGCGCGACGTGTTCCCGTGAGTGGTGCAAGCTGAAAATGCAGCACTCGTTAGAGCAGAGGTACGCAATTAAATTCTGTGTGAAACTCGGTAAATCTGTGATAGAGACGTTTGATATGATGAAGCAGGCTTACTCAGATGATGCTTTAGCAAGAAGTGGCGTGTTTCGGTGGCACAAGGCCTTTTCGGAGGGTCGGGAAGAGGTCATCGATGAAGACCGTGCTGGAACACCTTCGATAAACACCGACAATGTAACTCGTGCGCGCAAAGTTTTGAACTCAGATCGTTGACTAAGTATTCGTTTAATTCCCCAGATGTCAAATTTACCAAAATCGGTGGTTCATGACATCGTGACGGAGCATTGAAACATGCGCAAGTTGTGCGTGAGGATGGTCTCAAAAGTGCTTATTGACGACCAGAAATTGCGGCGAGTGGAAGTGTGCCAAGATATTTGAACATGTGTGAAAGTGATCCCAAATTTCGGGTCCGGCAAGACATCGCAGCCGACTGGAAGTTACACCGTGACAACGCCCTGGCTCACACCCAACGCTTCCGCAGCTGGCTTACAGCCCCCATGTGGTCCTCCCTGACTTCTCGTTGTTTCCTCGCCTAAAAAGGCCAATGAAAGGCAAGCATTTTGAGGCGGCAGAGGGGATCCAAGCAGCTTGCACCGCAGCTCTTAAGGTTATTCATCGACGCAGCAGGAGCCTACTTTGAAAGTTTTTAAAGAATTGTAACGATTGGCTCAATATTTTTTTTAAATTTCTTTCCGGAAAAACCCTGTAGGGTCGATTACAGTGATAGATGTGGTGCATCCCAATCCTTTCAATGCTTGTGCGCATCCTTTTCCAATGTCACCATATCCGCAAATGACTACTTGCTTTCCGCCAAACATAACGTCTGTTGAACGCTATAGCCTATCAATAATAGACTCTTTGCAGCTATATGAATTGTCGAATTTTGTTTTAGTGAATGGATTCCATAACATTCATTACTGGGACTGTTAACTTCTCAAGTTCTGATAGCAGGTACACTCTATGTATCTCAATGACACTTTGCTTTATCATACCTTTAACCATTTTAAACATGGCTGGATGTTTCTTCAACATTAACTGTTTTGCATCGCCTCCAACATCCAAAATCATATTTGATTGCCAATTTTCAGCATTTACACATTTATCGTTGCACCACCAAAAATCTCCTTCGGTCTCACCACATCATGTGAATATCGGATAATCTGCTTCAGCCAATGTCGCAGCAAGTCATGTCGAGTATATATTACAGGCCACCCATCGAATCGTTGCACCTAATTCAACCAAAGTCTCGATTAAAACTGCAGTATGTGCATTGATATGTATACCACCAACGATTTGTGCATTATTCAACGGTTTGTCTTCGAAGGCGCGCTTTTGCAGAGCTATTATTCCGGGCATTGCTTGTTCAACTATCGTCCTAACTTACATCATTATTAATGATTACAACATATTTCTATTTACAACGTTTCCAGTAGTAACTTGGCTCGGGTGCTGAGGTTTGGTAGGAATTTGTCCATGACAGCACGTTCACTAAATTTGCCTTTCAATAATTAGATTGTGAAGCATGCTGTGTAGCTAGTAGCACCGTCTTGTTGAAACCACATATCATTGAAATTATGGCCACAAACAATCTTCCAACATAACACAATAGCGCCCTCCATTGACAGTAACATGACGGTCGTTTTAATCTACGAAAAAATACAGCCAAACAGTATTTTATTACAGATGCAACGGCGTCTCAAGAAATACATGTGGGTTTATTGCTGAACAATAATGCATCCTTTGCTTATTAATAAAGCCATTGAGCCAGAAATGAGCTTCATCGTTGGAGATGATTTTTCGATGAAATTATTCGTCTTCTTTAAGCTTTGCCAGGGCCCAATTGGAGAAGTTTCTGCGTTCTGAATGGTTTGGTTCTTGAGTCAATTTGATTTTTGAAACATGTAGGCTAAGATCTTTTCGCAAAATACGCGACAGTGTCATTTGAGCGATGTCCAATTCTTGAGAGCGACGTGGGATCGACTGATTTGGCTCATTTTGAATCTATGGACTTACGGCTATGATATTTCGTTCGCTTCAAGCGGTACGACATCTTTTTGTCACCAAAACATCCTATAGTGAAAATTTGGACCCGAACTTATTCACTGTAGCACGTACAGCTTGTCGGGTGGAACAGTATTACGGCCGAAAATCGGAGTAAGCGCTTTTAAAGTTGCGACCACCGGTAAGTAACGATTGGCAACAATTGAGCATTAATCAGGTGACTTAACGAGTTCCGACAAAAATAAGCTTTTCTGCAAAAGTAAATATTTTATTCAGATCAAATACTTTAATGTCTTAAGCAAGCTACGTTATTTTCAGAGACTTTTAAAGGAAATATGCATGTGGAATGTACGCCCGACAATAGTGAAACTTCTTGCTTTTTGGCATACATATTCAGTATGTGACAAAACTATAGGTACGTTTGGAGCTTTCGGTCCCCCATCAGATTTAGGTGGTGGATAGAGGGTGCCCTTACTGGCTAGCTGGCGGGGATATGGGAGATTAAAATATTTCTTGTGGACCAAAAACTAGTAAAGTCGAAGCGCTGACAACGCTCCACTTAGCATTTACTTGTCATGGAACCAGGACAATAGCCTTGGATCGGATTGGGTAAATGGTGCCGACTATCGCAACGTATACAGGACTATTCTTTTGGAACTTGGCATGTTAGATCATTAAATAGACCAGGAGCACTGCAACAACTTCTGGATAAAATAAAGAAATACAAAATTAACATCCTCACAATGCAAGAAACCAGATGACATGGTGAAGGCGTATTTGACATGCGAATGCAAACTGTGTTTAAAAGCGAAAAATTACAAGAAAGCCAAGAGTTTGAAGTGACTTTCATTATTGACAGCACATTTAAGCACATTATCACCGACTTCAAGCCCGTTGACAAAAGGATCTGTGCGATTCGTGTCAAGACCAAGTTCTTTAATGGCTGGTTGGGCAACTTGCACGTGCCTACAAAAAACAAAGAAGAGAAAATAAAGGGCGACTTTTACTGTACCTTAAAATCCACTGTAGATACATTGAAATCAAATGACATTTAAAATTATTTTGGGTGACTTCAATGCGAAAATTGGCCAAGAAGCAGCACATAGAGATACAACCGGAGGACGCAGCCTCCATTCAGAGACCAGCGACAACAAACAATACCTCATAGACTTCACTACTATTAGAGGCTTCAAAGTATGCTCCACATGCTTTCTGCATCGGAAGATCCACAAGAAAATGTGGGAATCCCTACACCAGATCGACCATGTTCTCATACAAAAATGGCCAAGACCCAATATTCTTGACACGCGCTTGTTCCGCAACACTGTTTGTGATTTGGACCACTACCTCATAAGGGTCAAGTTCTGATCCCCCACCCCAAGAGCTGTAAGCGAGTAACATCAGTTACTCCAAGGTACCAGAAACACAAGCTAAATAATAGCCCAGAGCCGTCCAAATACAAGTCAGCACTGATAAATCGCATGAAAATATCCCTGCAGGGGGGATTAATTAATTATGACAATAAAAACGTGTGGATGGCAGTAACAACGACCAAAGGGGTCTCGGGGCACCAGCCAATGAAAACTGGTACGAAAAAGAATAGAAGAAAGCGGTTATAAAATGGAACCACGTGCACGAAGAATACATCCAGTAACCAACTCGGGCCAAAGTAGAAAAATGTACAAATTTTTGGCAAATTTAAGAGTTACCCTTCGATTTTATAAATGAAAAATTTAAAACTTTCGAGAGGGCGCCACATTTGACCTACTTAAAAGGTCTCATCACTTTAGTTTATGTGGTTTGCGAGAAAACTTGACGGACAGACATGCCGCGATTTTAGTAGGATATTCTTAAAAATATTTTACAATACCCTCAAAATAGGTTATCGTATGTATGCTTCCAAGTTAAGCCATTAAAAACGTTTCCATGGCAAGTATTGATTCTATCAGTTGTACTAAAATAATTAAAATCTTTAGATCTGATCATTTTCTATCTTGGAACTAACTTTCATATACATCGGATCAAAATTGCGGCTTTTAAAGTCTTTGAAGTTCCGAGTTTCAACAAGCTGCCATTTCTTCTTCTTTAAAAACTTACGGGTATAGTTTTTACCAAACTACCAAATATAGTTTAAGAGTTTGGTCACAGCTATAAAAACAAATTTTTCACGTTTTTCGACCTTTGAGTGAACACTTTTTGGTTTATATTGAACTTCTGTACCAAATTTCATCGAAATCAGAGCTATACTTTGGTCAGAACAGAAATCACAATTTTTCACTTAAAATGGCCACCATTTTGTTTTTGCTTGGCCGATTTAGCTGGTTAAAAAACTTGAACGAGATATGTGCCCAACACACCATGAAAACACACTGTCTTTTAAATTAAGTTAGAAGAGTGTATTTACTAAGAATGCACAATAATTAGCTTCATTATTTAACAAATCACACTTAAGTTTACTTTTCACCTGTCCTATCAATTTACCTTTCCAATGTCTTCAAATATATCACGAAAATCACTTCACTATCATTCAATATTACCTTCAATTCGCGCTCTACCCTTATCGCAGTTTTCACTATCGCTTGTTTTACTACTACTCTTCCCCATTCATTCAGCTCGGCTTTATATAGGGTCTCTAGTCATTCAATCCATTTTTCGTTCATTGGCAAATCTTCTGACGAGAACTACTTGGAATATTCGAGCAATTCTGAATATCCGCAGTGACGTCACTTTCAGATATTGATCGTGGATCTACTTGGTCGATTCTTGTGCTTTCGAGTGCATCCGTTTATTGATCATGATGTTATTAATAGCTGCGACAAAAATTGCACCAACAATTGCAACAGTAGCTCGCAGAATTGTGTGGACATGTAACACTGCCCCCACTTCAGGTCTTTTCACTCCGAAAAGATGTGTCGCGAGTGGTAGTTAAGTCTCCTTGGATGTAGTATGGGGCAAGATCAGGTGCACGATTTTCATTTTAGCTTTCGACTTTCCTGTATATGATATACGACGTCGTTGATTCGCTTTCTAACTCAGTATGGTCCCTCCCAATTATGCTGCAACATCGGAGACCTACCCTTCTGCCGTTGTGGGTATACAGCCACACCAAGTCATCTTGCTGGAAACTATTAGAATTTGCCTTCAGATCGTACTGAGTCTTCAGATCGATCCGAGGTGTTTTTGCACTGTCCAATGTATTTGATTCAACCATTGCCTTAGCTCACTTGCGTACTCCGAGATCTTTTGGGGTTTCTCAGGGGGTGTTCCGAACTTTATATCAGCCAGCAGACGAATAATCTTTCGAAAAAATACTTTGGCTGGGGCTTCGCCCGTCGATGCATGTTCAGCAGCTCTATATACCATCAAGAATAGAATATCAGCCGGCAGACGAATAGTCTTTCCAAAAATGACTTCGGCTGGGGCTTCGCCCGACGATGCATGCTCGGCAGCTCTATATGCCATCAAGAATAGTGGGGTATGCTGGTCTCAGTCCCTTTGGATCTCGTCAACCATCTTCGCCAGGTGTTTATTGAGTGTGCCGTTGAAACGTTTGACCATTCCATCGGATTGGGGATGCAGCTTTGTTGTCCTCGTTTTCCGTATTCCCAGCAGCTCGCATATTTCACCAAAAACTAGTGACTCAAAGTTTCGGCCTTGATCCGATATAGTTCAGTCCCTACTGACCCAATTTAACACTAGCTGTTTGGCTACAGTAGTTGCTGCCTGGTTGGGAATGGGGCAGACCTCAGGCCACTTGCTGCTGTAATAATCGGCCACAACCAGCGTGTATCGATTTCCTCATTTGGATTCAGGAAAGGGTCCTACGATGTTAATAGCAATCCTTTCAAATGCGTTATAGGTTTGCATTTGTCCTCTCAGTCGGCGCTTTGGACCTTTGACAGAAGCACAAATCATGTATCTACGGCACCAGTCCTCTACGTCTTCTCGAGCTTGGAGCCAGTAAAACCTTTCCCGCAATTTTGCTAAGGTCTTGTTAACACAAAGGTGGTCTTCGTGCATTTCCTTAACCACATCGTTGATTCGGCTTTTGGGGAGTATAGTTTGCTTCCTATAGGAGTTACCATCCGCCGATTCCCATTTCCGCTTGAGTACGCCACTCTCCACCTGAAGGGAGTTCCATTGTACCCAACAGCTTTTCTGGGTTGCGCCATGAATCGAAACGTCCTCCCACTCATGTCGTCCAGTTGTCTCCTTCCATACGAGCAATGATCCGATGTCGAATCTCCTCAAATTACCAACCTTCATTGAATTTGATCGTTATTACTTGCAGATGAACTCAATCCTTCGGCAATGCTTGCAGTTAGCTGAACTCCAACGAGCAATGAACAATTTTGTAGTCGTATGATTGCAATCTTTCGATCCATCTCACAACTTGTCTCTCGGGGTTTTTGAAGTTAAGCAGCCATCTCGGCGATCCATGGTCTGTTCGAAGAACAAATTTTTGGCCATATGGGTACTTGTGGAACTGCTTGGTTGCGTCGGTTATAGCCAATAGCTCCTTCCTGGTTATGTAGTAGTTCCTCTCACTTTTTGAGAGAACTCGACTTTAATACGAGAGGACTCTTTCTTCGTCATCGATCTGCTGTTAGAGTACAGCTCTAATTCCACCGTTGCTCGCATTGGTGTCAGCTACAAACATTTTTCCGGGTGCTTGGCATTGTTCATTTCAGACATACGGACGATTTTTCTCGGTTAGCTGATGGAGATACTTAGCTATTTTGGCAAAGTCTTTGACAAATCTTCGATGGTTGGTCACCAGACCCAGAAAACTTCGTAGTCGGTGCTTGTTGTTTGGTGTTCACCAGCTTTTCACGCGTCAATTTTCTCAAGGTCTGTTTTGATCCCTTCTCCTTATACAACGTGTCCAAGGTATTTTACTTCAGCTGCGAAAAGGGTACACTTGTCGGGACTTAGGTTCAGATTCGCCAGTTGCATTCGGGAGAACACGTCTTCTAAGTTCTGCACATGCTCTTCGGACGTTCTCCCGATAACAATGATGCCATCTAGGTACACCAAGCAGGTCTTCCAGGCTAAGCCTCGCAGCACGTATTCCATCAGGCTTTCGAAAGTGGCTGGAGTATTGCAAGTCCCAAATGGCATCACCATATATTGCCACAATCCGGTCCCAACTGAAAATGCGGTCTTATCTCGGCCCTTTTTGCTGATTTCTACCAGCCAGTAGCCACTCTTGAGGTGGAGTAGAGAGAACTTTTTTGCGTCGGCTAAAGTGCCCATGATTTCATCGATGCGTGGACATGGTTAACTATCTTTCTTAGTGACGTCGTTAAACTGCCTATAGTTGACACAAAAACGAATGCTACCATCCTTTTTCTTTACTGGAACTACTGGCGCGGCCCATGGACTGATAGAGGGCTCAATAACACTTTGTTTTTCCATGTCCGAGATCAGTGCGCTCACTTCTCCTTGTTTGGCTATTGGAAGACGTCTCGGTGCTTGTCGAATCGGTAAACTTCAGGTTGTAAGCCAATGCATCCTTAATCGTTTGCTTTTGAGCTAAATGCACAGCTTGTTGCAATTTCTGGTCCTTTAATTCGCTGATGAATGCTTCTGTTGCTGCGTCATCTCGATGTTCTGGGTCATAAGCTTTGTAAGTCAAAAGTGCTGCTGTAGGGTTTCGCCAGACTTCTTCATAACGCACCTCAAGTGCATTCAGTGTAGCAGCTGAGTTTGAGTGCAACTCAACGGGGATAGTCTGCAAAAGCTCGGCAGCTGGGCCTCTTAGAGCAAGAATTAATTCAGTTGCTCGTTCCTGCTCATTCCAGTGATTTATCCTAATGCCGGCTTCAAATTGGGTTTTGTAAATACTCCAGACCGTTTGCGCGTCGAATGTTGGTGCTTGCACAACTCTGGATATGCTTTACGCTACGGTTATAAGTGGAGTTGGTAAAGTGATTACTACTGCCTTCGCTGTTTTCAATTCCTTTTTCATTTTTCCCATCTCATGTTTGATTCTCTCCTCGACCGAGCTGATCTCATGGTTTATTCTTTCCTTGACCTGGCTGATCTCATGGTTGATTCTCTCCTCGACCTGGTAAACCTTTTCCTCGACGCATTTAATTTCTTTGTTCAGACTACCGAGCTCCGCTTTTGGTTCGGTTGACTGTTTTTGTAAATCCACCTTTATTTTGATCGCTTGTTGGCCCAGCTTCGCAGTTAAATTGAATGACTGCTCATTTAGCTGTGCTGATTGTTCATTTAACTTTGCATTTTAACTAGATGACTGTTGTCGCTGCTCTTGCTGCATCAGCGTCAACATTTGCTTCAGCGTATTTTCTGGTTCCTTTGGATTTTGTTTTTCTATTTCTCCACCTCCTGCGCCTTTTCCCGCATCTGAGGACTCACCCGAATCCAGATACATGCCTTCCAATTCAATTGCGTCACGCAAGCATGCAATCAGTATAGTCTTTGTACCTTGCGTAGCCAGATTTTGTCTTTCCAACTCTTCTTTAAGCTCCGATATGGTCAATTCATTAATTTTTAAATGTAAGCTTCGTGGCATTTTTATTGTTTTGGTTTTTTTTTGTTATTTTTCCCCAGCTACCACGTTCAATTTCACTTTTGTGCACTTTAAAAATGTTTGAAAGTTTTCACTTCCAAAATTTTCTGTCTCTCTTCTCGAGACCATGGTCGCGTTTTCCGGTTCGTGGCCGATTAGTTTAAAACGCACTGTCTTTTAAATTAAGTTAAAAGAGTTTATTTACTAAGAATGCACAATAATTGATTTCACTATTTTACAAATCACCTTTTAATTTCCTTTTCACTGTCTATCAATTTATATTCCAACTGTCTTTAAATGTATCGCAAAAGTCTTTTACTTCACTATCAATCAATATCGCCCTCAATTCGCGCTCTACACTTTCCGCAATTTTAATATCGCAGTTTTACTTCCGCAGTTTTTACTACTACTGTATCTCCCCTATTCATTCAGCTCGGCTTTATATAGGGTCTCTAGTCATTCAATCCATTTCTTGTACATTGGCGAATGTTTTGACGAGAACTATCCAGAATATTCGAGCAATTCTGAATGCCCGCAGTTTTGTGCTTTTGAGTTCATACTTTTGACGTCATTCGTTTACTTGTCTTGGTCGCTTCTTTTCAACCAATATTGATCATGACGTAATTAATAGTTGCGACACCAATTGCGCCAGTAGCTCGCACAATTGTGTGGGCATGTAGCAATATTTATAATTGCTTAAAAGGTTCCAATTGCTTAGATTTTTTGGCTTTTCTGATGTAGGATGACTCCAGTATTCCTCTAACGATGTATCAGCAATAATCGGCAAGCACAGATGGTTGTCATTTGCGTTGGTAGACTTTTTTGAAATAATACAATGATCCGATGGAACCGCTCTCCATGCTCCTCACTTACGGCTCCCATGTTTTATGGAAATAAATTAAGATGTGATTGTAAGAAGCATATTTTTATGGATAAAATAATAGTTTTTGGATAAGCTTGTAACTTTGGAGAAAATAGTAACATCGAGAATATTTACATGCTGCGGAGATTTATGATTGCTGAGAAAATGTTTGGTCTCTTTTACAAAAGACAACCTTGTTTCTTTTCCAACGTCGTTTAATACTGTCTGAAGCTCCGGATCTTTTATGAGTTTCCTTACGTCAAGTGCAACAAATACGCCGTCTTTTATCTTGGCATCGCTAATAGAAGCTCTTTTTTTCAAGTATTGAAGCCTAGGACCATTTTTGTCCATGGCAATGACATTTTTTATTAGTCCTAGCTAAGTAAAGGCGGCAATATTATTGTTGTGGCCAATTTTAATTAAATCCGGCAGTTTGGTAAAGACTTAGAGCTTAAGTCTCAAAAAACAAAATGGCGACAACTTAAACCTCGAAATTTCAAAGGCATTTAAGG
The DNA here is from genome assembly GCA_963969285.1 of Odontomyia ornata. Classification (NCBI taxonomy): domain Eukaryota; kingdom Metazoa; phylum Arthropoda; class Insecta; order Diptera; family Stratiomyidae; genus Odontomyia; species Odontomyia ornata. The sequence goes on along the minus strand of OZ017738.1, from coordinate 66,072,856 downwards.
GTTACAACTAATAGGGGTACCGGTTAATTTGTGTGGTTTTCTAACAGATGGCGTGACTTGATTTTTTCACCAGTGATTCACCTTTCTAAATATTTGTTGAAAAGCTACTGTCATATAGTTTCAGAATCAGTATGTGTCATTAAGCTGAAGCGTAAACAACAATACTTTATTTTACTCTGAAAATGTCGAATTTTGTGCCGAATAAAGTATTTTTGGGGGGAGTACTTCTTCATTGGAGAAAAAGGCTGCCGAAAGTCATCGTATTTTGGTGGAAGTATATGGTGTGCATGTTCTAGCTGAGCGTACATGCCAGAAGTGGTTTGCATGGTTTGAAAGTGGCAATTTTGACTTGGAGGACGATGAACGGCCCAGACAGCCAAAAAAGTTTGAAGATCACGAATCGGAGACATGGCTCCACCAAGTTCCATCCCAAACACGCAAAATTACTTGGCGCCGCTCAACAAACCATTTCCGATCGTCTAAAAGCAATTTTTCACAATAAAGCTTCAACTTTCGGAAATTAGCCGGTACCCATATTAAATACTAAATTAGATCACATCTAATGATCCTGTTATTTTGGTGGATTTGGCAGATTTTAATGAACTTGGAATTATGGTTTACTGAATTATGTTCTTGTATTTTACAATTTATCAAAGTCAAATGAAAAATTAAAAAGTCGAAAATTTAAAACTTAATATTTTTAGCTGCCATTTCTAATAAAAATTGAATAATTTTGCCCTCTCTAGAGTAAAACTCCAATTTGAACATGATTTAGTACAGTGATTGATGAGATTCCAAAAGAGATATTTTTAAAATGTTAGAAAGTAATTGAAATTCGTTATTTTAGTAACAAATGAAGTGTTGAGTATATTCGTTTGCTCACGGAAACTTTTAACTGGCTTGTATTTTTTTCTATAAAACTTCTTTTACTTTCAAAATGGAGGTGAATTAAATTGTTACTTGCTTTTGAAATGAAGGGTTTATACAAGAAATTCGCCTCTCTGGCTGATGGTGCCAATGGGATTTTTTTTTATTTTGTAAACTTAAGTTAGTATGATTATTTAATAATAATAATAATAATACTAATAATAATAATAATAATAATAATAATAAGAACAATAAATCCAGAACCAACCAAACTTCACATCCTGCATTCACATTAAACATATTGTCAAAAACCAACTTTAGCAATGTTTTGACATCAAGCGATCGAGCGGGGCCATGGCCTCAATGACATAAAGCCATACGTATGTCAATTGAAAAGTGAGACCATTTATTTTCTAAAATGAAGCTACTTTTCAATACAATTCAAGGGGCGCAACCAGTTGATAAATTAATCAGAATTTAAGCTGATTATGGTATTCATCAATCAATCCCTCGACCATAAATAGTCAATGAATGAATTCACCGTCTCCTTATACAACAGTTCTATGAGATGCTTATTATTATGTTACATCTTGCTTTCAACAGCCTTCTGTTGCTTTATCAAAGTTAAGGACAAAGTACTTGTGTATCCCTTGATGAACGTTCTACTTTCTGGCTTCTGATTTTGCTTTTTATCGATTCATTTTGCTGTTGTTGATTTTGCTGGGCTCATATTCCTTTGATGTGGTAATTTGCAGTGCTGCTTGGATCGAGACGGCAGATTACATTTTAATGGAATTCTAATTAATTGAAAAAGCTTTATACAATGTTTACTTAGTAGTAAAGGCTTTAAAATTTTAATGATTTTAATTCAATTAATGGAATTTTTCGGAACATTGTGGTTTATTATTGCCAGGAATAATTGTGGAAATTAATGTTCTTATATAAATTTATAATGTGAATTTAATTTAGGCTTTCCCTGTATACTTTAGAATGTACTTGTTTGTGTCCGCTTCTGATTATGTTATGTTGAAATTTGTGGAGTTTATTTAAAATAAGTAGTTTTTATTTTGATTAGACTTCAATTAGTTATTTGCCTTAATAACAGGGCTTACTCAGCTATTCGCCTCTATAACTTTTCGATATTGATATATGTTTATATATTTGAATAATACTTTTGAATTACACGCCGTCCGGCAACTTACCTAACCGCGCCAATGTTTGCTTCAGATCATATAAACTCCTTCTTTTGCATACTCGTTTCTTCTTATCCACCTTTGCAACTTATTGAATACATGTAAAGATTGGTTTATAGATTAATTCAAATTCACTTTATTTTAGTAATTAAATTATTGCGAAAAAGATTTACAATAGATGTAAGATGTGGAAGGTTAAACCACGTCCACGCTCTACGGAGGTTGGATACCAACTGCCCGGTTCGTAGTATCTCGTTTGAAAGTCGTATTTCATTCCACACTCGGTCATCCATATTACTCGTCTGCCTCAGGTGAGTCATCTGCGTCTTGTGGTGGAACGGTGAGGTCATCATTGTCGTCGAATTCGGACCATAGTTTCATCCTGTCTGCGCTCGTATTGGTAACGTTTGGGCCTTCGTGTTCGCCAACCTTCTGCACGCCATAACGATCGAATCCCTTGATTGAAACAACCCGATAGGGACCAAGAAACGTTGGTCTGATCTTCAGTCCCGTACGAAACTGCATTCGCTCTATCGCAACCAGTTCCCCAAGTTTGTAGATGGTAGCTTTCTTTCGCTTCTTGTTGAAACTTCTCGAATTTTCATCTTGCATCTTCGCTATAGCCTCTTTCACCTGCTTGCGTAATTCTGCTCGAGCTTCGTCATACTGTTGGGATATAACTTCCTCTAAAATCTCCATAAGCCGAATGTCCTTTCCAAAATTCATCTTAGTACCGACCATTAATTGAAATGGTGACATTCTTATCGATCGATGATACGTAGAGTTAATAGCCCTCTGAATATTTTTTACATTTTTGAACCATTCATCAGGTGTGTCAATAGAATACTTCGTAAGTGCCGATATGACAACCGCAGGAAGACGCTCGAGCTGCCCATTTCCCCTAGGCACGCCGGTAGTCACAAGATGCAACTCAATATCGTGGTCGGTGCAATACTTCTTGAAGTTTTGCGATACAAATGCTCCTCCTCGGTCGGAAATTAAATGAAGAGGATAACCAAACGATTCAGCAATTGCCTCCATCTTCTGCAGGACTTCATCGCACGCAAGTGTTTTTGTCGGGAAAAGCCAACAAAATTTTGTGAATCCATCGATAACAACCAAAATATAACGATAACCTTCCTTCGTGTCTTGCATAGGGCCCAGATGATCGATATGGAACGCAGCGAGGAATCCGGTACAAAAATCCATCTGCTTTGCCTCGTTTTCTATCGGATAAGATGCATCTCACACAACTGGAAATGCAACGTTCAATGCGACGATCCAGATCGGGGATATAAAACTCTTGCAGCATATACTTCATTTTCTGCAAACGAAAATGCCCTTTTTCGTGGACTTCCCGGACTAAAGCTGATTTCATTAGTTCTGGAACGACAAACAAACTATTATTATTTGAAATTTTACATAAAATACCATGATGCATCGTATAATTTTTGTAAGGCTTATCTCTCAGTATTTCGATGATAGGTAGCAACGTCTCGTCACTATGTTGTGCTTCGCTCAATCGTTTCAGAAAGTCGTCATTTTGTATCATCATACCAACCGGATTGCGGCTGAAGGCATCGACATGTGCATGCCAGTTCCAGCACGGTGCTCCACTTCAAAATCAAACTCTTCAAGCAGCATGACCCATCTGGCAACCTGTGTCGCCAAATCCTTCTTTTCCATAGTGCATTTAAACGCTTTACAATCGGTGACAAGTTTGAAGCGCTGTCCAATCAGATAAATCCTAAACTTCTTCAATGCTTCGACGACAGCCAACACCTCGAGTTTGTAGCTTGAATATTTTTTCTCAGGTTTGGTTATAGACTTGCTCATATAGAAAACAGGATGCATCGAGTTGTCTTCCGCGTCCCTCTGGAGAAGAACCGTTCCATATCCTTGTTTGCTGGCGTCAGTATGTAACTCCGTAGGAACGCCATATTTGAAGATTTTCAGCACAGGATTCGATGTCAACGCATCTTTCAAGTCGTTTAAGGCTTCCAGCTCAAGTTCTCCTAGATCGATGACAGCTCCCTTTTTCGTAAGTTCGGTCAACGGTCACGCTCGTGTTGCGAAATTCGGAATAAATTTCCGAAAATATCCGGCAAGTCCAAGGAAGCTTTGTAGTTGATTCAACGTCTTTGGAATCAGGAAATTAATAACGGCTTTTGATTTACCGATCGACGGCTTGACGGTTCCTTTTGAAGTTCGATGGCCTAAGTATTCTATTTCTTCCTGCAGGAATCGGCTCTTATTCCATTTTATATTCAGTCCATTATCAGCAGCCACTTTTAGGATTCATTTTAAACTAATTAAGCCTTCTTCAATGGTCCGTGAGGGTACAACGATGTCATCAATGTAAATTATTACAATGTTTTCGCGAATCAGATCTCGGAATGTATAATTTATAAACTTTTGAAATACGCTGGGCGAATCGGATAATCCAAATGGTACCTTCATGAACTCATATTGTCCGGTTTGAGTGACAAACGATGTGAATTTGCGACTCTCTTCATCCACCGTCACATGGAAAAAGCCATTTTCAAGATCGAGGGTTCTAAAAAATGCTGCATCTCCAATTTTGTCGATTTGGTCTTTGATCACCGGTAGCGGGTATCGATCTTTGTAAATTTTCTTATTGAGGGCTCGGTAGTCGATACACAATCTGTGCTTGCCGTCCCTTTTCCTTACCAGAACCACTTGACTTGCATAATCAGAGACACTTTCGCGTACAACTCCGTTTTTCAACCAAGACCCCACTTGTTCGTCGATTATCTTTCGTTCGGGTGGCGAAAATCTTCTTGGCGGACGATAGACCGGTTCGTTATCAATTACAGCGATTTTCATATTTATCGGCGATTCTTTCGGTTGTGTCGGTGAATATTTCGACATAATATTTTTAACTTCAGAACGAACCTTCATGTTGCAAGCGTCTGCACTAAGCTCATATTGGTTCAACGCTTCCGTGTTTATTTGCGCGAGAAACTATTCTATTGGGTTGCATGCTTTTTTTTTTTTTTTTTTTTTTTTTTGTGGTAGGGAGGTGAAGGCATTTATGCCCGCCGAGTCTGGCAGTGTGGGACTCCCATGGAGGATACCTTTGGACTACCCACTAAACACCTCCCCTGTCAATCTGAGAACCTAGCCTGGAACCGTTTGACACATTACTTCGGGCCAGGTCTCGTTTTGTTACGCCGTGGGGCGCCTTCAAGCTGGGGAGTCCCTTTCCTAGCGGGAGGGGAGGGGGGAAGAGGAATTGCCAGAAGAGCGATCCCCCAGCCCCAGCGCCTCCGGCTGCTGTGAGTCCCTTTTATATTTTAGGACTGCCCGAGCATAATGTGCCACCTGGTTCCATTTGTCAACCGATTCGAGCATCACCGCAACTATATTATCCGGGGTGAGCTCTCCCGTCTCCCTGTAGAGTTCCCTTCGCAGCCTGGCCCATTTCGTACACGCAAAAAATGTGTGACAGGCATTGTCCTTCTCTCCTGGGCAAAACCGACAATCGGGAGACCGTGACTTGCCGATCTTGCATGCTTAATCCATCGTTTCTTTACTATCAGGCTCCGCATCGACTTTTGTAATTGTCATTTTACCATTGCGAATTTCCACTATGGTGCTAGCGAGTAGATTCATTCCTATGATGACGTCGGGATTAACACTCATGTTGTCTATTATGTTGAACTCGATATTTTCGAATAAGATACCGTTAATTTTCACATCAACAGTACACAGCCCATGCGTGATGATACTGGAACCGAGACCCGTTAACGTACAACGCGAAGATTCTGATACGTCTCGTGGCTTTATTTTACTGAGGCACGACTTCTTCACAATGCCCACGTCGCTTCCAGTATCAATAAGACCGGAAAAAGCCACCTCGTTAATTAATACAGAACAATATGGTGGTCCAGATTTTTGTATGCAATTGGTTGCCTTTCCATTCGGGCAATCAGTGCGCTTGTGACCAAATAGATTGCACCCGAAACACTTTGGGCCTTTCGTCTTGTCCGGACACCCATGCCATTCGTGGTCAGATGATCCGCAATTATAATAGAATCGTGATTTCTGCATTGCTTCTTTTTTGGTTTCTTTACGTTGAGGCCACTTGGAACTTCGGGATCCCTTTTCATTTGTTCGTAGGTTAAGAGTTTTTCTTTGAATTACGCTGTCGTTTTCGCGCCGTATGAAATAGTCTTATTCTCTTTCGAGTCTTTAATGCCATCAATCACATACCGGAACACCGAGACATCTTCTACCTGTGCATCACTGCCTATTTCAAGCATTCGGTACAAATATTCACGGTACGATTCATTGTTCCGTTTTTTCTCCTCTCGAAGCCTCTGGTGAACGTCGCAACTAGCTATCTTTGCTTTAAACTCTTCGATTAGGGCACTTTTTAGTTGGAAATAGGACACCGGTTTTGCCTCGCAGTCTACGAACATTCGAGCCGCGTCCGACAGCGATTTTTTAAAGAATACGAATTTCTGAATTCCCGTCCATCTGAACGCGGTTCCATACGCTTCAAATTCGTTAAGATATGCTACCACATTCATATTCTTGCCATAATATTTGCGAATCACGCTTTCCACATCATGCATGTTAAAATTTGATGCGCGATCGTCGCCGCCTCTCATCGTTTCCAACACGTCCACGCTTGCGTCACTGCGTTGCAGTGACCTACGATGCCGCGCACTCATTTCGGTTATAGCAAAAGCTAAATGTTCGATCACCGTTATCACTAACTGCTTTGTTCTTCTGTCCGTTTTTCTTTATTTCGCACGGCACACGCGTATTTAATTACAATTTATTTATCGGTAGCTCTGTTCACAATCCCGGTTGAGCCCCCATGTAAAGATTGGTTTATAGATTAATTCAAATTCACTTTATTTTGGTAAGTAAATTATTGCGAAAAAGATTTACAATAGAAGTAAGATGTGAAAGGTTAAACCACGTCCACGCTCTACGGAGGTTGGATACCAACTGCCCGGTTCATAGTATCTCGTTTGACAGTCGTATTTCATTCCACATACATACCTCTTTTCTAAGGAGCAATAAATTAATAAGGCATGTCAATCATACAAATGAACCTCTAACACAACAATGGTGTGTTACAGCAGTGGCGGCGCATGGGTTTTGAGGGAAGTGAAGCAGAAACTTTGCGACACGTTGTGGTGATGTTAATTGGCCACCACGATCATGTGATTTGACATCGTTGGACTTCTTTCTCTGAGGATATTTAAAAGAAAAAGTGTACGTCAATAAGCCAAGAACAATTCAAGAGCTAAAGGATGAGATAATTCAGCCCATTAACAACATTGAACCTCAATTATGTCTCTATTACGGGAGCCGTAGTCCAAATATTACTCGGTTCGTGTTCCGTCGTTCCTCTCTGTGTACTGTAAGTGACAACATACATATATGAAAAGCAATGAGGCAAATCGAGCGAAAGCTTAAGCTTTGTGGTTGCATCAATCACAGAGAGGTGGCATTAAAACACAAATAATAACTGATCATTGAACATTTGAAATTGTCTTCATTATTTTAATTGGTAAGCAATTAAGTGATTATGATATAAAAGAAAATTATCGAAGCAAAAAAATCAAGAAGTATTACTCCATTCGTTGGCTCAAGGCGTGCGCCCGAGCTTATTCCATCCCAAGGCACTTAGCCCAGGATAAGCGAATTGAGAATACCTTCAACTGCATACTCAAGGCATCCGCCCGAGTATAAGCGCCCCCAGGCAGTTATGCCCGGGGCCTGCCGTTGAACTAATAATTGATTGACTCATCAATCTGACTGCATACTCAAGCCATTAGCCTGAGTTTTAGCATCCCAAGGCTTTGCACCTGGGGCTAGCAGTTGGATTATTAATCAATTGATTCGTAAAGATAACTGCGTGCTCAAGGCGTCAGCCCGAGTAACAGTTAAAGCTTTAATAAATAGATTGGTTTCTTCAAATTTCCTTCTTCTTCTGAAAAATGAACAAATATAATTAGAGTAAGTATCCATCGAGTAAATTAACTGCTCCATTAAAATTCTAAATATATACTTCTTCTTCTTTCTCTTAGCACAACAGCCCCTCTCGGGCCTTCGCTTCCTGCAAACAGCGCCTCCAATTGTCTCGATCCATTGACCGCGTCCTTCAATTCCGAAATCCGAGCTGTCTTCGACCGAGTCAGCCCAGCATTTCCTCAGTTTCCCCACTGGCCCCCTGCCATCAGTTCTCCAAACGAATACCTTTTTGGGTATCCGTTGTTCGTTCATACGATTGCAGCTTCGGCAGTCTCACAATCGTTGATACCCCTGGTTCGTCAAAAATGTCATACAGCTCATGGTTGTATCGAATTCACCATTGATCCCCATCTAGCTTCGCTCCAATTATTCGCCTCAGGACCCGTCACTCAAAGGGGTTCAATATATTTGCGGATGCTTGGGTTAGAGTCCAGGTTTTACACCTATAGCATATTACAGGTCTTATCGCAGATTTGTATACTTGAAGCATTGTTTTCCTGTGTATGCAGCTGGTCTTTAAAATCGTCAATACTGAATAAAATATTTTATTTACGAGCTGTACTCTTCGGCGTATTTCGTCTCTTTCATTGCCCGTTTTCGTTATTTTGGCAATTAAATGCACAAATTCGCTAAGATTCTTGATACTGTATTCGCCAAAGTATGATATTTTGTGTATTTGAGGTATCTTTCCTCAACTGCATCATGAGCTTTGTTTTATTTTCATTAATTTGCAGCCCTACTAATTTTGCTTCACTGTCGAGTTTCAGGAAAAGTTCTTTGGCAGTTGTTAATGACCGTGACAGAATGTTGATGTCATCCGCATAGGCTACTACTTGGCTCGACTTGTATAGCAATGCACTTCATGTATCAACAGGTAGCTTCCTTATGACGTACTTTAGAGCCAAATTGAATAGCAATGAGGCCAGCCCATTTCCCTGCTTTAGTCCGATATTTGTGTCAAGGGCATCGGTGAGTTGGTTATTGATGCAGATTTGGGAGGTTGTTGACGTCATTGTCATTTTGGTAAGACGGACTAATTTGGCTGGGATGTCAAAGCAAAGCATTACTTGGTACATTACGTTACGATCACTACTGTCGTATGCTTGCTTGAAGTCAACGAAAATTTGGTGTGCGCCTAAGTTGAGCACCCAACATATTTCAAGTACCTGCTTGACAGTGAACAAATGGTCTATTGTCAATCTACTTGCTCTAAAATCACATTGTTACTCCCCAATAATACTGTTGGCGTATGAAACGATTTTATTTTCTAAGATTTTTGAAAATATTTTGTACACCGTACAAAGTAGTGATTTGCCTCTTTAATTTTTGTACTGTAGCTTGTCACCTTTTTTGTGGATAGGGAATATAATTGATTGGCTCCACTCTTTTGGTATATGTATTGTTGCCAAATGTACTAGATGACTTTGTTAATAGCTTGATAAACACTACTGCCACCATATTTGATGAGCCCTATTGGAATCCCATCAATGCCCGGCGCTTTATTATTCTTTTGGGCTTTCATGATAGAACAAACTTCATCCAGAGTTGGTGGGGCCAATGGAAGCTCTCGGCAGACATCTATTGGCTCCGAGGTACTGGAGCTGTGCAGAGGATTAAGGAGGTTCTTGAAATATCCGTAATCTTCGTTGCATCCGCGATGATATTGCCGATGTCATCACGCCAAAGCGTGGTTTTGGGCTGATAACCACGTTTCAGGCTTTTCACTACTTTGTATGCTTGTCTTGTGTTGTTGCTCGCTAAACTTACATCTTTGCTTCTCAGTTGGTCGTCAAAGTATTTTCTTTTCTTAATATACTTATGTAGGCATAAACGGCAAATAAACGGAAACCCTTTTACTGATCTAATTGGCAAGTATAAAGTAGCAGGTAAGTATTATACAGGGATACCCTTCTCTCTACCCGGGTTCCTTGAAGTGTTTATAGTATACACATGTTATCAAGCTCCCAGTTCGTGCCAGGATACATAAGGTATGCTGGTATGCACCAAAATTGGCACAACCGGTAGGATATCGGTTTTGCAAACTCTACAATGTAGCGCATTGTGCAGCAAAATTAAATGGGCTGTAAATCTTTCACCCCAGCGGATATCCGAAACCCCTCATTTCCTGTACGATACAACTGCTACTTACACTGTCGTTGAAACTAGATCAGTATTTTCAGATTAAAAAAATCAATCTCATTGATCATCTAAATAACAAAGCTATAATATTCATTTCCATAATTTATGCAGTAAAATTCAACAATATGCCAAAATCTAATCATGTCGATTTTAAAATCAATCAAGTAAACTTCCAAACGATTTAAACTTAAATTAAGGTACAACTTATCAAAGATATAAAGTTTCAGTTGATTAACATCCAAAACAATAAATATTACAAGCAAACATTAAGCAGAACCAATCAAAACGAAAACATAAAGAACGATTAAACAAACGCGTGTCCATCGTTATGTCAACATAACACCTTTTATCGCTCAAACAACTGAAACAACAATAATAACAATACCACGCACCCACATGAATATTCAGGTCTTATTTTCTAAATTAATCTAGCATTTGAATAATTTCCTGAGAGCGTTTAATGAAATCAAGTGAGCGGTACAATCTCAAGTCGCTACTCGCTTATGTTTCATAAATTGATTATACACAAAAATATGCATTTGATGAAATAAACTAATGAGTAGACATTTGGACAATAATTTTTAATGCAATCAAATTAAAGTACAAATAAATAAACCAATCACGTGAAATGAATATAAAATTTACATAGAAGAGAAAATTTTTCAATCCAAATGCCAAACAAGAAACTAAAATAATTTTAAGTTTCACTGGAATTATCCAAGAGTAGGAACTGTGAAACAAACGACTTTCAATTATTAATATATAACCCAAAACAACATAGGCCAACTCAATGCGAAAAATTTAGCCTTAAACCAATCGTCTCTTTCAAGTCACGCTCTTTTTTGCCCGCTAATAACGAAATATGAATTCAGCCCTCTATTTGCAATTTCATAGTATTAGCAGTGATAAAAAGGAAACTAGTGGCAGTCAAGCTGATAAATCCCGGCAAGCTTTTATAAATAAATAGGAAATCTCAATGGGCTCTTTCACACGGGAATGGTAAAAAACCATATCCAAACAGGTTTCGCGCTTACGCCCTTATGTTTACACGTTGCATAGTTCAGCCAACCTATTTTTGTATACGATACACGTCTTGCGAGTGTATGTGTCAAAAGGATCATTTGATCGTTAAACGTCGTGCGGACAACATGAAAGCGAAGACAGAGAGATAAGCGATTGAGAATTGATGTTTTAGCCTTGAATTGTGCACGAGGTAACAAAAACTGGAATGAAAAATGTATTTTATAATTGTTAAAGTTTGTCAATTCAAACTTCATTGGATTTATTAGAACCTCCGTGTTTTTCCGCTTTCTGAAAAATAAATTCCAAATTTGAATATCCTTTTTAGTCGCATATTTTTCTTGTTGTGTTGTCAACTGGCTTATTATAATGTGATTCTATGAAGATTATGCGTACTGTTAATTTTCTATGGATTTACAATAGGCAATTTAACTTTATTGGAATCGTGACATTAGTCGTGTTGTTTCCTGAAATTGAACATGGCCTCCGCTTTTATAAATTTATTAAATAACGCGTAGCTTCGCACATCCACGCATCCATTTTTGCACGCAAATTAAAGAAAGGCAATCGTTTCATGGCGACTTCCTTCTTCATCGAATGTTCAATTCGGAATGATTACCGGCGTTTGTATAAAATTTCCCCCACCAAATGATCAACAAAATGCGTTTGTGTATGTGCGTTACGCTGGTTCACCCTAAAAAATGTTGGCTTGTTTTTACCATCAGGTCCCCTCAATGCCTCTCACTCTTCTTGCCCATATAACCTGTTTAACGCTCACTTTTAACGCTGCGTCTGAAAAAGCCCAATAAGTTGAGTGGTCCCCAAAAACCCACTGTCGTCAGCCACAAATGTGGACCCTTCAAACCAAAACTATCGACAGCCACTCAGCCTTTAGTCTAAGCAAAAAAAAAAACAAGTTGAGTAAGCAGGAGAGTGCTCCTACCAGAAGGTCTTTGTAAACATTCTAAGGTTAGAAACAAGTTTCCTGATAGCGTTAATCGATAACTTGAATTATTCATCCAATACTTGTATGTGAAATCGTTCAAATTTATAGAAAAGATGCAGTTTATTTGATAAGCACAGTGCAGCCGCCATTTTTTGGTACATTTTGCCTTCCCCTGGATCCCTTTATTCATAAAATGATTTTTTTAAATTCAGATTCTAAAAGTTAGACGGACGCACAGGACGCAAAACTAGTAGGTCTTTGTGAAAAATTCTTTTACAAAGACATAAAAAAGATAGCTTCTGAGCTGTTGATCGGAAACCATCAGCAGACATTCTATTCTGACGTCTAAGTTACATGATTACAATAGTCTCTGAGCCATCGACCGAAGCTGTCGGTGGACACGCTATTTTTAGTTAAAAGTCGGTAAGGAAACCGACAATAGCCTCTGAGCCATCAACCGAAGCTATCGGTGGACACGCTATTTTTAATTGCAAGCCGGTAAGGAAATCGACAAAAGCTTCTGAGCTTTGGACCCTAGTTGCCAGCGGACAAGCTATTTTTAGTTGTGCCACTATAGAAATAAATAAAAGCCTCTGAGCTACCCGACTTCAACTGTCGGCAGACACGCTACATTTAATATTAAGTCGATAAACGAACCAATCGGAGCCTCTGTGCTGTTGAACTAAAATGGTTTTCAGACACGCGTTCGCTAACTACTAAATAACTCACCAATGAACCCCCCTGTGTAAAACACAAAAAATTTTTAAAACCCACCCATTTACCACCCTTCCACTTTGCACGTAACCTCGAGATCAACGATTTTTACAAACGACTAATGAAGTGACCTCGCACGGCACTGTACTGTCTTCCAGCAAAGTCTGGTACAGCGTTATGCTAAACCAAACAGACCCTCACTAGCCAGAAATTTGACGGAACATATAGGGTCTTAAATGAAGGACGAAACTATATGCTCCCATGCCCAACATATAGTGATAGCTTTGTTTCGACCTTATTTTATAATTATCCTCCTCGCAAGATATTTTTAACTTAACAGTTTGCTGAAATCATTCAAAGTTTATATCATAACTTTCAAGCTTAAGATCTTTCCTTCTAATGTTATTTCCTCAATAACATTCAAAATAACACGTAGTCTTCGATTTATCAATAATCGGCAGCTATTTACACATATTCAAAAGACAGAGCGGTATAATTCAAATAAAGTTCCCTTTGTACTATCTCATATGAATACACGAGTGTGCAATAGACAATTTCAACCAATCAAATAACGATTTAACGCATATACCTTAAAAGCTACATAGTCCCGTAGTAAGTCCTACCCGCCACAAACTCCATTAAGCTAACCTACGAGTAATAAGAAGCATAAAACCTTCATTGCAATTATCCGCCAACCACAAATTAGCATGTATAATGTACATATGAGTAGCATTCCAAGCAATTGGCGCATGTGAAAGCTATGAAAAAAAACTTCAAATAATATACTCATTTGTTACTGCAGAGACAAAGCTTTTCTCCGTATCATCTTATCTTCAAAGCTCATTAAGCACCTTCATGTAAATTATCAATCTTTGTTTCCCACTAACAACATTAACGATGCACATTAAGAGAAAAGCTTAAGTCCCACACTCATTACCCCACACTCCATAAAACCAAATAAGCTTCAGCAATGAAGCAACAACAACGACTCGCAAGCCACATCGATAAAAGCTGTTCTCTTGCAAAATTTCTCCCGAAGCTAATAATTCTCGAACAAAAACGATCGTATCGACCTTACATTCCCCACGTATGGACAATTTAACTGGGTTGTTCCCAAAACAAAAGAGCATGTAGAGATTCATATAACAACAAAATTTCCCTACTAACCTATTAACATAACGTATTAATTGCAAAGTACATAACCAAAAGCTTATATAGCAAGCTTTACGTCATAGTCAATGGAAATTTAATTATGAAGAAAAATGGAACGAATAAAGGAGTTTATTTTCAAATTTAAAATCATAGAAAGTCTTGAAATATGTAAAAGGAAAAATTTCATAGAGTAAAGTTAAAACAAAAATTTTTTTATTTTTGTTTGTTTTGGAAAAATGATTGTTGCTACAAACCATCAATAAAACAAAAGTCTGAAGACGGAAAAACAAACAAAAATTGGTGTAACGAAGCTAACGAACTTCATACATAATACGGTTTAAATCTTGAAAGAAATCTGAACAAAGATGAAAGGAAATGTATGTAACAATAAAAGGAAAAGAACGAATAAAGCTAAAAAAAATTTGTGTGATTTAAATAACACATAGTAGTAAATAGAAAAATAAGCATAAAAAACAAACGTTCTAAGAGAAAGCTTTCCATGGAATATGACAAAAATCAATAAACTCAAAATAAAAACAAAAAACATACAGGGTGCGTACGGTATTTGAGGACATGCATTTCAGATAAGAAATGGCGGACTACAACATCATTCAAGTAATGAAGAGACATGCTGTCATCGTCGCTATATGTGCGAACCATACAGATTTAGAGATCTCTAATTTTCTTAATTGCGCCCGTTCATTCGTGCATAAGGTTCGCCGTGAATTGGAAGCATCAGGAGACGATACAGAATCGGTTGCAAAACGCAAAAAGCACAAACAACGTTTTGACGCTGTCCGATCTGCAGAATTTTTAGAGCAAGTGCAAGCGATCATAGACGAGGACCCTTCAAAATCAATTAGGGTCCTTGCGAGTGAGCTTCATGTTTCCGAGCGCCTTATTCTAGAGTTGTCCACGAAGACCGTTGGTATAAGTCTTACGTGATGCGCAGAGGACAGTTCATGTCGGAACGAACAGGGAACAGTTCACTGGTCAAAACGTCTTTTGGACGAAATCAAACACCCTGAGATGCCCAAAATGTTATTGTTTTTTTCCGACGAAAAAAATGTTGACCAAGATCAAAATACCAATCGTAGAAATGACCGATGGCTATGTTCACATCCTACAGAAGTTCCTGTTCTTATGCTTACAAAATTTCCAGCTACTGTTATGGTTTTAGGTATTGTCAGCAACGAAGAACATGTTATGCCACAACACATTTTCATTCAAGGACTTCGAGTGAACTCTGCTGCATACATTGAGGTTTTGGAGACGGTAGTGAAACCCTGGATAAGCAATGTAAGCAGAGGCAGAACAAACATTTTTCAACAAGACTCTGCTCCCTCACATAAAGCGATGGCGACACAAGATTGGATGGCCGAAAATTTTCATGACCATATAACGACGAACCTATGGCCACCTAGCTCCCCAAACCTTAATCCTTTGGATTATTACGTATGGGGAGTAGTTGAGCGTGAGACCAATAAGCGTCCTCATAATACCACTTTTTCGCTGAAGACTGCTATTAATGCCGTTATGTTCAATATGGACAAGGAGCATTTGATTCGGGCATGTAATCGTTTCCGGACCCGGATCCAAGAGGTTATTGCTGCTAATGGCGATTTTATTGAATAACTTTAAAGCCATATATTAATTTATGTTGTATAAAATATTGTATAAAAAATTCGTGATATTTCATTAAATTTTGTTAAAAATACAAGCTAATTAATTTTACTCATAAGTTGTCCTCAAATAATGTACGTACCCTGTATTGTAGAAGACAAATTGGCGAAACAGTGTATAAATGTGAAATTAGCTAATCAAAAATTCATGCATATTAACTTTCTAAAATGTAAGTAGAAACAAGTTGGGTAGGCAGACCTACGCTCATGTCAGAAGGGTTTTGTACTCAACTTCCAAAGTGCAGTAACCAGCAACGAATGAAATTAAGAAACATGTAAAAGACGATTTTATTGGAGAAAATGTGAAATTTGTGGATCATACTATTTTTAACAAAGTTGAACGAATTTTGACTTCTGAGGTATTTGTTATTGTTATACCCATAAATATCTCCCTTGATAATTTTTTCAGATTTTAAAGATCACAGGTGTCCATTCGCGAGGGAGGAAACACATTTTTCATGTATTTCCCCCCTGTGCCCCCACTGAAGCAAAACTGTCAGCTTAATAACTGTTTTGAAAAGCTTTCATAAAGAACTTTCATTTGATACTCATATTGGCTACCTTTGGTGAGTTTTTTTTTCAGGGGCCAGTCCCCTGTACTGTAATCATCGATTCATGGCCTATTTTTTCGAATCCTAGAATGTTACAAAGCCCTTTTGCTAGGAGCTCTCTCCTGCCCCTTCGACTTGTTTTACATATGAGTATGAATTGTAGGTAGTCATCTTCAGTCATTCATTAAAGCATGCACCTTAAACGTTGAAGTAGCCGAAAAATAACTCTAAATTATTCAATCTTCGCATTTAAAACTGCCACTATTTTGTTTTACGATTACTGATACCACTTACTGAACCGGCTCTCAAAGATATTCAAGATATCTGTCATTCCTGAAATTTTCATGCAAATCCTAGCAAAGCTGTAGCGTCTAAGTCGGTAAAAAGCGCATGTTGTTCCATAACTATATGTTTCCATAGTAATACAGCGCATATTGTTCCATAGTAATACATGAAAATTCAAATCGCTATAACTTTGTTAAATACCATTCGATCTTTATGAAAATTTCAGGAAAGATTTATCTTATAAATGGTCATCTGTATGGTGAGTTTAAAGGGTACCGTTAAGATTTTGTTAAAGAAAATATAAAATCGATAAATCATACTATTACTAACAAAATTGAGCTAATTTCGACTTCTCATGTATTTGTTGTTGTTGTACTCATAAAGGCCTACATTCATGATTTTTTTCAGATTTTTCGGATAAAAGATGTCCAATCGCGAGGGGGGATACGCGAAAAGTTCGTACATTTCCCCTGCCCCCCTCGGTACCGAAAAGGCAATTTTAAGACTTGTTTTGAAAAGATCTCATTAAGACCCTTCTAATGATGAATTGTGAATTGGTGAATTTTTTTTTTGAGGTGTGACCTCCCTATACGGGGAGAACCCCCTTAAACCCCATTGAAAAATTTTTTCACCCTTGAACTTTCAAGAAATCACCACTTCTGACGTTTCTACAAAGTTGCATGGCTGTAGCCTCTATAGTTTCGGAGAAAAAGTGCTGTGACGTACGGACGGACGGACAGACGGACACAGGTCGTGATTGCAATAGGGTTTTGTATTTTAGTACAAAACCCTAATTCTGAAAAAACTACGTCATCATGATTCAATAAGAAAAAACAAATATTGTGAAAAGAATTGAATATTGAAAGGAGCATAGTATAACTTTTTATGAAACAATAAGCAAAGAAAAAAAAAGTAAATTCGATTAAATTCGAAAGAAGTAGTAATTTTTATATCAACATTTCAAGTTTACCAATTAAAACAATGAAGCGAAAATGAACATCTTTCACGACAAGGCTCTTCAAGCCAGTCGTGAATCTTCTTTTCGATGAGGAGGCAATTTCGCGGGAGCCGCAGTCCAAATATTACTCAGTCCTTCATCATTTTAGTTAGTAAGCAATTAAGTCAGCATGGTTATGATATAAAAGAAAATTATCGAAGCAAGAAAATCGAAAAGTATTTCTCCATTCACTGGCTCAAGGCGTGCACCCGAGCTTATTCTATCCCAAGGCACTTAGCCCGGGATAAGTGAATTGAGAATACCTTCAACTGCATACTCAAGGCATCCGCCCGAGTATAAGCGCCCCAAGGCAGTTATGCCCAGGGCCTGCCATTGAACTAATAATTGATTGATTCTGACTGCATACTCAAGGCATTAGCCCGAGTATTAGCGTCCCAAGGCTTTCCACCTGGGGACCTGCGTGCTCGAGGCGTCAGCCCAAGTAACTGTTAAAGCTTTAATAAATAGACTGGTTTCTTCGAATTTTCTTTTTCTTCTGAAAAACTAACAAATATAATTAAAGCAAACATAAATCATTTACTCGATTTATAACTGCGTGCTCAAGGCGTCAGCCCGAGTAACAGTTAAAGCTTTAATAAATAGATTGGTTTCTTCGAATTTCCTTTTTCTTCTGATAAACTAACAAATATAATTAAAGGAAACATAAATCGAGTAAATTAATCGCTCCATTAATATTCTAAATATAGACTTATGTGGGCATAAGTCCGCAATATCTTGTCCTGTTATAAATTAATCAGCTACGAAAAATTCATTGTAATTGTATAACCAAACAAAGAAGGAAATTAAACTTAACTCATTAAATAAACGAAAATCTTTTCACTGATCTAATTGACAAATATAAAGTAGCAGATAAGTGTTATACAGGAATATCTCTCTCTTCCCGGGAGCCTTCATGTGTATATACGATACACATCATATCAAGCTCCCAGTTCATGCCAGTATACATAGGGTATGCTGGTATGCAACATCTTAGAGTCATTGAAAATATGGACCATTGGATAGAAGTATGCCGCCATAGCCGTGGCGAGATTTTGGGCGATATTTTATTTGACACATAATTGTTATAGATCTTTCTATTATAATAAAAAATATTAACATAATACTCTGAAAACTTTTTGTTTTATTTACTTTTAACATTGTGCGTTTTGGTTGGACCACCCTTTACATACTATTGGCGAAGCCTCCACACATCGATGAAGCAAAGTGGCCTTGATCAGCATTCCAGGATAAGCCAAGTAAACCAGTATCACAACCATTAGGGTTAACAAACGATGTAGACCCACATTGTAACCCGGAGGCACTCCCATCTGAGTAGACTACTCGTACGCCTGCTCGACATAAAGATGCTCAGGAAGAAAGACGTTCACGAAGCCAACCTGACCGAGAAAGAAGGCAACCTGATCGACTGACGTACCGATAGAGTTAAAAAAAATGTATTTTGCAATTGAATTAAAATTGCGAAGGATATTGTGTATTATTTACACACCCACACGTGTAAAGATCATTGTATCACCATTGCGTTCTATACTGAATAAAATAGTCAGTTGATCATTGACAGTCTAAGTAAATAGTTCGTACCTTGTTCAAACATAAAAGTGTTGACAGCCAAATTGACCGGGTGAAAAATAATTTAGTTCTTTTGCTTAGGACACTAGTATTCTCTAAACAAAATGTATTGAACATTCTATGAAGGAAGTCATTTAGAATTTCATAGTTTACTATTGCATGAGTACTTGCATAAATAGTAGTATGGATATTAATGTACAGTAAATAAGTATATGTAACATATTTATGCAGTTATGTTGATATTCTTAGCAATGTTGATTCAAACAAATTTAATAAGAAAGTTTCAAAGCTTCTTTATCCTGCCTCGAGAGAGTCTCATTGCATTTTCAGAAGAATTTTCTTTCCAGTTGAATACAAAACAGTCAATTGACTTTAAGCTTTTCTAGTCTACGGGTTGCGTTGTGTGCGTTGAGCAGAGTAACTAATCGAATGAAACTTTTCGAGAGAAACAGTCAAATATTTGTTGGTTCTATTTTTTGCAATCGTACAATGCATTTTCTGGAAGCTAAGAAAAATATTCATAGCATCTTAGCTTCCTGTGGAAGTAGTAAAATGATTTCTCTTGGGAACGAAGCATTATCTTATATCTTAAAAGAAATAATAAACAAGTTGGGTAAACAGACCTACGGTCATGTCAGAAGGGTTTTGTATTCAATTTACAAGATGCAGTCACCAGATCGAATAAAATCAAGAAACGATTTTATTCGAGAAAATATGAAATTCGAAGATCATACTATTATTAACAAAGTTGAACGAATTTCATGTTCTGAGATTTTTGTTGTTGTTATACTCATAAATATCTCCCTTGATAATTATTTCAGATATCCATTCGCTAGGGGGGAAACACATTTTTCATGTATTTCCCCCCTGTGCCTCCACTGAAGCAAAAACTGACAGTTTAACAACTGTTTTGAAAAGCTCCCATGAAAACTTTCATTTCATACTCATACCGGCTACGTTTGATGAATTTTTATTTTCAGGAGCCACTTTCCTGTACTGTTATCATCGATTCATGGCCAATTTTTTCGAATCCTAGAATGGTTACAAAGCCCTTTTGCTAGGAGCTCTCTCCCGCCTCCTTGACATGCTTCGCTTATGAGTATTAATTGTAGGTACTCATCTTCAGTCATTCATTAAATTGAATCAAGTGTTCAAAGCATGCACCTTAAACGTTGAAATTGGGAAAAAATAACTCAAAATTATTCAATCTTCGCATTTAAAACAGCCACTATTTTGTTTTACGATTACTGATACCACTAGCTGAACCGATTCTCAAAGGTGTACATGACACCTATCATTCCTGAAATTTTCATGCAAATCCTATCAAAACTGTAGTGTCTGAGTCGGTAAAAAGCGCAAGTTGTTCCATAGCCATATGTTGCCATAATAATAAATGCAGCGCATATTGTTCCATAGTAGTACAGGAAAATTCAAGCCGCTATAACTTCACTAAATATGATTCAATCTTTATGAAACTTTCAGGATAGATCAACCTTATGAATAGTCATCTATGTACTGAATTTCATTGAATTTGAGGGTACCGTTAAGATTTTATTCAAGAAAACATAAAATCGATAAATCATACTATTACTAACAAAGTTGAGTGAATTGCGACTTCTAACGTATTTGTTGTTGTTGTACTCACCAAGGCCTACATTCCAGATTTTTTTCAGATTTTTCGGATCACAGGTGTCCAAACGCGAGGGGGGGGGGGACACAAATTTTTCGTGTATTTCCCCTCCCTGTGCGCCCCTCGAAGCAAACTGTGCCAAACAAAGACCTGTTTTGAAAAGTTCTCATCAAGACCTTTCATTTGATACCCATATCGGCCACCTTCAATGAAATTTTTTTTTCGGGGGGTCACTCCCCTATATGGGGAGACCCCCCTTAAATACCTTATAAAAATTTTTTTGTATTCGGACTTTGAAGAGAACACCACTTTACACCTACATACAAAATTTGATGTTTCTAGCTTAAGTAGTTTCCGAGGAAAACTGCTGTGACACACGGACGGACGGACGGACGGACGGACGGACAGACAGACGGACAGACGGACAGACAGGACGCGATTTTAGAAGGGTTTTGTAAAATTATTTTACAAAACCCTAAAAAGGATGCTCGTCTTGAGCCATTTGCTTTGTACGAGTACACCCGTTGTGAATTTCTAATATAAGATCGATATGTATGCAGTTTTAGATGGAAATGTTAAAATAAAAAATATCGGACTATGTGGTTGTTCTCAACCATCAAAATATAATTTTACCATTTTAAAACATTGTAATGCGTAACTTCAACATTAAATAAGTTTAAATTGCTGTAAAAAGCATTCTGTAATTATCTTCATTAGAAACGATTCAAGACTAAATGTAATATGCATTTAAAAACCATTTAAAAAAACTAAACCATTCCGCGACTCATAGTGATTCAATTTTATTTTTATTCCAGATGAAATTAACAATTCGTCGTTGCTGGCTTCCTAAATTATAGACCATCTTCCTTCCACATCACAAAATCGAAATCATGAAACCACCGACAACGTGACTTCATTCTGACATCTTTAATTTCCCGATTCGGAAAGGACGAGGGGGAGATCCTAGACAATGTACCCGAGCTGGCTAATAAACTTAATTATCATTTGGCAATGGACGTCACTAAGTGGTGGTGTAAGAACAGGATGTGGACATGAGAGTGTCCAGGAGCTAATTAAGACAAGTCCCATAATTTTTAGAGCCTTGGGCGCTCGAATTTTTGCTGACTTAGATTTTCGTCCATTGCCATTACTATCACCACCGCCCAACAGGAAAGAAATAGAGAAGAATGTTGACAATAAAAATTCTAATAATAATAATGCTACAGCGACAACAAGAATAGCATCATCCTTGCCATTAGATTCCTCGTCATCATCATTATCATTAACAGCATCAGCCTCATCAATGTTAATCACATTAACACCCACCACAATCTATAAAGGAGCATCACTTTTGAAAGTTGCACCGACAATAGATGGAGGTGAATACTATCACTATGATGGGTAAGTGTTTCTTGCGTTTACTGTGTCAATTGTGGTTAAGTACTTGCTAATTGCGCGTGGTTTGTGCGATATTGCCATCAATATTTTGGAGTGACTTCAATCGTACATACTAAGAACGGCGATAACTCTAAAGTCAGTGCGCTATTTGAATAAACTTAAACGTTTAGTTTGTTTTTCAACGCTTTATTTTATTTTGTAATTATATGTTCAATATTAAATATTCCCCTGATTCAACACACCCCGTCTGACGATTCCTAACATTCAGCAATGAGGGCATTTGGACGAAGGACATCTTTTGCCCCGTATCCAAAACAGAAGACACGCTGGACTACTTGAGGGTAATACCGGTAGGTATGTCCTAGGTCTAGGCAATTCTAGCAAACGTTGAATTCATACCCTGACCGCGGAGGGGTTAAATTACAAGCTTGGGCAGCGGCTGGTGACATTTTCACGTTTTCTTGCTCATCCATGTGACATTTGGGGTCAGCGGAGGCCCTAGTTCTGCTATTTTGGATTGCAGCGGGCTTCTAATTAATTTTTATTTCAGCTTAGGTTAGGTACTAAAATTCATATATTTATTTACTTTCCTGTCTGTCTGCTATTTAATTTCTCATTTATTTTTATTGAATCGTTTGTTAGTCCGTCAGTGATCTATCAAATCATTTATTTTATTCAAATTGTCTGTATTTTCTGTCTACTAGTTACTGATTTCGCTGGTTTCGTCGATGTGTCCATCCGGTAATTGTTATTTGATTTATTGACTTTTCTATTTGGTTATCAAATGTTTATTATATATTAATTATGACATTACATAACGCCTCTGAATTATATTTCTTTCCACCAATGCACAAGTGGAGGGTCACTTTTGATGGTTCTTCTGTTGGTTTAGATGTTGAGCAATTATTGTTCAGAGCTGCTACCTTGGCAAGAAATTACCACATTAATTTGAAGAAATTGGCATCTTGTCTCCACATCCTTCTGAAAGGATCTGCAGAGGAATGGTAAGGGTTATTCCCCCAGCTCAACCCTAATTTTACGTGGCCTAATTTGGAAGCATGTAACGTTGAAGGAGCGTTGCGGATCATATTGGACCGATGTAGATGTGCGGTGAGCCATCAATGTGCGTTGCCAGATGAATCTTGCCGTGAGTTTCATGGCTCCATAATAGAGATAGCTTTGCGTCTCAAAAATCGGTTATCCGATTTTGACTTGCAGACCATCCTTTTGCAGAAGATGGACGAACAAATGAGGAATCATTTGTCAGGCTAGGAAGTCATATTGCTAATAGAGTTCATCGCGGCACTCGTGTAGAAGTTGTGTTGTATCTTTCAGGTAAACCATCGCAGTAGGCATCCTCCCAACATCGATGCTGTTGATAAGTTGGAGAATGTCTGGTGTGATTCTCAACCATGCATGCCTTCATATTGGCCTACAAGTGAGATCCCTTCTTCCTTCCCGAAACATTATCACCCGGAGAATAACCAGATACCAAACTAGTGCACATCCACAAGTTTCTCCGCTTTACCGCATATGTCTGATATACCACCGTTGTCTGGCGATGTGATCACCCTGAGCAATAAACCGGACTATGTCGAAAGTAATGAAATGGCGGGTAATGATCGAGGTCCACCCGCATGTTCTAGAGCACGTCCCTTTCAAGATCGCTTTTGGAGATCCTGGAGGTTTTTCTTCACTAGGAGTCTCTTATTTTTATTTTATTTTATTTTTTATTTTTACAAAACAAACCTAACAGGCCAGAGGCCCACTTACAAGGTTTAAAATCAAAAAATATAAACAGAGTAACAAAAGACAAAAGAAAGATATAGAAAAATTCAGAACGTAAACTAATATGAAAGATAGCAAAATAGAAAAAAAAAATTTGAGTTTTAGAAAGAATTACATGTTAAGAATTTTAGATTTAAGTAACGATTTAAAAATGAAAATTGAATGAGGAAATGAACCAAGTTCCAGATTATTATGCACTCTGGGAAGACGCACCATGGCTGAGTGATAATAAATGTCAGTTCGTGCGAAAGGAGTAATTAGTAACTGACTGGTGCGAGTATTCCTAACAGGGATCCGCCATTGAATATTATTTGCTAGCCGCGAATTAACCAGACGATGATGAAGTTTAAATAGAAAACATTCATCTAAATAAATACGACGAGAACACAAGGTGGGTAAATTAAGAATGTAGAGTCGATCAGGATAGGAATGATAAGGAAAATTGAATTTATAAAACAAAAATTTAGTAAATCTCCTCTGGACAGTCTCAAGAGAAGAAATAAGATAATCTTGGTGAGGCGTGTCTATTTGAAATCAATTATTGCAACTCCTGGCGACAATAGACCCTTTGCAGAAATTTTCGTCAAAGGTCTTAAATTGACGGGCTTGCATGATAGCGGAGCTAGTGTCAGTATCCTCGGAGCTGGACCCTTGAACTTACTGCCTAACTTGAGCTTGCATATGCAATTTATGCTTGCGCATATTCAGACTGCATTAGGTTATAAGGATTCAGTTTTGTGATATGTCACTACATTAGTGCGATTTAATCACAACACCAAGTTATTGAGGTTCCTGGTGGTCCCTTCTTTGACACACGCAATTTATCTTAAAATTGACTTCTGGGATCTCTTCAAAATAGCACCAATTCAGATCGGTGCTATCGAAGCAACTACTGAGCCTCCGAGCCCTAAATCTAACTGTTGTCACCAAAAGATCAGCAACGACTGGACTTTGTCAAACAATAGTTTCCATCGTATAATGCGTAGTGCTTGTGTGGAACCAGCATCGTATCTCATCACATTGACACTGGTTCTGCTTTACCGACTAAGCAGTGGCATTATGTGTTCTCACCCCTTATACAGGAACTGTTGTATAATGAACTTGATCGTATGGCTTGACTCTAGACGCCTCAACGAGGTGACCGTTAAGGATGCCTATATGTTGCCACTAGTTGAAAGTCTATTGCCACGGCTGCAGAGCGTCAGTTTCATTACAAGCTTGGACCTAAAGGATGCCTTTTGGCAAGCCCTGTTCGATGAAACAAGTAATGAAAAAACGGCCTTTATTGTTCTTGGCAGGCCCTTTTACCATTTGGGGGTCATACCAATTGGTTTATGTAATGCTCCCCAAATGATTTATTGGTTGATGCATGAAGCAATACCCCATGAGCAGCAGGACAAGGAATTTGTTAACGTAGATGACCTGCTTGTTATGAGTTCAACATTTGATGAGCACTTGGAGCTCCTGAGTACTCTTACGAAACTGCTCAGGAACCTAACTTGACCATTAATGTTGAAAAGAGCAAGTTCATCAAGAAGAAAATCAAATATCTTGGCTTCGTAGTGAAAGTCATAGTTGTCTTTCCTGCACCCTAAACGGCCAAAGACGTGAGACAAAAAATCAAAATCGGAAAATACCCAAATATTTATGTTTCTGGGCTACTACACTAAGTTAGTGTAGCTCAAGCTCATGGCTAAAACCACTGTGGAATCAGTCGTGTGATATTTGAAGCGCAAAATGTTTTTGACCTTTGGAGCTCCTGAATTGTTTCACTTGGACAACGGTGTACAGTTCGTCTCCAAGGCATTCGCTAAACTCATGATGACTTGGTCGGGTATGCGGATAATGTTGCGGCTCTGGTCGCTGGACGCACCGTTGAATAGGCGCAACTTAGGCTAGGTATGCTAATGCGTCGAGTGAGGGATTGGATGACTGATCACGGACTCAGTTTAGCACAGGAGAAAACCAAAGTGGTCATCTTGACGAAAAAGAGAATCCCTAGAGAGCATGAACGCATAAGCTGAAGGTTACAGGTTCAAAGCTCTTTGGGAGCAACGTGATTTAGTTCAGGGGATTTTTCGGACAGACTACGAGTGTTCACTCAGTGGTGATATGTACTACTGATTTAATCAGATCATATCATAGCTGAGCAGGCACACGGGAGCATGGTACTGATCAAATCAACTTCCGAAAAAATCAATACGGTCATGAAAATGAGATACTCTAACTATCTCTAAGCGAAGCCCCGAGAGGGGCTGTAGTGCTACAAAGAAGAAGAAAGAGAGTAAGGATAATCAGTATTAGAGATACATGAATCAAATCGAAGCCATCGGTGAAGGACCTGGGGCTACTGATCAACTCGAAGATGACTTTCTCTGAGCAAATCAGGGCAACGGCTGAGAAGGCTGCTACGGGAGTATCGGCTCTGAGTCGACTTATGGCCAACATAGGGGGGCCCAGCCCGTCAAGGAGACGCCTCTTGATGAGTGCTGTAGGCTCAGTGCTACTGTATGCAGCAGAAATATGGAGCGACGCTCTCAGCAAGGAGGTATACCGAAAACGTTTGGCACAGGTACAGAGAAGAGGAGCACTGAGAATTGCATCTTCGTATCCGACAGTCTCTGATTCGACGGTGAAAGTTATTGCAGGTGTTATACACGTACCTGTTGCCCTCCTTGCTAGAGAGCACTGCGCTATTTATCTGCGCCGAAACGAGGATACAAGGGAGATGGCTGCCTGCGAGGAAAGACAGCGCTTGCTCAACGATTGGCAGCAGTCTTGGGTCAGTTGCACGAAAGGAAGATGGACTGCGCACCCCATCCTGGATGTGAGACCGGGGCTAAATTGAACGCATGGTGAGACTGACTTCTACTTGACACAGCTTTTGAGCAGGCATGGGTGTTTTCAGTCTTACCTGCACAAGATTGGTAAGTCACGGTCTCTCAATTGTCGGTTTCGCCCAGGAGAGGAGGACAATGCTTGCCACACATTTTTTGCGTTGGTCAGGCTGCAAAGGGAACACTACAGGGAGACGGAAGAGCTCATTTCGGATAATATAGTTGTGGTGATACTTGAATCGGTTGACAAATGGAACCAGGTGGCACAATACGCTCGGGCAGTCCTTAAATATAAAAGGGACTCAAAGCAGCCGGGGGCGCTAGGGTTGGGGGATCATTTTTCTGGCACTTCGTCGTCCCCTCTCCCCTCCCGCTAGGAAAGAGATCCACCAGCTTGAAGGCGCCTCACGGCGTAACAAAACGATTACTGGCCCGAAGTGGTGCGTCAAACGGTTTCAGGTTGGGTTCTCAGGTTGACAGGGGAGGTGTTTAGTGGGTAGTCCAGTTGCTTTCTTGCGAGCATGGGAGTTCCACACTCTGTGCATAAATAGCATTCACCTCCCTACCACAAAAAAAAACTCATGAATGACTATGGGGTGCAGCACTGCCTCACTCCATACCATTCACCGCCAGCAAATGGCTCGTAGAGGTCAAACCAGTCGTCATTGAGCACCATCAGGGTATACTCATATATAGGGCCTGATTATGGTGGGTAGAATGCGAATCTTTCAAAATTCTGAGTCTAGGAGATTTTCGTCTTATTTTCTCATGTTCGGATAACGCCCTATATAGCATGGCTTTGACTACGCCCTCCTTAGAAGCTGGAATGCTTTTGAGGATGGAGAAGTACAGTTGGGTGTGAACAGTGATCATGTGTCGGCTGTACAAGACCGCGTCCGTGCTAAGTTGGAAGAAGCCTGTCACAAAGGAGCTCAACGGTACAACCTTCAGGCTCACCCCTGTGAGCTAGTCTAGGGTCAGAAAGTTATCATACAGAATTTCGCTGTAATTAATGCAGCCGATCGACTTGCGGCTAAATTTGCTCCACTGTTTATTTCTGCAGTGGTTGGTCGCCCTGTTGGGCAAGTGTTATATTGGCTTGAAGGTGAGTACGGTAAGTTGCTTGAGACCTTTCACGCTAAGGACATTCGATCGAACTCCTAATTATCCTTGCTGACGTTCCTTTTTTGCCCAGCTGAATGAGATACTCAGGGCCTGGGCCTTCCCCACGATTGTTGCGAATTCTGGCGGTGCCGGCATTGCTTCTTTACTTTTAACGGTCGCCATTTTGTCGCAAGTTAACAAAAATCACACAAATGATGAATTCCCGAAAATATTTGCGTTATTGACCTTATTTGAAAATTTCAAGAAGATCAAATCAAAACTGCAGTGCCTGATTCAATGGAAAGTGCGTAAAATACCAAAATCATGGTTATTACAATTGGAGAAATTTCAAATGGCTCTAACTTCCGTGAATATCATTAGATTTTCATCAAACTTGCAGAGTTTTAGGAACTTATGTAAGAGTACTTAAAGATCGGGTTTCATTGAGTTTAAGCGTATCCATACGATTTTATAGGGGAAAATGTGAAATTTGATGTTCATAGTAGTTCATAATACTATGAACTGAGCTGAGTGAATTTGGCTTCTAAGGAATGTGTTGTTCTTGCCCTCATAAGTACATTTCTCCAGATTTTTGAGATCACGAGTGTCAAACCGCGAAGGGGGGAAGGGGGGACACAAATATTTTGTGTCTTTCCCCTTTCTGTGCGCCCTCTGAAGCAAAAAATACCAGTTTAAGACCTGTTTTGAAAAATTCTCATTGAGACCTTACATTTGATAATACCTTCGTTGAAATTTGTTTTCAGGGAGCCACTTCCCTATATAGGGGGCCTCCCTTAAGCACCTTTTAAAATTTTTTTTGTAAAGAAGCTTTCAAGATGGCACTACTTAACACCTATAAACAAAATTTTATGTTTGTAGCTTATACGGTTTGCGGGAAAAAGTGCTGTGACCCACAGACGGGTTGACGAACAGACAGGCGCGATTTTAGTTAAAAAAATAATCTTATCTTTCCCACTCACAAAATTTCATTTTCTACATTTTTCCAACAAAATCTCTTTCCATCCTTCCTATTAACAAAATCCCATGTTTCATTACTCTCTAACAAAATTTTATACATTAGTATACTAACAAAAATTCATTCCTGTCTCCCGACTAATAAAATTTCATAGCATTGCCCATTAAAACAACTATTAAAATGTCTTGCACAATTGGAGTTGCTTATTTCATGAGTGGGAGATTATCAGAAGGTAGCTCCGGTGCTAGTGCCGTGGACTCTCAATTGGGGTTTTGCTGGGACCCTAGGCTTAAGTTCCACCGGGCGCAGGGAAACTCTTTTTAATTTCGGTGAAATCAATTGTTTCCACATGTATGACGATTTGCATATAACTAAACGTTATCATGGTTATATGCAAATCGCCATATATGTGAATGGAAATTGTTGCATTTGTCGAAAGCAAAAAGATGTATAAGGAACGGAACCGAGGTGTATTGAACTTTGATTAAGTTACCTCAGTATGGTAGCGGTAATCAGCGTGAACTTTTTGGATTTAGAATTCGGGAAGAAAAGAGTTGATTTGAAATTCTTGGATAGAAAAGCTTTTGAGGTAGTTTTTGCTTGGTGACAACAAATTGGTGGAAGTGGAAAATTGACGACAAATTAGTGGCAGGAGTTTGAGGTGGAAAAAGAGAAAAAGAACAGTATGAACTAAAAAGACGATTCGCCACTGGATTTCAAGGAAAACTAAAACGATTCTTAGATCACGAGCATTGGTTCTTTTCAGGGTTTTGTAAAATAATTTTACAAAACCCTACTAAAATCGCGTCCTGTCTGTCCGTCTGTCTATCCGTCCGTCCGTCCGTCTGTGTGTCACAGCAGTTTTTCTCGGAAACTACTTAAGCTAAAAACATCAAATTTTATATGTAGGTGTAAAGTGGTGTTCTCTTCAAAGTTCAACTACAATAAAATTTTATAAGGTATTTAAGGGGGATCTCCCCGTATAGGGGAGTGACACCCCGAAAAAAAAACTTCATTGAAAGTAGCCGATATGGGTTTCAAATGAAAGGTCTTAATGAGAAATTTCCAAAACAGGTCTTAGTTTGGCAAAGTTCGCTTCGAGGGGCGCACAGGGAGGGGAAATACACGAAAAATTTGTGTCCCCCCCTCGCGATTGGACACCCGTGATCCGAAAAATCTGAAAAAATCAAGAATGTAGGCCTTGGTGAGTACAACAACAACAAATACGTTAGAAGTCGCAATTCACTCAACTTTGTTAGTAATAGTAAGATTTATCGATTTTATGTTTCCTTGAATAAAATCTTAATGGTCCCCTTAAATTCTATGAAATTCAGTACGCAGATGATTATTTATAAGATTGATCCTGAAAGTTTCATAAAGATTGAATCATATTTAGCGAAGTTATAGCGGTTTGAATTTTCCTGTACTACTATGGAACAATATGCGCTGCATTTATTATTATGGCAACATATGGCTATGGAACAACTTGCGCTTTTTACCGACTCAGACACTACAGTTTTGATAGGATTTGCATGAAAATTTCAGGAATGATAGGTGTCATGTACACCTTTGAGAATCGGTTCAGCTAGTGGTATCAGTAATCGTAAAACAAAATAGTGGCTGTTTTAAATGCGAAGATTGAATAATTTTGAGTTATTTTTTCCCAACTTCAACGTTTAAGGTGCATGCTTTGAACACTTGATTCAATTTAATGAATGACTGAAGTTGAGTACCTACAATTAATGCTCATAAGTGAAACAAGTCAAGGAGGTGGGAGAGAGCTCCTAGCAAAAGGGCTTTGTAACCATTCTAGGATTCGAAAAAATTGGCCATGAATCGATGATAACAGTACAGGAGAATAGTCCCTGAAAAAAAATTCATCATACGTAGCCGATATGAGTATGAAATGAACGTTTTTGCTTCAGTGGGGGCACAAGGGGGAAATACATGAAAAATGTGTTTCCTCCCTCGCGAATGGACATCTGAAATAATTATCAAGGGAGATATTTATGAGCATAACGAAAACCTCAGAAGTCGAAATTCGTTCAACTTTGTTAATAATAGTATGATCTTCGCATTTCATATTTTCTCCAATAAAATCATCTTTGACATGTATCTTGATTTGATTCGATCTGGTGACTGCATTTTGTAAATTGAATACAAAACCCTTCTGACATGAGCGTAGGTCTGTTTACCCAACTTGTTTTTCGGTAGTATTGGTAAGTTTATAGCGGGAGTAAATCAAGAACAAAAGAGTGTGCAGACAGAATTAAGACAATTCATCTTGCCGTAAATGAATACACAGTGTACCATTATCACTAAAAGACGATTAAATCGAATGTTTGGTACAAGGGCACAATATTTACAATTCAAGTCTCAAAACTCCTAGAAAAAGGAAAAAATATAAATAAAACAGTGAAGAAGTAAAAGTGAACTTAAAAGTTAACTGATCTTAATTTCTAAAGAAAATTGGTAGTGTTACTAAAGTGATCAGGTTTCCTGAACATAAATAATGGGTGTTTGACTGGGTGGACTCGCATGATCTCGAGGCACCATTACGCTGTTCATGGCTGGTAGGCTTTCATTGTTGAGATAATACATCTGTTCTCGAGTGAAAAAAAAGGAGAAAGAAAAACAAATATACTAAAATTTTATAAAATTTGAGCAATTGCCCCGTTCCGCTACTATTTGCAGAGCGCTCCGCAGCCGTACAAGGGTGAGTAATTAGGCAGTGTTTTTTTTTTCTCTTTCCTTCTTTACTTTTTTCTAATATAAACTAAACATCTGAATTTATTTTGGAATTATTTGATTATATTTGGTTTGATTTGATATTAATTCCGATTTGATATTGCCGTTTTTGAATTCAATTAATATTTTTAAAGGGGGCTACATTGAGTTGAATTTCTTATCTTATTATTTTCTTTGTTGAATTGTTATGTGCAAATTAAGTTTTGTTAAAATAAAGCGGCCCTGAATTTTTAGATATAATAATTTCTCATTTCTCGAAATGGCCCCCTCCTCTCTCGTTCTTTTCCTTTCGTGTTAAGGTTTTTATGTGTAGAGTAGCTCAGCACGAGCAGTAGGTGCCCCAGATGACCGCTAGCCGCCCTCAACATGCTTCCCTGGTTATGAACTCTACTGCTAAAAATTAATGTGTGCAACTGCGATGACTTCCGTAGTTTCGCCCTCGTTGGGCGCCATTCTGTTGCAACCACAGAAGTACCGCAGTTACAGGCATTAACTTTTAGCAAAGTGGTACATAACCTGGGGTGGTATGCTGCGCCCAGTGTGCTGCAAATCGTGTCCGAGCTATTATGAAGCCTATGAGGATCCATAATAGTCTCGTAGTCAGCATAAATGGAGAAATTTTGAGTGGAGTTTACCTTAAGGACACATTGTTATACGGGGTACTATGATGCTTGCCTCTGCTACTTGTGTTATCTATATTTTAACCCAACTTCCCACATTGATATGAATATTTCTATTAAAGTTGTATTCATCCTTAATCTATAATTATCATATTAAATCTTTTTATGAACGACGCACTGATAAGTTTCTTTTGTTGACGAGATTGATCGAGATTTGCTGTACGTCATCTTTGTATAACATTATTTTTATTTTCTCTGGATTTTCAGGGATTAGTTTTAATAATTATACTGGTAACCAGACGATCACATTTCATAATGCCAAACACGGCAAGATGCTCAGATGATTCTGGGTTGCCGCGTCTAACGCGGGGTCTAAATCACCTGACGCTATCACCACCACGTCTAGCAGAACATCCTACGTATTAAGGTGAAAACCACTCACCTCCTTCTCTGTTGGCATTGCATTCAGTTAGTCATGCGGTTCCTAGCCCGTCAACGCATAGTATGGAAATCTCCAGGCTAGCCAGTATTCATAGGCAAACGGCCAAGTGCCAAAGACAGCCTCCGTGATATTTTTTGGTGAACAAATGGACGGTGACTCTTGACAGTATCTCGCAAGGGTTGGATGCAGAGTGGTTTCTGTTCTAAGTGGAGACCCTAGCCCATCATTACGGATTGTTCTCAGAAACTCTGGCCATGGATTTTCATCTCCTTCTTAATGGACCTGCTATGGATAGGTATTGGACCTTCTAAAAAAGCTGCTCCATAATGTTATGGTCCTCTTTGGTTCAATTGTAAATTTCAAATTTCTAGTGAAGTGCTCAATCTCATTTCCGGCAAATTAAATTTAGTTATATATACATAAATGAAAGTATTGTGCTTTAATAAATTCAATCCGCTCACTAAATCAACTCGCAACTAAATCCTACAATATGGCGTACTGTGCTGCTAAAAATTGTATGGAAAAATTTAATAACATGCCATGCTACGGCTTCTGTGGCCTGCTGTTTTACGCTAAATGCGCCAATTTGTCTGACCCCACAGTAGGAACAGTATCTACTGGTTTTGCGAAGTATGTCAAAAATACATAATATCAGCGTACGTAACGAGGCTTAGGGTAGCCAAGGAAATAATTAGTTGTCTTTCCAATTCATTCCTAAAGCTTAATGATCAATTGGAAACAATGAAATCACCCAGATGGTAAGAATTGCTGATATTGAACAACCTGGAAAATCTCCAAAGTCAGCTGGTGACTAGAGACCTGAAATTTTGAATGAAAATATCGAAAAGGAGGAGCTCACTACAATACCGAATACGCCAATAGCTCCCCGTAACCAACCAGGCGAAAATTCACCTTTATTGACATCTACGAGGTCACAAATCATCACAAGAAGCCAAGCTTAAATACCTTCTCCTCAAATTGAGCAGTCTTCAACACCAGGCATTAGTTTTCCCTCTTGCAAACAAACATCTCAGCAGTTGCAGCCAATCACGTACGCTTCACATGCCGCAACTTCTATAAATGAACCTGATTTAGCTATTGATGTAAAAGAGGGTCTTCGTACTGTCGCTCCTCCACTGCAGCTATTTGTTTCGAGGCTAGCATATAAAACTACTGTCGAAATGTTAACTAAACATGTGAAGCGTAAACTTGGATCATCTTTTCCCATATCAGACTGTGTTAAGTTATTTAAAGAAACTCTTCCTCATCGTCAGGTCACTTCCTTCAAAATTAGTGAGCTAGCAGAATGTAGCGCTTTGTTAAATCAAAATTTGTGGCAGGATGGAGCTTTGGTCAAGCATTACAATCCTCCTAGAAGGCGAAATTTCCTGAGAACTTCACAACAAAAAATCAACGCATAACAGACACTAAAACTTTAAAAAATATTAACTTATATTATCAAAATGTAAGAGGCTTGCGGACCAAATTACATAGCCTTAGCGTTTCATACATTCTTGCAAAGGATAATATTATTTGCTTAACTGAGACTTAGTTGAGAAGTGATATACAAAGCTCGAAATTTTTCCCAAATCACATTGTCTATCGGAGGGACCGTGATTTTAATCTGACAAAGAAATCTGATGGTGGTGGAGTACTGATTGCTGTTGCTAAAGATCTTTCCAGTGAGCTTTGCCACAATTTTCATCCTCCAGACTTAACCGAGGACGTACTTGTCAAAGTCAATACTCTATCCGCCCCTTTGTTCATATTCTGCATCTATCTTCCCAGTAATTCTTCTTTTGACTCTTATGATTCACTATTTGACTCACTATCATCGTATTGTCTTTCGCTTCATCCCATTCAAGTATTATTATTTGTGGTGACTTCAATCTTCCTTCCATAGAATGGGACTTAGCATCATCTATTGATATATTGTCTTCTAATCGACAGTCTCTATTAGTATCGAATTTCCTTTCTCAATCTTCCCTTAACCAATTACATTACGTTCTAATTATACACAATCGGATGCTAGTTCCTGTAATGTCGAACATTGATACTGGGCATATTCACGTAGCTGCTGCACCTCACTCCTATTCATCTCCTGTCCCCCCATCATACCCCTCTGTTGTCGGACATCAGCATGAGCTTTACAAAAACACTTAAATGCCATCAGCCGCTCAAGTTCAACTTCTGGAAAGCCAATTACAGCGCATTGTCGGAATCTTTGAATTCACTTGATTGGTTCTCGTTTTTTGACTGCCTTGATTGCGAAGAAGCTCTTACTAAATTTTATTCCCACCTCGACTCGCTTATCCGTCAACTTACGCGCCTATGTAGGTCCAAAAAGAGTTCTGAAGGTTGAGAACATACTCGTACTTCACCAAAAGTTTAGATTGACCGGTGATTCTGACTCTTATAATGAATACTCACGAAATTATTAATTAAAAGCTCAAGGAAAAATTAATTTACGCACGTAGGGCAGTCACTTCATTCCAACCAGTCAAAACCATTCTGGTCATATATTAATCATCTAAAGTCCTCCCCGCACTTTCCTAGCACCATGTATTGGAATGATAAACAAAGTTCAACACTGGAATCCATTTCCAACTTATTCGCGGACTTCTTTTCCACTATAACTTCCTCTTCAGCATCTGATTCTTCTTATGATTTCCCTCTTGATTGTTCTCTGGCTGACAGTGCTCCTGCAGTTAGATCTGCAGTCCATAATTAATAATCTTGACGCAAGCATTGGTTCTGGACCAGACGGAATTCTAAATGTGTTCGCCAAATCTCTGTCCTCTTCATTAAATGTTCCTCTGGGTTTTATTTTATTTTTTCATTAAACTGGTCCTTTTTCGTGTGTCCTAAACTACCGTCCAATCTCACTTCTATCTTGTATACCGAAGATCCTAGAACATTTCGTTCATAATCACATTTATGAACTTATATACTCCTCGATATCTCCTGCTCAACATGGCTTTCTTCCAGGTCGGTCGACGACTACAAATCTACTTGAGTTTACTCACATTGTTGGTGAAGTCCTTGATAAGCACTTTCAGGTTGACGTCGTTATGCTGATTATGCCAAGGCGTTTGATAAAGTAAATCATAACGTACTGTGCAAAAAGCTAGGACAACATAGTATTTCTGGTTGTTTGCTCTCTTGGCTTATCTCATACGTAAACAATCGTTCATGTAGAGTAAATCTCTGATGAGTGTTATCTCATTCCTTCTATCCACAGACTGGAGTCCCTCAAGGATCCGTCCTTGCGCCGCTTTTATTCCCAATATACATTAACGACTTGCCCTCTTTAATAGATGCTCCATGTCTTCCCTATGATGATGATCTTAAAGTTTTTAAAGTGATTAGATGCATTGATGATTGCATTTCCCTCCAAAATGACCTGAGCGTCTTATGCAACTGGAGTGAATCAAATTTTCTTTCCCTTAATGTGCATAAATGTCGTCAAATGACTTTCTCTTTAAAACTGAACCCAATCTCATTACCATATAGCCTACACAATGAGCCGCTTCCTGTAGTGACCAAGTTCAAAGACTTAAGGGTGATCTTAGACCCGCGACTCAAGCTCGAGGAGCACATCCTCGACATTATGTCACGTGCTTCTCGGGTTTCCGGATTTGTTCTTCGTCACTCTTGGATCTTTGGAAACAACCTGTCTCCAGTACATCTTTATATAAGAACTGTTCGGCCTATCCTCGAGTATTGTTCCCAAATTTGAACAACGCATTATAAGTACTTAGACTCACTGCTAGAATCTGTACAACGGAAGTTCACCCGAATATTATTCTTTAAATTTAAAGTCCCGTACCAATCTTATGAAGAAAGACTTTCTTTTCTGCAGCTCCCATTGATATCATCTCGTAGACACTTTCTTGATGAATGTCTTCTATATAAGCTTCACCATCATCAGTTGCATACAAATGTAAGAGAGTTACTGACAATGCGGACATCTAATTATCCCTCTAGAAATGAAGGATCTTACCAAATTACATTTACAAGAACGGAAGTATTTTACAATTCACCACTGCTGCGTCTGCCAAGAACCCACAATGCTATGGAGTTTGGCCCGTATCCTCCATCTTTAGTAATTTATAAGCATAGACTTAAGAATTTAATTTTAAATACCTAGCCTAGTAAATATATTATGTTGTACTTTTCATTTATATTGTTTGAGCCAATCTTGTAATTGGACTTTAGTCTGTAAGTTGGTCCAAATAAATAAATAAAGAGTAGTTTGCTGGTCATTATATGAACATAGACATCCGTCACGAAAAATATGCCGACAAACTAAAACCCGGGGAGGCATTTTAAAACTTTTTATGACGATATTATGGACAAAGTGGTTCAAATGAAGAATTGTCTTACCAACTGTGACCTTCAGCACATACTCAGTCTAAATATGAGCCAGCGTCTGCGGGATCATTTGGCGGGCATTGAATTCTATTCGGCGGAGTAGATTTCCTGGGGATGTTGAGCTATGGATGCTGTCTGCTACCTTTATGGGCTCCCAGATCCACGAAACCCAACCCATGGGACCCATAAGATTCACGATGTCTCCTGGGAGGGGCATAGATGGCCCACAATGTCAAACACTCATGAGCGGTGTAGCCCTTCTAAAAACATGACGGAGAGGCCAAAGCAAGCGCAATTGTACACCCCATCCACCTGATGTATCACAAACTTGGCAGTATACCGAACATCCTGAGATCACGCCCAGAGGACAATATCCCGAAATATCTGCAGTGGACTCGCTATTATCCATAAAGAGTGCATTGCCCACAGAAACCAATGGGATATCAAACATTTCTCATCCAAGTGGCACTCCCCAAATAGCGCCATATTTTTATAACGCCGACATGTACGACTCAGTCCCGTTCCCCTTTCGGTTGCGCAGAGCACTCCGCGGCCATACAAAGGTGAGCAATTTTGTATTGTTGTTTTTTCTCATTCTTTCTTTCTTTCTTTCTAATATGAACTGAACACCTCAATTTATTTTTAGAATCATTTGATGATTGATATTAATTCTGATTTGATATTACCATTTTTTAATTTAATTTATTTTTTATAGGGGGCTTCATCTAGTTGTGTAAATTATGTTTTGTTAAAATAAAACGGCCGTGAATTGTTAGAAATAATAATTTTTCGTTCCTCCCGTCCTTTCCCCTTCGTGGTAAGTTCTTATAGGTACGGTGGCTCAGGACGAGTAGAGGGTGCCCCAGACGACTGGCGACACGGCTGAGCGCTAGCTAGCTTCAGTATAAAACCCTGGGGTATGCACCCCTCTAGTAGAAATTAATCTCTACAACTGCGGGACATCTGTGGTTGCAACAACATCTATAGAGTTTGGGTATTTTTCGAACTTATTTTTAAACAGTATCACTTCTAATTGTACTTGCGATTGATAAATTTTCAATTGTCTGTAACTTAACTGTATATTGCTCGATTTTCATGCGTTTTCCGTCAGAAAATTTAGATAAAAATTTTTGGCAAATTGAAGGGTCATCTTTCAATTTTAAATCTTCGAATTCGTAAAATGGAATATAATTAATATTGCGGGTGTTG
Organism: Odontomyia ornata; assembly: GCA_963969285.1. Lineage (NCBI taxonomy): Eukaryota > Metazoa > Arthropoda > Insecta > Diptera > Stratiomyidae > Odontomyia > Odontomyia ornata. The sequence continues at coordinate 66,034,582 of OZ017738.1, read as the reverse complement.
CGATTTCTGAGGTATTTGTTGCCCTTTTACTCATAAAGACTTACTTTCATAATCTTTTTCAGATTTTCCTGTCCAAAGATGTCCAATTGTGAGAGAGGAACACACATTTTTCGCACATTTCCGCTCCTCCTGCATCCACCGAAGTAAAAAGTTTGACCACCTTTGGTAAAAAAATTCCCTTGAAACCTTATCGAAATTATTTTGTACTACAAATTTCAAGAGAGCGCCACTTTTCACCTAATCACCAAATTGTATGCTTCTAGCTTATGTGGTTTGCCAGAAAACTTGCTCTGAAACACAAACGGACGGACCGACGGTTCACGGTTTTCGTAGCATATTAGAAAAAAATTATTTTATAATTTCTTAACGAACCAAGAGAGTAGTCTACGCTTGACCATTCTACGTTTTGATTGTTTAAAAGATCGATTTTTGTGATTGCTCGACTTAAACTCTCTCGAATTTATATTTATTTAAGTTGGTGAAACCCAAACCAAAAAACTTATAATTCATTCATGTTATGCAGAATAAGGAGAAAATAAAAGCCATTCTATGACACTATGCTCAACTAGTAAATTAAGTGTGGTCCAACCAAAACGCACGATGTTAATTGTAAATAAAATAAAAAGTTTTCAGAGAATTATGTTAATATTTTTTATTATAATAGAAGGATCTGTGAAAATTATGTATAAAATAAAATATTGCCCAAATGCACGCCATGGTTATGGTGGCAAATTTTCAATGACTCTGAGACATAATTGAGGTCAGGAATCTAACTAACGATGAAATAGATGTCTATTTGTCGAAGTTAGAGAAGCTGACGTTGGAAACGATTGAGAAAGTCGTTCCCAAGATTAAGCATCGAACAATCTGGAAGGATATGAAACACCAACCATCGCAAGGTTGAAAAGATTGAAAAGCCTTCTTCTCACACGCGTCAACAATATTTATCGACGATTTTTGGACTACAACCATCCCTCGTTGGCTTTGTTGAAATTACACCTGAAGAACGTCCGGAACTTAATCCGGTGATACTCCAGGAGTATCGAATCTTGAAGCCACTAGTGATGAGATAAATCTTCTCGATAGGGCTGGTATCGAAATTGATACTACGACTCCGGATAGAAATGGAAACAGGATTATTTGTGAAGGGTTGGATAAACTTGCCCTGATTGGAACACATTTTGAATTGGTTCATCTACCAAACTCTGAGAGAAGGAATGAAATATTTTCAGAGGTCGTTGAAGCAAAAGTTTCCGACATCAAATCAAGCCTGAACGGCCAATCAATTCTTCATTTCAATGAAACATTAACATCTGACCTCATACCGAGCTTGAACCTGATTGATTATTTTGTCAGCTATGAAGACTTGTGTTTCATATTTCACAGGATAAACAACAAGAAATCATGTGGTACTGATGGTATTCCAAATGTAGTTCTCCGACATTTGCCTGAGGCTGCTATTAGGAATTATTGCATATTGTTCAATAACATGTTGAGCAATTCATATTTCCCAAATGAGTGGAAAAGGGCTAAGGTATTTCCGATCTTGAAGAAAGGAAAAGAATCTTCATGCCCGAAAAGCTATCGCCCAATCAGCTTGCTGCCTAACATCAGCAAGGTGTTTGAAGTGATACTCAACAGAGCATTAAACGCCCACATTGAGGAAAATGAGTTGATGCCGAATTGCCAATTTGGTTTTCATGCCAGGCACTCGACCACACATGCAATAACGAAAATAACTTCAGACGTCTGTTGGAAACTAAATGATAGACAATGTGTTGGAGCATGTTTCATTGATATGGAGAAAGCCTTCGATACGGTGTGGTTAGATGCACTAATTTTTAAACTCCTTCAGGACAAGTTCCCCAGACACATTGTCGCCATGATGTGTAATATTTTATACGGGAAATCGTTTATTGTAACTGATGGAAATCTCACAACAAGACGCGAATTCAAGGTTTTGAATGGTCTACAGCAGGGAACAGTTACTGCGCCTCTGCTCTTCTCAATCTTCATTCGCAAACTATTGAACGGCTTTGATTTTAACGTCTCGCCAACGCGATCTTTGGTTGCGTTTGCGGATGATCTGATCATCTATACGGCAGACCAAAAAGCTACAAAAGTTCAGAGCAATCTCCAAAAAATGTTCAATGATGTACATCTGTACACTGACAATTGGCGAATGAAAATCAATGCGCAAAAGTGTGAAACAATCTTGTTTCGGACAACTCTGCAGGGGGTCAGTCAAGACCTGAAGCGTAATTGGAAAGATTTCCACATCATGGCTGGCGAGGGTAGTTTAGAACGAGTTCCACATAAATCCTGTGTTCGATACCTCGGTGTTTATCTCGATCAGTATCTGTACTATACTGAACATGTGAAAATCATGCTCAGTAAGGCACAAAAAGTAGTCATGGCTCTACGAAAACTCTTTCATTCCATATACATTGATCAAAAGGTCAAAATTATCTGTTACAAGACCCTGGTTAGACAAGTTTTGACATATGGATGTTAGATCTGGTACAACCAGAGTGCTAGTACTATGGAAAAATTAAGAGTTTTCGAAAGGAAATGTCTTTGTGCATGTACTGGTTTGTACAGAAAGCCTGAGACCGATTGGAAACATTATATATCAAATAGAAGAGTTTATCAAACTGCTGAAGTGACGAAATGAAAATTCTTCGGAATCATATCGCAAGATCTGTGACTGTGAGTGAAAACCCTTGGATTTCACAGCCGTTCCACCCTACAGACAGATATATAGCGACTTGTCTCGCTACTGGCTTCATTCCTCCAGAAGCATTCGTGTATTTGGACGTGAATATATCGACGGGCCACCGATAAGAAGATAAAATATCCTCCGAGTTTGAGTTCACGAAGCCAACAATTCCAATGGAGATACTCATTTGCTAGATTCGTTGAAGCTGATCGAATTGAGATGGCACAATCTAGGTATTGGTGGCTGAATGACAATGTCTAAATTATTCGTGTTTATTTCCAGTTTTTGTGGTTTTTTGAGTTCCAGCTCATTTTCGCTACATTTAGTATTGTTGTTTATTTGTGTTAAAAATAAGGTATATATTAGGTATATGTTATGTTTACTATATTACGTTAGAGATAAGATTAAACGCTTAGGTTAGGAACATTGTGATAGAATTTTTTTTAGTATAAGATAAAGTTTTTGATTGCATTTTATTTGAATTAAGTTACAACATATTAGGTGCAGGATCAAAGTTTCACTGTTGTGTTAAGATTATAAATAATTTTAGGATGATGTTGGTTGGTTTTTTCTCCTTTTTCCAATTGAATTCTTAAAAATATGTTATAATCTCAATTAATTGAATTTGCTATAATTTTTTTTTTTTGATGAAATGTGTTTATGATAACGTATAAATTTAGAGAGCCATTTGGGCCATTAAGTTTGTTTTATTGTTGTTATTTGCAATTTGCTTTATATTTTTTTTAAAAATGATAACGATTGGTATTAAATAAAGCGCTTTTGACTTTGACATAATTCAGGTTCAATGTCGTTAATGTGCTGAACTGTCTCATCCTTTGGCTCTTGAATTGCTATTGGCTTATTGACGTGCAATTTCTATTTTAAATATTCCCAGAGAAAGAAGTCCAACGATGCCAAATCACATGATCGTGGTGGCCAATTAACATCGCCACAAGGTGAGGTAGCATGGCCATTGAATTTCTCGCGCAAAAGAGCCATTTTTTCGTTAGCTGTGTGGCAAGTGGCACCATCCTGTTGGAACTACATATCGTTCAGGTCCATATCCTCAATTTTTGGTCACAAGATGGCCGTTATCATTTCGCAATAGGGAACACCATTCACGATAACTGCTTGGCCGTTCTCATTTTCGAAGAAGCTTGGCCCGATTATGCTGCCAGCCCATAAACCGCACCACACAGTCACTCTTTGTGGATGCATTGGCTTTTCATCAATCACTCGTGGATTCTCATTTGCCCAAATGCGGCTATTCTGCTTGTTAACGAATCGACTGCAGTGAAAGTGTGCCTCGTCGCTGAAGATGATTTTCTTTGTCAAGTCACCATTCCCTTCTGTCTGTTCAACCAACCATGCGGCGCTTGAAATGGTCAGTAGGCTTCAACTCTTGAGTCAACTGAACCTTTTAAGCGTGTAAATTCAAATCCCATATTCAATATCGTGAGATGTTCAATTTTCGGGCACGACGACGAGTCGATGTTGACGGCTCTTCTGCCACAGTAGCAATTTTTTCCGCTGAACGAACTGGGCGAGCCTGCACAGGTGATTTCACATTTCCTACAGACCTGGTTTGCTGAGATTTGCGTAAAATACTCCCGATTGTGGACACATTTTCTCGATTATGCTAACAAAAAAAAATCACGAAGTGCACGAAATGCAATTTGATTTGAACGCCCATTTTCGTAAAAGGCTTCAACAACCTTAACGCTGCTCAGTTGTGCACCTCTTCATGACTGAATTTGTCAAACACTGAGACAAAGAAATGTCAAATTAAGTTAGGCGAACAACTTGACGTTAAGGTGTGACTCACAATTAACATTGTGCATTATGGTTGGACTACTCTTTATTTTAAGTACACTTATCCCAGAATAAAAACCGCAAGTTGATAGCGCATAGCAATTAGACTAGAGTGCACCGTTATACATACGCTTTTTATGTTGTTTGATTTTATTATAACCGTGAATTACGCGGTGCGAGTAAAAAAAATATTTGTATGGCCGGGAGAATAACACTGTATGTTTCTCACATCCGGAGACATTTTATTTAGAGCTTGCAATGACTAAAGGAAAACCAAGTCAGGGTCAGATTTATATTTATGCAGAAAATATGCAGCCATACATATCATTAGGACCTTGTCGGCAAGGCACCGTATCCTTACTGCATACTAAGCTCAATTTTATCAGCTGAACTAATCGATTAGTTTAAAATTGAAATTTTTTTTGACCTTCTACCTTAAATGAAACTAAAATCTTTCGAAATTTCTCTTTAATATAATTAAGTAACACAGCTGAGCTATACTGAATTATTTGTGTTTCATCCTCTTTTATTGCTCAAGTTCAAGTCATATCTGTCCGTTCTTCGGGAGTCATTTCTAAAGGGTACTTCATGGACGAAGCTAATTTTATGCCTGAATAAATATGCTAATGAGAGAAATAAATTGGCGCAGTAGAAGTTGATACTTGGGAATAATTTTCAAATCATGTCGCCTTGACAGCTTCCCTCGAAAACAAAAGACGACTCTCCTTGTTGTTAGGTCAATGGTTGAACGCTCCACTATCGCGTGGGGGATAAGAGCCACCAAATCCAGGGCGTCCTTCATGTCTGCATGCTTTTCTATTCATTTTATTCATAGCAGGAGGGTTCATTTCAGATTAATACTTGACGGTTGCGACGGTTGCCTTTATCACTTTTCAACGCTCCCAAATTAAGATGCTGCCGTATTTATAAATATAAACCGACGACCATATTGTGCCATGTCAGCGAGATTTGTTTTTACTCTTATTTCGTATACCTATTTTGAATCTGAAAATATTCGCGTTTATTGTGTGATCTTGTTGATGGCTGTGAGGTTGCATGAGGTCGTTACTTTGTGGTTGGCGAATGAACTAGTTCGCATCGGTGTCGGTGAAGGATGAAACATTTAATTAAAAGGAAATAAAGGATGTCACTCGGTTCCCGGTGAGACTGTCAATGAAATATGTACTGAGCAGTTGTGCTGCAAGCTTTGCTCGTAAATATGTATGTATATTGAGTGTACAATGTCCCTGGAGGTAAGTCTCCAGATAGATTTGATTTAAGAGGGCTGGATTGTAAATGGGCCGGAAATAGAATTGGAAGGAAATAAATGACAGTTGAAGTTAGTCGACGTTTCGTTGAAATGGCTGCGTATCATTCGCTCCATACTTTCAATGAGCCCTAAAAAGGATGAAATAAATTTTATGAAAGCGGTGTCACTTCAGTTTTTCCCTGTTTCTTTTGTGATATTGAAAGTTTTTATATTGAAAACAGAAAATTGATTTGGCAGCGCTTTTATAACATTTGTTTCATCTTTTTATGGTATTCTGAAGTCTGTATTCTTATTTCTTTAACTTTATTTTTATATCACTCTCAGCAGTGATTTATTTTCATTTTTTTTTCTTTAGCAGCCCTTTTCGGGCCTTCGCTTAGAGATAGTTAGAGTATCATATTATCGTGATTGAATAACCGGCGACTCGGCAAGGTGATATGGTCAGTACCACGCTTTGGCCGTGAATCCTCCCACCCATTTGTGATAAGTTCTGATTTTAAACCAAAACGTATCATAACTGAACAGGCTTAAAGTCCGTCCGAAGAATCACTCGAACTGAATCTCGTTGTCAAATTCATCTCAAATCTCATTCAAATCAGTTTCATGAAGACATTCTACCATGTAAATTACGAGTAAAATTGAATTTTTCGGTTGCGATGCAAAATTTTCAACTGCCAAAGTCTGCAGGGTCCATGGGACTCGAATTCTGTTTTGATATATTTGGGTTCAGGATCTCATCAACGTCTACTTAGATTTTAGGTTTCGTAAAAATCTAATAAACATTATAACTTTAAGAAGCCTTCGGAATTTTGAACTTTGGCAACTCGGCTTTTTGATATCCTAACCACTTTTTGAATTTTTTTTATTGTTCACTAGACATTAACGGTCTCTACCATATTGCCAAGTTTCATCAACAATGTTTCCAAGGTTTGTTCACGACTAGAGTAACAATATTTTGCACGTTTTCGAACTATTAGCATTTCGCATCAGATAGGTCGACTATTGATTTGTTATTGTGAGCATCATTACACAATTGAATGAATCTTTGTACCAATTTTCTTCTGAAATTGCTGCCGCTTCGTTATCGCTTTGCTTATTGGGCTGGTTAACAAAGCTAGTAGGGATTTTGATTCAACCAACCATCACTAAAAGTTTGGTCAAAATCGAAAAAAAATTGCGATTTCCAACGTGATATGTATATATTCAAAAGTGTTGGGCACCCGCACACAGAGTGCAATTTCGTCCAAAATAACAATTGCATATGATAAAAGAATATTTTTAGCCTTATCTTATGTATACCTGAGATGACAAATATAAAGAAACTTGATGATGCTGCAGACTTGTCAGTGTACATTTAAACCTCGTTGCGGAGTGGGTATTCTTCAACCGTAGTTAAAGTGGTACCAGTTTGTGTATTCAGTGATTATTTACTAAAATGCCCAAAATTAGAGAGCTTAGCCTTCAGTAGCGCATAGAGATCCAAGTTCTTCACGAACAAGGCAATTCACAAGTTCAAATTTCTAAACTTGTGAAATGTTTACGACGGGCAGTGCAGTACACTTTTAACAAAATCACATCTGAATAGGCCAAAAACTGGCCATAAATGCATCACCACAGAAAGTGAGGACCAAAAGTTGGTGCTTGAATCGCTCAAAAATCGCAAGCACACATTATCCGCACTGGCTGAAACGGTAAAAAGAATACTTTTGAAAGTGGGTTTAAAAAGATTTAAGGCTAGAAAGAAGCCTTTGCTGTCTGAAAAAATAGGAAAGCTCGCTATAAGTGGGCGAAAAAATATCAACATTTCACGGATGAAAATTGGTGGAATATTTTGTGGTCTGACGAATCCAATTTTGAAGTAAGACTATGATACGACTCAGTTCATAGGAATGACTTTTATTTTTTATGCCATCAATATCGTTTGAGTGGAAAATCTCAATTGAAAACCTCACGTTTTATTTCCTTTTCACAGGTGTTTGGGACTCCCGTTGTCTCTTTTGTGAGAAGACACCAGGCCGAGGAGTACCATACGGAATGTGTCGTGCCTACTGTCAAACACGGAGGAGGCAGCGTTACGATTTGGGGTTGCGTCTGGCGTAGGAGGAATGAATTTGTGTGATGGTCGCATGGACTCTACCAAGTACATAAATGTGCTGGAGAAAGCACTAATGCCATCTTTCACGAAAGCTTTTGGCAACACAAACATAGATGGAGTAAAATTTGAACAGGATAACGCACCTTGCCACAAATCAGCGCACACAATCAAATGGTTCCAAGAAAATTCTATCGAAGTTTTGGAGTGGCCGGAAAAATCCCCAGACCTCAACGCCATAGAGCATCTATGGGGTATATTGAAGCGGAAGATACTAAAATATTCAATTACCAACAAAGAAGACCTGAAACGGCTTATCCAACAAGAATGGTATCAAATATCCGTCGACGAGTGTGAAAAATTAGTTCGCTCTATGTTGAAACGGTGGTCTCAATAAATATTGATGAATTTAATTTAAAATAAAAATTTATATTAATATAAGTGATTTTTATTTCCACTTCCCATTTAAAAATTCAGGTATTATAATTTGCAAGGGGTGCTCAGTGCTTTTGAACAACGCTGTATATACATTAATACATATATATATATATATATATATATATATACATATAAATATATAAATATATACATATATATACTCGTATATATGTACATAGATTTATATATATATATATATATATATATATATAAATATATAAATATATACATATATATACTCGTATATATGTACATAGATTTATATATATATATATATATATATATATATATATATATATATATATATATATATATATATATATATATATATATATATATGTGTATATATATATATACATATATATATATATACTTTACATATATATATATATATATATATATATATATATATATATATATATATATATATATATATATGTATACATATATATATATATATATATATATATATATATATATATATATATATATAGTATATACTATATATATATATATAAAAGTGAATAGTGAGTCACTGCTCCATTCATTACGCTGCTGGAATTTTCCCGCTAATTCACCAATGTACGAGAACTGAGTTGAATGATTAGAGACCCTATATAAAGGCGAGCTGAATGAATGGGGGGATCATTCATTACAACCGCGATAGAAAACTGCGATACGCGAAGTACATGCGATATTGATTGTTTGAGTGTGAAGTGATTTTAGTAGACAATTGCGATAGAAATTTAATTGACAAGTGAATGTTAGATTCTAATTAAAATTGTGAAATAGTTAAAATAGTGAGTGTGCATTTTTTCAGTAAATAAATATACTCTTTTAATTTAATTTAAAAGACATTGCGTTTTCACTTTCCCGGAACTTAAAAATTATTGGCCGCGAACCATAACACACGACAATATATATACACATATATATATATATATATATATATATATATATATATATATATATATATATATATATATATATATATATATATATATATATACGAGTATATATATATATATATATATATATATATATATATATATATATATATATATATATATATATATTGTTGTTAATTTCAGTGGTTTCGGTGTTTCAAAAAGTACAACGGACTAAGCTTCTGAATAAATATTATTATATCGACACACAACTATACATAAATACATTCAATTAACCAGAGATGTCTTTGCAATTAACCGACACAATTTTTGTGCACGAGGAAATCAGACGGAATGAATATTATTTCATTTTCTTTTGATTTATATAGCAAAATTCAATTCAAATATGATTTCCCGACTACTAGTTTTCTATGTCAGTAAATGCAAGGTAAGCTGTCAGTTGATCAAATCTCAACACCCCTCCTTGATCAATTTGCAGCGGAAAGTCTCAAAAATTCTTCTGTTGAGTGGCTTGGTGAGGATGTCTGCAATCTTCTTGCTGCTCTCGACGTGTTGCAGTGCGACAGTGTTGCCGATGTGTTGCTGGATGTACTTTCGTGGTATTTCGATGTGCTTCTTGTCTCTGGCCGTCTTCCCTTCGTGTGTATTATTTAGCATGAGTATGACTGAGATGTTGTCGACAGAGTTATCGGCAGCTCAGCGTCTAGGATGCCAAGTTCCAGTGCGATTCGTTTGATCCAGCACACATCGTCAATCACTGACACTGCTGCTCGGTACTCGGCTTCTGCAGTTGAAGTCGCTACCGGACGCTGCTTTTGTGAATACCAGGTCACTGGCCCTCCACCCATCAATAACACACCACTCGTTGACTTCCCTGTCTCAGAGTCTCCTCCAAAGTCTAAATCGGTGTAGGCCACGAGTATCTCGTCTCATCCAAAATGAATTCCGGCTATCGTGGTCCCTCTTAAGTACTGGAACACACGTTTTACCATCGCCTGATGGCTCTTTATGAGCTTGTTGAAGAATTGATTGAGGTAGTTCACGGCGAAGCGATAGTTGTTGTTCACTGGAAGTGCCTCGTCATTCTCGAAGTCTGTCTTCTCGTTGATCATTCCTGGCTCAGTGCGTGTGGATGCTGGATTGCACTGCTTGAGTTTCATCTTCTTCAAGATCTTCTCCATGTAGCGAGGCTGACTCACGAAGATACCGTCCTGGTCAATCTTGATTTCCGTGCCCAAATACGTTAAATTGTTTTGTACTTTCTTGCTGAATGTTATCTCGAATCCCTTGCTTATCTCGTCTAAGAGTTTGTATATTTCTTCTTCATCTTTGCCAGCTACCAATCCATCATTAACGAAGAGTGAGAGCATAATGCTCTTGTCCTTGTTATAGTATCTCATCTGTGTTGATCAAGCCTATCTTCTTCTCAAAGTGGGTGGTGACCCTCTCGTTCTACATCCTCGGAGCTTGTTTAAGTCCACAGAGACTCTTTTTCAACTTTCAAACTTTCCTGTTTCCATCGTTGAACACTTGAGGCTGGTGCATGTAGATGTCCTGCTCCAGGTTCCCATACAAGAAAGCCGTTTTCACATCAAACGATACCAACTTCATTTTCTCCGACGCTGCGTGACTTAGCAGTAGGCGAATGAATGCATGGCGAGCTACTGGGCTGAAAGTTTCCCTTTGCCACTAGTCTAGCTTTAAGTTTCCCATCCGTCTTCTCTCGAAGTACCCAGCGACAAGTGATCGGCTTCGCTTCTCCTGGACAGTCCACCAGCTTCCAAGTTTTCATCTCCATCAGCGAGTCGTTCTCTTCCTGCATTGCTCGTCTACACTTCTCATCTCTAAGTGCCTCACTCACCGGGATGTCCTCCGTTTAACCAATCATGGCCACTTTGAGTCAAGTACTCAGTCTCTCAGTCTCGGTGGTGGTTGTAGAGACCGACGATCTCGCAAAACTCTCCTTCTTGACTCTTCTTCTGGCACTGGTGTCTCATTCTTGTTGTCGCTTGGCTCCTCAGACCTCAGACTTTTCACTCTTCTCTGGTGCTTCACTTTTCGTCTTCATAATGTAACAGACTCGGTAGTGCGTGAAATCGTCCTCGAACATGAGCCAGTACTTCGCTCCTCCCAATGACGGGATGTTCATCTCACCGGTGTCGACGTGCACGAGATCTAACGGGTTTTGAGCTGTCTTGGGGTTGTTTGGGGGCGAAGATCTATGTAGCTGCCATACGAGCACCTTGTGTATGCATAGTCATTCCATTCATCAATGTATTTTATTCCTTTCCTTTTCAGAATATCCCTCCCATACTTGACATTTTGATCAGTGAGTCGCCCGTGCCAGATTTTGATCGACACGGCCATCAAACTTGTCTCTTCTTCTCTCCTCACTATCACTTTGTAGAGACTTCCTTTGCACTTTGCTATTGCCACAATTTCCCTGTCATCCAGACTGTAAAACGTTGACTCGTTTCCGTTTGCCTTCTGTATATGTCCCTTGTCTAGCATCTGACTCACTGAGAAAAGATTAGAGTTGAGGTTTGGCGCGTAAATGACATCTTCTAGTACTATTGGATACTACTTTTGACCATCAAACGCTTCCATCTCGATGTTCCCGACTGTAACCCCATCTAGCGTGGTTGAGTCTCCAATCACAATTGGGATGGGCTCGTCCAAGTCAACAAGCTGAACAAACCACACTCGGTGAGACGTCATGTGTTGGCTGGCTCCACAGTCTTGATACCATGAAGTGGCCTTGTCTTTTGAAATGTCGTTGTCCACCGTCGAGAGTGCCGTGGTCAAAAATGCCTTCCTATTTGGTTTCCCGTTTGTTGACTTATTTGCTTCTTCTCGAGATTCGCAGTCTTTTGCGAAGTGTCCCTCCTCCTTACAGATATTACATGAATACTTCTTCTTGCAGTAGGCGATGTATTCATAACACGGTTTACCTCTGCACTCCTTGAGCACGTGACCTTTCTTCCCACATTTGTAGCATGCGAACTGCGACTTTTTCTGCTTGCTGTTTGACGACTGTCCTTGTTTCCTGCGTCTGGCCATTAGAGCGTTATTGGTGCTGCCCTCTGCATTTGTCGTAGTTTCTTTGAGTCGCTCGTCATCAGGACTCAAACGTTCCATGCGAGTTTCCACGTTCTTTGCTGCTCCGGTCACGTTCTCCCAGGATGTCCTGAAATGTTCTAATTTTCGCGGTAGTAGATTTATGATCCTCGTATGATCCAAGTTTCCTTCACAGGATCATTTTCAGTTGACACTTCATCCGCAAGGTCCAAAATCTCCATACAGTTCTCAACAGCTGACTCGCTTTCATCATACTCATAGGTAAAGAATTTGATTCGGGACGTTTCTAAAGTTACGAGAGTCATTCAACAAGTACTTAGCCTACAGAAGAAAAACGAAAATTTCGGAAAGGTGGCGATTTATTTTGCCACGTAATCTCCTTCAAGCTCAATACATTTGGCCCAGCGATGCTCTAACTTTTTCAACCCGTCCAAAAAATACATTTTCTCGAGGGCTGCAAATTAGGCCTCCGTGGCGGCAATGGCCTCCTCATTCGACCCAAATCCATTCCCGGCGAGTGATTTTTTCAGGTTTGGAAACAAAAAATAGTCACAGGGGGCCAAGTCTAGAGAGTACGGTGGGTGGGGTAGCAATTCGTAGCGCAATCCGACCCATTTGGCCATGGCAGCGGAGGAGGTGTGAGCCGGCTCGTTGTCGTGGTGGAACAGAACTTTTTTCTTCGTCAATCGGGGCCGCTTTTTCTTCAATGCAACGTCAAATCGGCCCAATAAGTCTACATAGTAGTACCCCGTGATTGACTTACCCTTCTCGCGATAATCGATGTGGATCACACCTTGTGAATCCCAATAAACGGTGGTCATCACCTTTCCGGCGGATCGAACAGTCTTCACCTTCTTCGGAGCACGTTCGCCGGGTGAAGTCCACTGTTTTGACTGTTCCGTGGTCTCTGGTGTGTACTAGTGAATCCATGTTTTGTCAACGGTCACGAAACGACGCAAGAACTCCGCCGGATTGCGTTGAAATAGCGCCAAACACGTTGCCGATGTGGTCTCACGGTTGCGTTTGTTTTCCTGTGTGAGCAAACGTGGCACCCATCGCGCCAACAACTTTCTCATGCCCAGTTCTTCGTGCAGAATATGATTCACCACTCCTTCTGCAATGCCCACAGTTTCAGCTATCTCGCGAACCTTCAATCGACGGTCTGCCAACACGAGATCGTGGATTTTTTAATGTTTTCCTCCGTAGCAGCCGTTTTCAGGGCACCTGGGCGTGGCTCATCAAAAACCGACGTACGGCCACGAACAAACTCGTTGAACCAATTCTTGAAGGTCGCCATTGAAAGAGAAGAGACACCGTACACAGCACCCTAGTGATCTTTGATTTCACTGCGAGTTTTCCCTTCCAAAAACAAGAATCTAATCACTGAACGATATTGTTCTTTTTCCATTTTTGTACAATCGACCGACAAGCTCGCTTCCAAAGGCTATCAAAACAAAACTAATGCAAGGAATTGACTGAAACTTTGACAGTAGGCTATTAAAAGGATGTACTACCCGATGGTAAAAATCTTTTGTAATAGCAGCGCCATCGGGCGGTGAGGCTAAGTACTTGTTGAATGACCCTCGTACATAGACTAACTAATTTGTCTATCATATATTTGGCAGTTATACAATTTGCAATTTCGTTCGGAATCTTACTGTTTACATTTAAAACTATCAATGTTTGAGCCACAACATCTTTCTTTAATCAAGCGGCGACTGTATCAGTTGACGCAGCACCTGCTGGTCTGGGCTTTGCACTCGTTATCATATCATACAGATCTTGGTTCTTAAGTGCTAGATTTAATTTAAATCGCCATGAAATGAAATTGATATTTCCTTGACTATCTTCACTTAACATTTCCAATTGAGACTTTACAGTATCCATTTTGAATCTTTCGTGGCGATTTTCTGACTTAAAGCGACTTGCGAGTTCGTTGCTCAACGTTGACTTGCTGTGTGATGGCTAGTCCAATGTCGCTAATTTGTAGGTTATGTTGTCCTTGCCGGTTCTGACGTCTTGGACTGCTTCCTCGACTTGCCTGACAATTTCCTTTCCTGACCTTTGAAGAAACCCTTTTACAGCTGTCCTGGGCCCATAACCTGTTGTTAATTTCAGTGGGTTTGGGTTTCAAAAAGTACAACGGACTAAACTTCTGAATAAATATTATTATATCGAGACACAACTTTATATTACGACACACAACTATACATCAATATATTCAATTAACCAGAGATGTCTTTGCAATTAACCGACCCAATTTTTATGCACGAGGAAATCAGACGGAATGAATATTATTTCATTTTCTTTTGATTTATATAGCAAAATTCAATTCAAAAATAATTTCCCGACTACTAGTTTTCTATGTCAGTAAATGCAAGGTAAGCTGTCAGTTGATCAAATCTCAACATTATATATATATATATATATATGTATATATATATATATATATATATATATACATATATATATATATATATATATATATATATATATATATATATATATATATATATATATATTGTTGCGTGTTTTCGGTTCGCGGCCAATAATTTTAATGTTCCGGGGAAGTGAAAACGCAATGTCTTTTAAATTAACTTAAAAGAGTTTATTCAATTAATCACAAAAATGCACAATTACTTATTTTAGTATTTCACAATTTTAATTTTCACTAAGTCTATAAATTTGTCATTCAACTGTCCACTTAAAATCACTTAGCACTCAAACAATCAATCGTCTTTACTTCGCGTTCCACTATATCGCAGTTTTCTATCGCGGTTGTAATGAATGATCCCCCCATTCATTCAGCTCGCCTTTATATAGGGTCTCTACCTATTCACCCATTTCTCGTACATTGGCGAATGTTCTACCGAGAGGTACCTGGTAGATTCGAGTGACGTCACTTGTAGATGTTGACCATGCTTGTTGGGTTCTCGTGAGTTCGAGTAAATTCATTTGTTGACGTTCTTAATGATTGTGAAAACAATTGCGACAGTAGCTCGCAGAATGATTTGTTCATATAATTATTTGTACATGTAACAATACATATATATATATATATATATATATATATATATATATATATATATATATAGATATATATATATATATATATATATATATATATATATATATATATATATATATATATATATATATATATATATATATTTTTTTTTTTTTTTTATTTAAAAGCGGTCGGGCCTTGCTTTGTTGTTTGAGCAGACGCTTTTCGACTACTTTGAGTCATCTTCAGTGTTGAAGGGAACGACTTTATATAGTCGTAGGATGGGTTAAGCGGAACGATAATTAGCGGATGGGTAATTAGGTCAGGTAGTGAATTACGTTAAGTACTAAATTATGCCAGGTAGAGGGATATTAAGTTTTTGTTTTTTTTGCTTGTTGGATGTCTGTTTGTTCTGTTTCATCGGAAACGAGATAAGATGGTCTTCATAGCTGCTTTCTCTTCCACACATAGCTAGTTGTTTGTCTAATAGGATAGGAGCTAGTTGCTTGTCGAAGGTCTTGATGTAAGCTTTTGCCACAGACACCATTTAGAGGCTTCCAATGTTGAATTCCTGATGGTGACTGGTCTTCACTGAATACGCTTTTCACATACGACATCAGTAGGCTAGTTTGATCAAGTAATAATAAGAGTCACAATTGGCTCCTTGGTATGACGTCAAACATGCTCCAAGCCTAACGTTATTGGATAAGAACATGGTCGATCTGGTTTTGTGTGTTGCTATCTGGTGATACCCAGATCATTTTACGTACGCGTTAATGAGGGAACCAAATTGAACGCATGACAAGATTTCTGCTACATGTAAAGTCAATTAGGCGCTGGCTGTTGCCATTTGTTTCATCATGGAGGTCATATTCTCCAGTCGTTTCCCGATAAGAAAGCTTCTTTCTAACCACAGCGTTGAAATCCCCTTGGAATATTTTTATATCATTTGTAGGCATTGAGTTGACTAGTCTTTTCAGGGGATTGTATAAAGTTTCCTTCCTTTCTTCTCCGTTTTCTTCGATTGAGGCATGAAAGTTTATCAGACAAATTTTTAAAAATTCTGCTTTCATACGGACCCCACAAATCCGTTCATTGACTGTCTTATAATCAATTTAGTGCGATTTGAATTCCGTATCCACAATGGAGGCTACTCCGGAGCCTCACTTTTCGTCAGGGTTTCCACTTTTGAATATTGTGTGCGATCTCATATCTTGTGTAACACTTCTAGTCCAGTTTGTTTCCTGGATTGCTAGCATTTTTAATTTCTATTGACTGGCCTGTTGTGAAAGGTCATCAACAACGCCAGGCTTTTTCAGCGAGTTGACATTCTTAGATCCAACGCCAGAGTCTTTATTTTTGGTTACAAGGTTGTTGTCGTAAGTTGAATCCATTTTGAGGCTCATTTGTAGGTTTCAAAACAGTCAAGGGTTTTCCAAGGGTAGGGAGTTAGGCCGTTGCCTAACATCTATTGCGAGGGCATGGTTATTACTTTTGATTCTATTATCTGGCCCAGAAGTATCACCTTCACCGTCTTACATACCCACGAAGGAGGTGTAAGTAGGATTTACTAGCAGAGCTGTAGGAGCTCTTGCAGTTTATTACATTTCTCGGTATTTAATGTCCCTTCATTCGGAAATATGCGAAACTTCGACCATTTACGACAGTTAGGCCGTGAAATTCAGGGTGTGGGCTCATGGAAACTCTCGGTGACCCTTCCTCGCTTCTCAGGCTGGTTTGGGACCGTCTACGGCGAAAATTCTAATTAATGTAGTTTCACCAGTAAAATTTCTTGCTCCGAAATTTTTCCAAAAAAACATTCGGTTTGTGTTTTCCGATTATTCCGTTCAGATTTAGCTAGAATATCCATAAAAAAATGTTTGAGGGTATTTTCAGGGCGATATGAGTCTTTGTTCTCATGCCCGTTGTTGTTAAAGGTTACATGGTCAAAAGGCTCAGGCACATGCTTTTCCAGGCTGAATGCTTGCTTATAAGGCACATGTATCACTTATTTTACCCCAAAAGAAAAGTTTTAAGTAATAATTTGTTGTTCGTTACAGATTTCATTTTCACAAAATGTTTTTTTTTATTTTTCCTTTTTTTTTTTTTTTTTTTAATATTATCATTTTATTTTTTAAATACGCATTCCCCTCCGATACAAATTTTTTGGTTAGATTATTAGTAAGGTACCTGGGTTGATAATGTTCCCCTTAACGTTTCATACAATTTTTTCATATATTTTAGTGTATTATACTAAGAAACAGTACTTTGTAGTAAAGTGTATTTGCGATTAATTATCATTATTGTTGTAATTAACTTAAGAGTTCAAATAAGTTCAAAACAGAAACAAAGCAACATTTTATTCGGACTACATTTGGTACACGTATACATTTCCTTGTTGTTTGCAGTTAAGCCAACACATTCTTCATGTACATATGTTGCACATAAAAAACACCCGCATATCAGCAACTCTATCGTCGGCACACACAAAACAAAACCAAGATTCAGCAGCAGTCTTGTTTGACTCTCCTTTAGCAAATGAAAGCTTTGGAGGAATATTTTGAGATGGCTCACGTTTTTTATCACATTGTCCTTTAGTAGCTTTGGCAGGTCTATTTCGATTTGGAGTAGCTTTGGATAGCACTGCCTTATTTTCCTTGCCTGTAAAAATTGATTTTGTCAATTTTTGAGCAAGATTATTGATAGCTTGTGCCCTAGATGTAGTTTGTAGACTTAATATCTTTACTGGAGTCTTCAACATATCTCCAAAAGATATATTGAGTTCACTATGATGTACAGGAATACTTTGAAGGGGCTCTGATCCTAAAATTTTTTGATCGGTTCTTTTTTGCTGTAATTGAGCTATTGGAATGTCATGTTCGCTGTCAAAGCTGCACAAATTATTTTCATTAGAAGTAATTAATATAGCGAGTTCAGATTGTTCAATTAAAACAGAACTGTTATCTTTTGGATAAGGATACAAGTTGATTGATTGGCCTTTTGTATGACGCTCATTGGACGGTGCATTATTATATGAGCTATACATTACCTGAGAGCTCTGAGTTACTAGTGGGGTTTCATCGGAGTTATCTGTTGAAACAATATGGTTAGTTTGAGGATGGAAGTTGTCATTATCAGTCAAAGGATGGAAGTTAGCAAACTTTCATTGACGTCACTATAATCACCGACATTGATGAAATTATCATAATTTTCAATTGACAGTCTAGGTGTTACGGGGATGTAAGTAGGGATACTTGTAGCATATGCTTCTGGTGGAATCTTCTCTGGATTAAATTGAAACATTCCAGTGGCTTCAAAACCTGCTTTGATATTTGCAGGCTTAAATTTCCCAAAATCTTGAATCCCGTTCACAAAAGTTTCGGTGTTAATGCTGATGTTTGGGGTCATCTGAATGATTGCATCAGCAGGCAATGAGTCAGCCCATCTGGTTTCATTATTTTTCCTTTGAATAAAATCATGGGAGGAATGGCATGGCCTAATGCATTGCCACAAGAGACTATAGTAACATTTTCCCCATGTTCATGCGCTACTAGATGTACTCGTTTCGTTCCGCGCTCAGCCAAAACTTGCGGCGCTTTATGTAAGTTTAGCTGACAATCCTTTTCAGCAATATTGAAGACGCGTTCTAGTTTCTTTATGATATCGTTATCTTGCACAATTTTCTTCAATTTTCGAAAGTAGTCCATAACTGCGGTTTTATTCAGCTTTTGTGCTCGTGCAGGATTCATACTTTGTGTTTTACACTGACAGATATTCTTGTTGCGTTTGAGGGATCCTCTTAGCCAATCTCGTCGAATCATAGAAATATTATTCAAGTTTTAGAATCATAGAAATATTATTCAAGTTTCCTGCTAAGTAGGTCTCAGAGTCCTTCTTGTTACGTTAAAGTGTTTGGTGACTGCATAAATTTTCATTCATTTCATTGGCTAGTAGAGAGTAATATTGCTAAGCTCCGTTTTTTTTCTATAATTTACTATAACAACTAAACACATCAAAAGTTCAAAAAACACAATGAATATCAAATATGATTGTGATGTAATAAAGTAATAGCACTACAATATCAAAAAACATAATAAAGATAGAAATGCAAGGTAATAACTTGCCTATGATTTTTATTATATCGACGCGTCGTTCTCTTTCAAGGGAATTCGTTTGAATGGCGTTAATGTGAGGACGATGCAATGTGCATCGTTTTGATGACTACTGGCGGCCGAACATGTTGCGACTTATTCTGTCTGTAATATCGTTTCAAGTACTAAGAAAATTGCGCCGGAATCGGTTGTAAGTTGTTCGCTGAAAATGTTACAGTCTGCCTTTCTATGTTTATTTATTCCAAGTCTCTCTAGGATGTCAAGTCTCGGTTCTTTGCCTTGTGTAAAAATGACATAGAGTTTATCATAGCGTCAGACATGTGTGCGTGGTTTTGTATGTGTGTCGCATAATTCGAGTCTTACTTGTTGTGTAAAAAGAATGCAAGTGCTCTTTGTGTCAGTGTTAATTCCAGACGTTTAAAATGTTTATAACTTGTATAAGGATCTTATATCAATCTACGAGTACGTACCTGTCAAAGTTTAAGGATACCGCTTTGATTATGTGGTAAACAAAAATTTACAAATTATACTATTATTAAGAGGTATTTGTTGAACTTGTGCTCTTGAAGATTTTTTGGCTCAACAATTTTTCTGCTTTGATGGATAAAATGATTTTTTTGTTTCAAATTCTAAATGTTCTGGTTAAGACTTTTCATTTGGTATCCTTCTTGACTACCTTTGAATGAAACAAAATGTTGAAGGCTATTTCTTTATAAGGGGACCCCCCTTTAAAAATTTGTAAATATTTGTTAAGACCAAAACTTTTGAGAGACTACCACTTCCGACTGTTTCACAATGTTTCAGCTTTCTAGTTACTATAGTTTCTGAGGAAACTTGCTGTGATGCATGGTGAGATGGACAGGCAAATGGATGGACAGACAGGACGTGAAGCTAGTAAGTCTTTGTAGACATTTTTTTTACAAAGCTCTAAAAAGTCAAATCAATAAGTCAGTGTTCGTTTGTTTTATTTTAAGGATTATCTAAGCGAACAAAACAACAAAAAATCACCTGTTCAATGATGTTCTCCTTACCGAGTCAAATTTGAAATGCAATTCACATTTGACAAGTGTAACCTGAATTGCATTTCAAATTTTAACCTGAGTAAAAAGAACATCTTTGATCCTAATAGTTACACTCGAAAGCACAAAACGCTTTGAAGATTCCTTGTCTGCATATCTTATCCCATAAATCTTAATTTTATTAGTGGGAAAATCACTATATCAATACGTAAACCAGAATATTCATTTAAACGAAGCTTAATAAATTCTGCTCTCGACATCGATCAAGTTAAGTGCTCTGACAAAAAACGCATTTTCATTTCCAGACAAATAAACGCAACAATCGACGCGTCCCTACTGTGTTACGAGATTGAGGATAATAAGATTTTGAATGTATTGCCGACAGAATTAATTGTTTTTGGGAAATTGGATGGCGAGCAAAGTGATGTATTACGGATCAGCCATAATGGATTACATGAATGGACTTCATTATTCGAGAATCGTATATGGAAATATTTAGGTAAATATTTATGTTATTCTGTTTAATTAAAACTAAGATTGGCAAAGATGGTGGATGGTTTTGCGGCTCTTTTGGGATTTTGGTGGTTGCGGTTAGGTTTTTCCAAATGGGAGCATCCTTTTCAGGAAGCCACTTGAATAGAACTTCATGTTGGTTTCCGGATAATTAATTTCGAATCCTGTTGAACATTAATCAAATAAATTTCACTCCAAAAATACGCTTCAAGTTTCAACCAAATTGGTTAAAGTTTAAATATCTACTGCGTAATATTTTAAACTTGAAACGTGTTAAAGCTTGCATACTTAATCAAACTTTACGTGCTATGAAGCGATTTGTAAAGTGTAACACAAACACAATCTTATCAAATTCATCTTGTTAAATTCAACATTTCATATGCAAACAATTGATTACGCCGCAAGTCCCAAAACACTCTGCAGTATAAATTTGCTACGTATATGGCTCATGCAATCACTCCGAAGTATTTTCCTTCATATGGTACCTAATCTACTTCATGATACTGATACACGTTCTCATTCAGAGATCCACATACCTATATAATCAACTTTCTACTCGTATATTCAGATATGGATCATCCAATTTAACTCTCAATTAGTAAAATTCTAAAACTTGATATCATAGGAATGGCTTGGCTTCATTCCATAGAAACTATGAAACGGAAATAACTATTGAAATCCTTTTGGTTTGGTTGAAATTAATTTCGATGGACATTCAGGATGGGAAAAGATTCTGCATATGCAACTTGCTCTACGTATTTTTATTGAGTTGGCAATGGATAAATTTACAAGGAATAAACAAATAAACATAAGCAAATAATCAATGCTGACGGATGAGAATTAATTCCATCGACAATGATGGGCTTACAGCTTTAACAGTCGCTTTGATACTTTTATTTTATTTATTTTTTTGTTTAGAGTTGCAGGCATTGTTAATTTACTATATCAGAATTTTTTTTTATTTTTAAAGAAAAATTAATGTATTTTCAACGCGTGTTGATTATTTGAATTGTTAACTAATAAGTATCCTAAATATTATGTAGGAATCAGTTTTTTGGTTCTTCATGGATTCACAATCTTTCTAGTAACCTTGATGACTTTGAAAAGTGCCGTGCTATCAACCATGAGGAGTGAACCCCAATCAAAATCAACCAATGTCTCCTTTCAAGAAGAATTGCCTGCCTGTTCCTTCAGTGGTAGCTTAAACGTGCCTGCTCAAAATGACATGCAGCAATAACCAGCATTTGTACTGCAGCCAGATTGCCACAATTCTGCGGGAATAATTGAACCTAGTCTCTCAATGGTTACTAGGAGTAAGTCGTTTTTGCAGCTGACAATTTAAATATGCTTAATACCTCACCAAACGGCTCAACAAAACATGCAGCAACAGTCAGCGTTCGTACAGTAGCCAGGATCGGTGCAATTATGCACAAGCAGTTGAACCTGGTCAATCAATGGCCACTAGCAGTAATTTATTGTTGAAGCCACTTTCTATTAATCAACAACTTGGGGTCTTGCGATCTGATTTACTTATCATCAGCCTACCTGGTGTATCGTCCTACAACCCGGGATCGATTCCAAAGAAAATACCTCTTCCAATTTAATGTCAGGGATTGGGTGGCCACATTCGTTCACCAGATCTCTATTCACCTGTTACTCATACTTCTATACCTTTGAAGCATGTTTTCATCTTTAGAGTAGCATGTGAGACTTCTTTTCAAGACTTGAAGTGTTATGTCACCAAAAAGTTTGGATCATCCATTAAAGTTTTTAGCTGTCATAATTATGCTAAGAAAAATTTAACAGCCAAAGTAGTTGCCTCATTTAAATTGGTGATTTCTGCAAATACTGATATTGTCCTAAGTTTAGATTGCTGGTGAGCTGCTATACTGGTTGAGCCGTTTGTAATGGGATGAAGAAATTTTTGCCGGCCAATTACCGAAACCGCAAAGCTCATATATAATATAATCTTAATGAAAATTCTTATAACCATAATGTGTATTGTAGTTCATGTGCGACTGTAGGTTAGCGTACACTCCGCTTGCGCAGCAGCTCCCAAGTTCAAACATTGGTCGCGGCATCAATTTTGCTGTCGAACTATCAGCTCACCTAGCTGTGGTGGAAAATTATTGTAAAATTAGATAAAAACCACATAGTTGAGCGTGATATTAACCAAATCATCTCAAATTTCGTTATGGAGATGGAATGGGATACCCCAACAATAAAACCTTAATGCCAAGTTGCAGATTTAGACTATTGTGCGATCGATTATTATTATTATTATAATGTTTATTGCACTGTATCCTCCTTCAACATCAATAAATCTTTTTCAAACCTTAATACTGTTCAATTGAACTTTTCTATCTCTTCTTATTACCAAAGTATATGACGATAGAGGACCAAGTTTGAGGAACTTTTTGCCTCATACCAGCTTAGTAAAGATTATATTATTTGCTGTTCCAAGGCATGGCTGAATGTAAACATTTTGGGAAGTGAAATGTTGCCTGATCATATAATCAACAGACGGGACCGTGACCTAATTGCTGTTGAAAAGGGTGATGGTGGTGGAGTTTTGGTTTGAGTTAGCAAAACTCTACCTAGTTCTCTTTTTTGGATTTTTGCTTTTTCCATACTTTGCAATGTGTTATTGTTAAACTTCAGTGGCGGATCTAGGATTCAGGTTTGGGGGGGCTTGACAGTTAGGACCTCAAAAGTTGAGTTGTAATAATTAATTCCAGTTCTAACTTTTCGGTGCAGAAATTTTTCCCCGTAAAATTCGTGTGGATACATATTAATATTTCAAGAAAAACAATTTTTCCACGAACGCTTTATTTTCTACTATTATAATTACGACAATATGAACAACAGTAAATTAGTATGAGAATTTTCTCAAGTTGCACTACAGAGGCTACAATATTTGACTTCTGGCACTTTTGATACTGAATTGCTTATCGCTGTTACTACATCAGAAAAATTATCGCCCGACCTGCCCGAAGATTTTAGTCGTCGAGGTTTCATATGGTGAATTCACCTCTGAAAATCATCTACCGACCAGTCCAAAGTTTCGATTCGTCGAGGTTTCAATTTGCAGAACGTATCCACAACTTCTTCCGTCTTTATTCCTATTTCTTTGTGGATGTTAGCTAACGCTAAGCCGTTGAGACGATTTTCGGACATGTTGACTCTCAAAAAACTCTTCAATCGTTTGAGTGTCGAAAAAGTACGCTCCGCTGTCGCTGAAGTGACTGGAATTGTAGCGAATAATTGTAGCAGTGTCGCAACGTTCGGAAAAAATGAGCCATAATTCTTCGATTTCATGACTTGCAGAGCATCAATCGCAGTTTGGGCTTGTTGAAAAGCGGTAGTCTTGCAGTGCTTGTGCCAAAGAAGAATTTCTTTTCTCAGCTCTGTTTCGCTGCAGCCGCTCAGATCTCCTTCGTATACTTGTGCAGCTTTCAAAATTTCGTCAACAGAAACTTTGGTACAGAGCGTTGGAATCAGCCCTTCCAGAGGTAGTAACCTCAGAAATTCACCCTTGAACCTCGAAGTCAGAGAAGAGATCATGTGATCCAAATAAGGGTAAAAAATCGTAGCTCTGAAACGCAGAAAGATAAATTCGTTAGAACGTCAACTCGAGCTAATTTCGAATATTTTCAGGAAAAAAAGTTTTGTTGATATAATTGCATTGAACGCATAATGCATTATATTAGAAATTCAGTATTTTAGATTGAACGAATAATAATATGCAAATTTGAGTAGATTGTCCATTTGTTAGTCAGCAAGATACAGCAAGAAGCAGAAAAAAGTTCAAATAACTTACCGGAAATATCCAAAAGCTGTTTGATCTTCTGTTTGGATATTAGATCGATTCTTCTGCCGGCCACACAAGCGAGGGATTTTCAGTTCTAATTCCATTTTGTTAGCTCTTTTTTCGGCTTTCTGGAAGATTTCTTCGAAGGATTTTTCTCCCTTTCTCGTCTCAAGAAACAGCTCGATGATTTGCTCGATGTGAGCACAAGCCGAAGAAATTTGCAGTTGAGAATGTTGAAGAGTCCTACTCACGGTCACGATAGGGGAATTCACATCATTGAGAACTTGCAGAGCAATCAAAAAATCAGATTTTTCAATCGCACCGAGTAGTTGTGTCGCTTTTGAAGACGTTTCGATGTCCTTATCGTACTTCAAATCATCCAACACTTGAACAATATATGGCAGGAACTCACAGACGGTGTTCACACTTTCATGTTTTTCAACCCAGCGCGTAAAGCAAAGTGTTTTCAAATGGGTTTTTTGCGATGTCGGTAACTCTTCTTTTATTTTGTCTTCGAGTAATTGCGTTCTTTTCGATGAACTCGTAAAAAAATTGATCAACGTCGAAACTGTTCCCAGCATATTTCGAATTTCGGGGATTTCACAAGATTTTGAAACGCACAGATTCAATGAATGGCTGAAGCAGTGCGTATAAAATGCCAGTGGTTGTTCCTGGGAAATTAATGCTTGAACTCCATTTTCCCTACCAGAAAAGTTGGATCCTCCATCGTATCCTTGTCCACGCATATCAATGATGTTTAATCCCAAAGCCTCCAGCTCATCTGAGATCACCGTTTTGACATCTCTTCCGACAGTGGATTTTAATCGCATGAACCCCAGAAAATCCTCGCGAACGACGTATTCCTCTATATCAACATAACGCACGCACATGGTCAGTTGTACTTTTCTACTCGCATCTGTTGTTTCATCAGAAATAAGGGCGAAAAATTTTGATTTTTTGATCCTTTCCATAATCTTGCCGCGAAGAGTCTGTCCAATGATGTCGATAACTTCATTCTGCACCGTTTTGCTGATCAGAGTACAGTTCCTCGGTGCTGTTTCCAAGTGAAGTTTCAAATCTTCATCTCCAGCATTTATTCGGAACGCCAACAATGACCGGAAAATACCCTCTCTGCCAGACAACGCGTCTTCCAGTTTTTCGGCTGTCCTCATGTTACCGGAGTCCCTGTATCCACGTAGTGGCAAATTATTGCGAGAACAGTAGAGCACGGTTTCAACGATTGGGCCCAAACGTTTGCAATTGTTTTCGATGATCTTTCTTTTCTCCTTATCAAGAAGCATGTCGACTGCGTTTGAATTCCGGCTGTCAATGTTCTTCATAAACTCGAGAGCTTTTTCTTCAGAGAAACGATGATAAGACAAATTGCTGTGTCGTTTCATTTTTTCGACTGCCTTCTTATATTTGTTCAAAGGCTTGCAGACGAAGGTTTTCAAATCCTGTGAGAAATCAAGTATTTTTAGCCTATATTCTATAATATATTACTCCACTTATGTGCAAAAGTTGTTTTAACGAATCCAAGGATTGAGGTACGACCTGAAGGAAAGCGTGACGATCTTATAGGTTGAAAAGGAATTGTGAACTTGTCGACAACAATATTTCATTTGAGAACGTGAGTCAATGCAAGTTTTTTACGTAAATGTGTTTCACTTTCACTTATTCACTGGTGCTAACATAAAGTATGCAATCTTTGAATAGTTAAAAATTTACCTCAATCGTTGTAGATATCCCAGATGTTTATGAGTTTTGTGAAATAGATGTTTGTTTGTCGCATCCACCAGACTGATTTGATGAAGGAAAAACCATTAAATCGTCGGTTTCTCCTGCATTCGTACTCTCGGAATTATTGTTTTGCTTTTTTCCCTGCGGATGTCCATTTTCTATTTCTGGGCTCGATAATCGTGGCCTTTTTGCGAAATAGTTTCTGATGTCCATCTTTATCGAGAAATGCAGCACAAAAACACATTAACACGCATGAAAACTAAGAAAGTGAAGAATGGCAGACGAAAACGTTGAATACGATCTAACACCCAACCTATTTGTTGCTCATATCAGCTGTTGATTGTCCATTTTCTATTTCTGGGCTTGATAATCGTGGCCTTTTTGCGAAATAGTTTCTGATGTCCATCTTTATCGAGAAATGCAGCACAAAAACACATTAACACGCGTGAAAACTAAGAAAGTGAAGAATGGCAGACGAAACGTTGAATACGATCCAACACCCAACCTATTTGTTGCCCATATCAGCTGTTGAGCCCCGGACGCGAAAGATACTGCATATATTATGCAGCACTGAGTTTATGTCGACACAATACTTATGGCCCTATCTTCTCCGCGGGAATTTCAAATCGATTCGCATGAATCCTGAAATAAAATCGACGTAAAGGTTGTTTTTATATGAAATAGGCACATTCGTCTTTCGAAATAAGTAAAAAATGTGCTTTCAAGATTGAAAAACTCACTTCGAAAATTATTCAAAGTATTCTTGTCTGGCTAGAAAAAATTTCGGGAAAAATTGATTTCGGGATTTTTTGCAGTGACTTTTTTTCTGACCGTAGCTATGGAGGGGGCTACAGCCCCCATAGCCCCCCTGGATCCGCCACTGTTAAACTTTCTCTCACTCATAAACAGAGTTCTTGATTTCATCTGTTCACATTCCCTGTAATTCACCGTGAACTGGTTATAAGACGTTATTTGTTGATCTTTGCTCTTATATAGTTTTGCAACATGCTCACGCCAAAATACTGGTTTGTGGGGACTTCAACTTACCATCTATAGAGTGAACGTTTTTCCTACTCCTTCTATCTCTTCAGTTAATCTTCTTTCTGTAACCCTGTCATCTTTCCTATCTCACTGGTCTTTTTCACAATTTAATCATATTCACGATTCTAAAGGTCGTCTCCTTGATCTTGTTCTGGCTAATGCTCCAATTAGCCGCTTATCTGCTTCTTAAACCTTACATTCGTACATTTCCTCCTGATTGACATCATTCTCCTTTATCTATACATGTTATCGTCGATGAAATTAAATGAAGCAAACAGCATGCTACTCCAAAATTTAATGTTTTTAAAGCTAACTAGGAAGCTATTAATAAAGAACAGCTTTCAATGAATTAGCTGGATATCTTTAGAGGCCTAAATTTTGTGGCTGCTTTAGACAATATTTTACATATATCTTCTTCTTCTGCGTAGCACTACATTCCCTCCCAGCCCATCAATCCCTACAACAAGCACCTCCAACTATTTCGGTCCATTGACAACGTCCTCCAATTTCGAAATTCGAACAGCGATGGACTGTCTTCGTTGTCCGAGTCAGACCAGCTATTCCTCAGTTTCTTCACTGATCTTTGCCCTTTACTTCTCCCAACGAATATCTTTTTGGGTATTCTTTGATCATCCATAAAATTTACATGGCCAGCCTATTGCAGCTTCTGCAGTCTTACAATTCTTGCGACCTCTGGTTGGTCAAAAATTTCATACATCTCATTGTTGTATCAGATTCGCCATTGGTCCTCGTCTAGCTTCGCTCCGATCATCTGCCTCAGAGCCCGTCACTCTAAGCAATTCAATATGTTTGCAGATGCTTGGGTTAGGGTCCATGTTTCACAATCATAGCATAGCACAAGTCTTATCAAAGATTTTTATACTTAGAGCATTGTTTTCGTATGTATGCAGCTGGTCTTCAAAATCGTCAAAACTGAATAAAATTTTTTTTTGGGAACTGTATTCGTCGGTGCATTTCGTCTCATTAATTACAGTTTCTCATTATATTGTTGCCTAAATATACAAACTTGGCCAGATTTTCTGTAAATATTTCCATTCCCTACTACTCTCTCCATCACTCTTTCTTCGCTGCACAGCACTCGTGCGATCTGCAATCACATTTTGTCGCTTCATCAGGTGCGCCGCCAGGACAATATTTAATGCATCGGAATAAAGGGGTACACAGTAAATTTTCGATATTGATTTCACCAAGTATGGTATTTTGTGTATTTGATGTATTATTCCTTGACTGGGTCATGAGCTTTGTTATATTCTCATTGATTTGTAGCCCTACTAATTTCGCTTCGCTGACGAGTTTCAGAAAAAGTTCTTTGGCGGATGTTAACGACCGTGACAAAATGTTGATATCCTCCGCATAGGCTACCACTTGACTCATCTTGTATGGTAACGTACCTTTAGCATTGACAAGTAGCATTCTAATGACGTATTTCAAAGCCAAATTGAATAGCAATGAGGCCAGTCCATCTTCTTGATTTTGTCCAATATTTGTGTCCAAGATGTCGGTGGGTTGTTCATTGATGTGGACTTAGGAGGTTGTCGACATCATTGTTATTTTTGTAAGATGGACTGATTTGGCTGGGATACTAAAGCAAAGCATTATTTGGTACAGTGCGTTAAAATCAACACTGTTGTATGTCTGCTTAAAGTCAACGTATATTCGGTATACGCCCATGTTGAACTCCCAGCGTTTCTCAAGTACCTGCTTGACCATAGACAATTGGTTTATCGTCGATCTGTCCACATATTTTTTGAAACCTTTTTCACTGCTTTACACCTTTTCAGACGTCCCGTAAAGTAAATTAAAATCTTGGCTCACTAGGTGAGCGCTGTTACCCTCCTCGTAGAGGGTATTCTGGCTGGGAGCCTTCGGTCCCAAATAACCCCTCGAAAAATGGGGATGAGCGCCACTCACTTAGCCAGTGGGCCCCCAAAGCCACCAAGCGAGAATGCGGCCGCCACAATATCGGTTCAAATCACATATTACGCTCCCTTTCGCACCTTATCACCTAATTCTAACCGGAAAGGGGAATAAAAAAGGAAACTGCGTCCTACTGCCATCGAACCACCAGGTTTGATTCGTACAGCTTCTTCTGCTTACCTACTTCCAAGTCAAGATGCCGCTGAAAATTAAAAAAATTGAGATGGGAAACAGGAAAAAAACGGCAATATAAAAAAACCACTAAAACAAGAAGTGATTCCAGTTTAAATTAATATTTGTATTCCAATCAACAAACCGAATAATTATAATACAAAGTCTTTCTCCGCAATACCTTTGGGGACCCCATTCTGTTAGCACATGTCAACCTCATCCGTACCGGACCCCCGTTTTGCAGAGCCCGATTGTTACGCGTGCTCGATAGTTCCTTAGAGTCGCGGGTTTTGCTTTTAATTTTCCTCCCACTCGAATCCCCGAAATGTTGAATAGATTCTTGATTCAATTAGTTCCCTAAAGCTGCGAGATTCTTTATTAATTTCCTTTCCAACCAAATTCCCCAAAATTTGTCCTATAAACAAAAACACGCTCCCAAGGGCTTTAATCACTTTGGTTCGTAACTCTCTGCGTGGGTATCCCGGGGATTCCCCCTTACTCTACGCTTACCTTCGAAGCTTAACTGTCTTCCACTGCCTCAGTTAAATTTTCACTACTTAGTTCACCGAATTTTCTTTCTCTAGTCCTTCAATCACACACTCACAAAGTTGCTAGATCACACTGACACCATAAAATATTTCACGTCTGCAGCACATTCACTTTCTCACAAGCATAAAGTTCTTTTGTTATCTAATTTTACACAAGATCTGCATCTGAAAACTTTCGCGATCACTTCGTGCGCGAGTTAACCACCAACCAAAAAATTTCGCCGTACCAAGTATTATCCAACAAAAGAGATCTGCTCACTGGGTTTGCTCCTTTAAATAGATGTGTAACAACGGGGGTTGTCTGTTAATTAAAAGGGACCATAAGCGGCCATCCATCTATCTTTTCCAATCCCGAATTAGCATCAAAGTCTTTCTGGTCGCAGTTTCCCAAATTGTAACCTCCAACCAATCTATGGAATATCACAATTAGTTCGAGTGTCGATCGATTCTTGAACTGGTTTGCTGGGTCAAGACAACTAATTTTTAGGGTTTTGTAAAATAATTTTACAAAACCCTACTAGTTTCGCGACCAGTCTGTCCGTCTGTCCGTCCGTCCGTCCGTCCGTCCGTCCGTCCGTGTGTCACAGCAGTTTTTCTCGGAAACTACTTAAGCTAGAAACATCAAATTTTGTGTGGAGGTGTAAAGTGGTGATCTCTTCAAAGTTCAACTACAAAAAAATTTTATAAGGTATTTAAGGGGGGTCTCCCCATATAGGAGAGTGACCCCCCAAAAAAAAAATATCATTGAAGGTAGCCGATATGGGTATCAAATTAAAGGTCTTGATGAGAACTTTTCAAAACAGGTCTTCGTTTGGCAAAATTTGCTTCGAGGGGTGCACAAGGAGGGGAAATATACGAAAAATTTGTGTCCCCCCCCCCTCGCGATTGGACACCTGTGATCCCATAAATCTGAAAAAAATCAAGAATGTAGGCCTTGGTGAGTACAACAACAACAAATACGTGAGAAGTCGCAATTCACTCAACTTTGTTAGTAATAGTATGATTTATCGATTTTATGTTTTCTTGAATAAAATCTTAACAGTACCCTCAAATTCAATGAAATTCAGTACGTGGATGTCTATTTATAAGATTGATCTATTCTGAAAGTTTCATAAAGATTGAATCATAATTAGCGATGTTATAGCGGTTTGAATTTTCCTGTATTACTATGGAACAATATGCGCTGCATTTATTACTATGGCAACATATGGCTATGGAACAACATGCGCTTTTTACCGACTCAGACACTACAGTTTTGCTAGGGTTTGTATGAAAATTTCAGGAATGATAGGTGTCATGAATATCTTTGAGAATCGGTTCAGCTAGTGGTATCAGTAATCGTAAAACAAAATAGTGGCTGTTTTAAATGCAAAGATTGAATAATTTTGAGTTATTTTTTCCCAACTTCAACGTTTAAGGTGTATGCTTTGAACACTTGATTCAATTTAATGAATGACTGAAGATGAGTATCTACAATTAATGGTCATAAGTGAAACAAGTCAAGGAGGCGGGAGAGAGCTCCTAGAAAACGGGTTTTGTAACCATTCTAGGATTCGAAAAAATTGGCCATTAATCGATGATAACAGTACAGAGAGTGGCTCCTGAAAAAAACTTCATCAAACGTAGCCGATATGAGTATGAAATAAAAGTTTTTATGGGAGCTTTTCAAAACAGTTGTTAAACTGTCAGTTTTTGCTTCAGTGGGGGCATAGGGGGGAAATACATGAAAAATGTGTTTCCTCCGTCGCGGATGGACATCTGAAATAATTATCAAGGGAGATATTTATGAGTAAAACAATACTAAAAACCTCAGAAGTCTAAATTCATTCAACTTTGTTAATAATAGTATGATCTTCGTATTTCATATTTTCTCCAATAGAATCGTCTTTGACATGTATCTTGATTTGATTCGATCTGGTGACTGCATTTTGTCAATTTACAAAACCCTTCTGACATGAGCGTAGGTCTGTTTACCCAACTTGTTTATATTAAAATACGTGTCGTGCTCGCGAAATCTGATTCGAATAAGAAGTTTGTGGAAGTTTGGTCGCGTAAAACAGTTTAAAATCAGTAGTATTGAACATTTGTTCGCGTAAAATGCGTCTAAAGATATTTGTCTGCGTATACGGTTGAGTGAGGGATGCCTACACTGACTAGGTGCTTCTAAGCGTGGTGTCGAATTCGTTCATGAAAGGTAATGCTAATTTAATATTCAGAGTGTTTACGTCACCCAAATTCATCGACGTGTTGTCGGCTCCCTGTAGAGTTTTAGCTGCAAAATAGAATGCTTCCATCCTTGATATGGGAGAGTGTTCTTTCGCGAAAATAGGTTCATTAACAAGCTTAGTCATCCGCCATAGTAATACGTGGGTGATAGTGCTGTCTCCATCTTTTCCGGGTATGAGAAGAGTAATTTTTAGGTCTTCACCCATATTGTTGAAAGCGAGGATGATTAGGGTCCGGTATGCTTGAAGCTGTTGCTATCTGGGTCCGGTACTTTTCACGACGTCTCTTTGCTCCAACGATGGGTTGTAAATTCATAGACTTGAAAGTAACGTTTACAATAGTGATTGTATCTACGTGCAAATTACATTACATTGTAGACATTTCGTAAAGTGATGACCTCGGCTCAGAAATGATTTTTTTCCTTCTGTTTATTATTATTTAGTGCAAGCTAAAATATCAACTGGCAGTCCAATGCTGAAAAGGAGGCAGTTTCTCTTGAAGCAGTACTTAGAGCCTTACGGGCAAAAGATAAGGCACATTGTGTCTTCAAAATACTTGGCATCCTTGAAGCTAGATCTAATTTTGGCAGGCTGCAAAGGATTGCCAAGAAAGATAGCAAAGAATTATTTTAGTAGTCTAGACAGTTCTATTGTGGATAATAATACAAAGCCTTTTCAGTCTTACATTAGTTTGCTGAAATATTCTTCTTCTAGTCCAACTAAGGCCCATTGAATCGATTTAGACATTTCTTCTCCTCATCAAATTACTGATTTATTTGCCAAGTTTTTCTCTTTGACTTTTTCTTCTTCCGCTGCAGAGGTGAATCCTGTTGTCTTTCCGACTCATCTTCCTTTCCCAATTTCCTATATTTATACAGATGTATCTGAAGTTGAATTTATGATCAATGCTCTTAATCCTTATATCTGCTTTGGACTGGATGGTTTATCAAACATATTTGTGAAGTCATTAGGCTCATCCCTTAGTTTCCTTTGTCTCTCCTCTTCAATCTAAGTTTGACTACTGGTACTTTCCCTATCTCTTGGAAAAGTGTCGGAAATATTATGCTTATTTAGAGAAGCAGTCATCCTGCGTCGGTGTTCAATTATCGTTATATTTTCTTAATTTTCTGATTTCCAATGTTATTTGAACGATTGGTTCCTCATTGACTCTCAAACTCATTAGCCCCTATTAGTACCCCAGAGTAGGATGGCTTACTTGAAGAATACTCCACTACCTCTAACTTAATGGAGTTCACAAATAGTATTGCAAGAGCTTTAGATAACCAACTGCAAGTCGACGTGATCTTTACAGATTTTTCTATGGCTTTTGATACTGTGAATCATCTTCTTTTTTATCGTAAGCTTGAAGCTCTTGGTATTCGCACGGTCTTCTATCTTGGATGTCTTCTTGTCTTTCGTGTCATCCCTATCAAGTAAGTCTCTA
Organism: Odontomyia ornata; assembly: GCA_963969285.1. Lineage (NCBI taxonomy): Eukaryota > Metazoa > Arthropoda > Insecta > Diptera > Stratiomyidae > Odontomyia > Odontomyia ornata. Next base: position 66,000,696 of record OZ017738.1, on the reverse strand, counting down.
TGGTACTCCTTGCTGTCCTTTTTATCTTTCGACAGGTGTTCTACAAGGTTCAATTCTCGGATCTCTCCCTTGTAATTAATGATCTCTCCCTTGTAATTAATTCCCCTTACCTCTTGCATGACAATTACATCAAAGTATTTCGAGCAGCCAAATCCCAACTAGACTGTCAGCTCCTTCAAACTGATCAGAATGCTCTAAATAAATGGTGTACTTCAAACTATTAATGTCTTCACGTTACTAAACGTTTTAAAATAACTTTTTCTCTCAAGGTATCTCTTTTCAATTTTAATTATATATTGAATAATGCTTTGCTCTCTCAAGTTTCTGTCACAAAAACCTTGACGTACACTTTTATCCAAGACTCAAATTCGATGAGCATATTTTAAATGTTATTACTCATATATCTAAAGTTTATGGGTGTATCCTTGGTCATGCACATAAATTTCATAGCATCTCTTCTTTTATCCGCCGATTCATTTGTCTCATTAAGCCTTTGCTGGAATATTGTTCTGATATCTGATCCCCCGGTATTCTTATTCAGTGTTTTCTTTAGAAATTGTCCAACGAAAGTTTATACGTTTTCTTTTCCTTAAATTGAATTTGCATTATCAGCTCTATGAAAGTCGTTTATCCTTCCTATGTCTCCCATCTCTAATATCCCGTTGAACTTATTGGAATCAATATTCTTTGTTTAAGCTCTGCTACTATCACGTCCAGTCAGATCTTTTTTCTGAGGTGCATTTCCGACAAACATCTGGTTTATTTCGGATGAATTCTTATTTTGCTATCCCTTCTGCCAGAACTGGCTTATATTTCCATTCAACAATTTTGAGAATCCTAAGAAATCATAACAATCTCGAACTTGGTCCTTTCACCTCTTCTTACATAGCATTTCTCAAGTATACACATACACTTGATTGACTGTAAACAGTTGGTCTATCGTTGATCTGCCTGCTCAAAAACCACCTTAATACTCCTTTTCCAGAATATCTAATGTTGCTTTTGAGGGACTACCTGAAGGACCAAAGCCTGCTCTACGACACGACACAGGGCCAATAAAGGATAGAAGCGTGGTCCGGACCTGTGAAATGCATCTTACGACGGGCTACTGAGTCTAGAGATGCCAGATGAGTCACGTTTCATCGGCGACGCGGATGATGTTGCAGCTCTGGTCGTTGGGTGCACCGTTGAACAAGCGCAATTCAGGCTAGGTATGCTAATGTGTTGAGTGAGAGAGTTTAGCGCTGGAGAAAACTGAAGTGGTCATCTTGATAAAAAAGAGAATCCTTAGAGTAAATATGATCAATATTGGAGACATATTAATCGAATCGAAGCCAGCGGTGAAGCACCTGGGGCTACTGATTGACTCGAAAATGAGATTCTCTGGGAAAATCAGGGCAGCGGCTGAAAGGCTGCTTCGGGAGTATCGGCTCTGAGTCGACTTATGTTCAACGTAAGGGGACCCAACCCATCAAGAAGACGCCCTTTGATTAGTGCCATAGGCTAAGTGCTACTGCACGGAGTAGAAATATTGGGCGACGCTCTTAGTAAGGAAGTATACTGAAAAAGTTTGGCACAGATACAGAGAAGAGGAGCACTGAGAATTGCATCTTCATATCCGACAGTCTCTGATTGCAGGCGGCATATATTCCACCCTCCTTGCTAGAGAGCGCTACACTATTTACTTGGGTCGAAGCGAGCAAACGAGGGAGATGGTTGTCCGCGAGGAGAGAGAGAGAGAGAGAGCACTCACTCAACGATTGGCAGCAGTCTTGGGTGAATTGCATGAAGGGAAGATAGACTGCGCGCCTCATTCCAGATGTAAGACCATGGCTACATCGAAGGCATGGTGAGACTGAATTCTATCTGATGCCGCTTTTGAGTTGGCATGGGTGTTTTCAGTCTTACCTACGTAAGATTGGTAAGTCACGGTCTCCTGATTGTCGGCATTGTCCAGAAGAGGGAAACAATGCCTGCCACACATTCTTTACATATATAAAATGGGACAGGCTGCGAAGGGACTCTACAACGAGAGAGCACACCCTGGGTAATATTGTCGCGGTGATGGTCGAATAGCTTGACAAATGGAACCAGGTGGCACATTATGCTCGGGCAGTTCTAAAAGATAAAAGGGACTCGAATCAGCCGGGGGCGTTGGGGCTAGGGGATCGCTTGCCTGGCATTTTCTCTTCCCTCCCGCTAGAAGGGGAATACCCCAGCTTGAAGGTGCCTCATGGCGTTACAAAACGAGATCTGGCTCGAATTTATGTGTCAAATGGTCTTAGGCTATGTTCTCAGGTTGACAGGGGAGGTGTTTAGTGGGTAGTCCAGTTGCTGTCTTATGAGCATGGGAGTCCCACTCCCTGTGCGTAAATGCCTTTCACCTCCCAACCACAAAAAAAAAAAATCACCAATAAAACTGTGTGGTATAATCTGATTTAATTTTTCATAATCCTTCAAAATATTTTGTACTCTGTACAAAGTAGTGATTTCTTTTTTTGTGGATAAGGAACACAACTTATTGGCTCCACCGTTGCCTTCGGAATATAATGGCCATATTCACAGCTGATCAAAATCTCAGCTGCTGACACTCTCCCTCCAAATTCAACTGGCGTTCATTGGGCACGTGCCTACGTTCCACACTCGCTCCATCGGGCTTCGCCATCGTTGTTTGTCCGATGGGCTGTCATCCGCAAATGTCAATTCGCAAAATCAAAACAAAAAATTCATTTTTGGTATCGACTAGTTCTGGTTGTAGCACCATGTATTTATTGTAGTATTTTAAAACTTTTCTTGTTTTCAGATCGTTCTCGCTCTAAGGGTTCAGCCACTTTGATTTGAATGAATGTAAGTCGACTGTCTTATGTAGCGACACCATGCTTAAATAATTTATATAAAGCCATTACAGTAGCTTTTGTTTTGTAAGCTCCAAAGAGGACATATTGTCGTGTGAACCAATTTGAAAATACGAAAAGCATAGCTGGTTCGCCGATGGGTCCGGGAACCGTACTTAACAAATTCAACACTGCCTCCATTTGAGTTAGAAATATTGTAGATGAGCAAATATCACATTTTTTGCATTTTGCTTATCACTGCTTTCAATGAAAGATCGGAGCTTTCGCCAAGCAGATTACCCATTTTCATGAGGATAGTTATCACTTTAAGTCCTATTTGACCAGCAGTAATTTCACTATTATGTGGGCTCAAAAGCATTTTTGTAACTTGCATGATGTACTTTAAGCCTTTGCCATTCTTGTAGGCGCAAACTTGCTCGGGAGAAATATAACAAATGCTCGTAAACATTCGACGCAACTTTCCATAACTGAATGGTCGTCCGATTGCAGAACACAATGAACAGCTGGGAAGAAGGCATTTTCACTTAAATTATCGCTGAGTGGTGGTTTAGAGTACCTCACAATAGTCACTAGAAGTTCAAGCGCGATTTCTTGATTTGCCGATCGTGCCTGATCCCCTTGTTAATGAAATATGCTCACCAAAGTAAGGATTATTTTCTCTTGGAGAGGTGGTAGGCACAAAGAATTTTGAGACATTGCTTTAAGCATGCCCTGGACTAACTCTAAAATGAAAGGATCCTCTGGATATTTTTGATTAAACTCATTTTTGATTAAACTTATGCAGCAAAACTGTCAACAAAGGGGACAATAATTGTGAGAGCTTCTGGAAGTAATGATAAAGCGGTGTTCTGTGATTCACCGATCATTGCCATTATTCCATCTACAAATCCATTCAGTTTTGAAAGTATTATCAGTCCTCGATCATCTTCGGATTTATAAATGTTAGTGACGAATCCATATATTGCCCTCGCTGCGCTTATTTTCAACACAATCGGTTTTTTTTGTGTGATAAACTATTCAATGTTACATCAAAAATTTCCACCAACACTTGTGGCTTGTATAGTTTCGACTTGGAATAAACACTTAACGTCCAAAAGCGGCGCCTGAGTAGATATGGTGATGTTTGATACTTCAATAAGTTGCAAACCAATGTTAGATAATTTAATAAGTCGAAATTTCCACTTTCTAAAATTAATTCTTTGAATGTATGTATGAGCAGAAACCATAGCTGCCTCGTGTATTTCCACCAATTTGAATTGGCAGAAGTTTTTTCAGCCTCAACAACAATTACGTGTCGTGCTAGGGCATCACATATTGATCCTCGTACAAATGATTTCATTCCAAATTTTTCATTTATTGACTTATGTACATATATGAGTTTTGGATTTTCACAGCACTAACTAAAACTCCACATTTGGTCCAGCAATGTAACAATTATACAGAAGCCAGAAATGCACCCAAGCAAAGGGCTAGTTGCTAATCAATTGCAGCATATGCCCCTCCTTTTGCCCCTGCCTGTTTGACCGTGGGCAAGCACGCAGCAATTGAATCCTTCCAGGACACTGGTAACAAGTGGATTTATGTGAATTTGTGAATTTATGCAAATTTATGCGAATGTGAATTTATGCAAATGCTTTTCTGTGTTGATGTGTCATCATTATGTGAACGTTTTTCGATTTCCTTTATTTGCTTCATTTGGATTCTGTATTTCTAACACACCGCGCTGCGGATATGTGGCGACAACTTGCGCGGCACCGTCAATATTTTTCTTGCTAATTGGGCGGCATCGTATCGCAACCTGTACGCATTTCTGAGATTTGCTTCGATTGGTCCTATCCATTTTTATTTGACTTTGGAGTCAAATCTAACCGTTCAGGTTCTAGTCTTAGCCTATTTCTCTGCTTTATTACTCAATTTTATTTAAGTATCTTTGTTCCGCCTCCGTCTATTTTTCAACATTTCTCTAATTCCTGGGAATTTCCCAGTCTAGTCTGCAATATGCTATTCACTATTATAACAAAAACAAAATATACGAAAGGATCATAGCATTCGTTATTAAGTATTTTGTATTTCTAAAATTAGCGTTTTTTCCCGCAATAATTATTTGGGTCCTCCGATAATGAATCCCTCCTCGACGCCGTATCCTTTCTACCTGGTTTTTCTCTACAAAAAAAAGGAGAAAAAGAGAATATGTACTTTGCAACATCCTTTCCTATTTTTTGTTAACCAATCATAGTCCTTCGGTTTTCCACTATAAAAATGTGTAATCGCTAATAGGTTTCCTAGTTTGAAAAAATTTTGAAATGTTCGATTCAATTTGTCGGCTCAAGTAGCAACTTCAATTTTAATCTGCGAATTTGTAACTATTACGTGTAATATTTTGTAAATAAACTCTGTGCTTGCAAAGAAAATCTCAACATTTATTCATTGAATAAAATCCAAAATTCGTTGAAGAAACTTCACATAAGAATGCTGAATTGCCAGTATTCCTAAATCTCTCTCTTTTTGTTTAATGTATTCGTTTGTGTTTTTTTACTTTAACATTTTTATTTTAACATTTATAATCTTGGCTTGGGCGGTATCTTAAAGACCGCATGGAAGAGTGCAAAGGGTTTCCGTGACAAAGGTGGCAGAATTTTATCAGATTCAATAAGGTATTGTAAGCTGCGTTTATAATGCTAAAATACTCTGAAAATTATTCAGTATCACCATATTCAATTTTGCTTTGATTTTTTAGATAAATTCCTTAAAGTGGGAAGTTCTTCCAATTTTTACTCTCCAAATTACCATAATACGTTCCCACAATAAACTTTTGCACATTGTCCTTATACAACAATCAAAGCTATTGAATATCCTCATTGAATAGTGATGAGGCGAGAAACGATATTCCGTTATTCTAGGATCCAAAACAATTCCCTTAAAGATAAAACCCCAAAGGACCCATTCAATTGCTCACCTCACGTGTGTGCATACCCGTCGAGTTGCTCCAGAATCGAAATGAACTTTTTGAATAGACTTTTGCGAATAATAGGGAATATCTGAAGCACATTCACAACCATTTACAATATGAAAAGAGCTTGACTTCTTGCTCGTTCAGCACATGAGGCCTGTACGAAGTGTCACTCAACTTCCTGAACAAAAAGCCCCGGATGGGTACCGAGTTGCAGCACAGCTTAGCACAGAATACCTCGAATCAAATATCATGCATTCATTCACTCACTCTCTAAGTCACTGGTGCTCGTCGTTACTTCACAAAAGAATCGAAAATCCTATCCCAAGGACTTGTGTAGTCGTCGGCAAACAGCTATTAAATTTTTATTTGTATTCACAGGTTGGGATGATTGGAGCGACTTCACGGCATGCAGTGTTATGTGCGGCAAAGGTGTTCAGCAGCGGTTTAGACGTTGCTTGCTAGACACACCCAATGCTGATGCAAGCAGGATTGGGGAATCACGGCTGGAGTACTATCACCCGTCACCGCCAGCCCTTAGGATAAATAGCGTGGACCAAAATAATAAACGCAATCATAAGAAATATGGAGTCAGCAGTCGTTTGAAGAAGCGGCGAAAGAAAAAGGGCAAAGTCTTATCGACACAATCCTGCGAAGGATACAACATCGAGCAAAGAAACTGTAACATGTTCGAATGTAGCGGTAAGTGTTGTTTGGTTATATTGAATAGAAACTTCTGGAGGCACAGATGTTGACTAAGTAAAGTAGGGTCGTTTGCAGTTCCATTCAAGCATTTTATTTATCTGGATGACGAATCTAATGATGGTTTCGGAGACTTAGGTATTTGTTTTATAAAGCGAACAAAGTTTGGTCCTTCCTAGAAATGAATAAATGTTTTCAACTGAAAAGGTATCAATAGCTTCTCGAGTAGATGTTCATGAGATTTTGTTTTTTTGGATGTTCCATTCCCTATTAGTAGTGAAATGGACAAACTTATAAAGCATCTTCCTTTCAAATGTAAAATTTAGGGGAAGGTTTTATGTTTATGTTCTAGTTTTAAAATACGTTGACCTTTATTTAGAGAACATTTGCTCGAGCTCGTTGACTTATTTGTCCTGAGTTTTTAAGAGCCCTTTTATTCAGAGTAGGTGTGTTTTTTTCAATAGGTCACTTTGTAGCCAGTAAATGGTAGTTTTGTTAAATTAGACGTAGCAAATAAGTATATTTGTAAAGAATAAATGCTTAAAACCATTTTATCACAAATCATATAGGTCAAGGCAAACTATTTGTATATTTTTTTTAAACCTCACAGATGAAATAACGGATTTGCTGAAATTCTACAAGAAACCATCGAATCAAGAAATCACAGCTCCTCAAGCACGTCCTACGCAGACAACTCAACCATCCATTCTTAATTCTACAGCTGCTTATCAAGCAAGTACCGCTGAAATGCTCTTCCGAGGATGTGAAAGTTTCCTGAATTTTACCATAATGATAACGATAAGAGTGAAGGTAATTAAAAAAGAAATTGTGATATTGTTGTAGACATGATTTGATTTGAAGATTATCGGATAACAAGCGTAATGCCAATTGATATGGATGAAGCTATTCTGCTTGTGAAACAGGCCTGTCAAATTTGAAATGATGAAAATCGAAAGTACCTAATTTTACTGTGACTGGAAGTTTTTTGAAGAGTCAGTACTTTACTTTTGCACCTTTATCTTACAGTTTCACTTTTGATTAGTGAATTTTGGTTAATTGAACGTATGTGAACTAGTTCTAAAGGGTTTTCCAATAAGAAGTGTTATTTTGAATAGCCCGCTATTTCGGTAGATGTCACTTTTGAATCTGTCATTTTTTAATATTTGACAAGTAAAAATTACGCCATTACTTAAAAATGGAACGATACATGCTTCAACAACGCATTGAAATTATTAAAATTCACTATGAAAATGGTGAGAATTTAGCAGAGACGGTTCGTAAAACTCGAACATTTTTGGGTAGTCGTGAAGCACCTTGTCGGACCGCAATACAGAAATTGGTGGGAAAATTCGAGCTGTTTGGACAATTCAGTGATGTGAAGAATAAAATCCATACACGTCACTTAAGAACAGCCGAGAACATTGCTGCTGTAGCCAAAGTGTTGAAGAAAATCCAAGTTTGTCCATTCTCGTCGTTCTTTGAAATTAGGCATTCCACAAGCGTCATTATACCATATTTTGCATAAAGATTTGGGTCTTAAGGCTTATAAAGTTCAGTTGACACAAGAACTAAATCCGGTCAATCATCAATAACGTTGTGTCTTTGCTCATTGGGCCCTTGAAATGCACTAAAATGATCCTGGATTCTATCGAAAAATCATCTTGAGTGATGAGGCCCATTTCCACCTCGTTGGCTTCGTCAACAAGCAAAATTGTCACATCTGGGGCCCGGAACACTCAAGAGTTATTGTTGAAAAGCCTCTCTATCCTCAACGTGTGACTGTTTGGTGCGGTTGGTGGTCCGGTGGAGTAATTGGACCTTACTTTTTCGAAAATGAGGCTGGAGCAACAGATACGGTGAATGGATTGCGCTATCGAGATATGATTAATGATTTTTAATGGCCGGAGTTGGATGGTATTGATCTGGACAACGTTTGGTTTTATCAAGACGGCGCTACGTGCCACACAAGCAACGAAACTATTGATCTTTTACGGGAAAAGTTTCCGGGCCGTGTTATCTCTCGAAGTGGTGATCACAATTGGCCACCGAGATTTAGTGATTTAACACCTTGCGACTTTTTCCTTTGGGGCAACGTGAAAGAGAAGGTCTACGCCAACAGCCCAGTGTCGATACAACGCCTCGAAGATGGAATTCGTGAGGCTTTCGAGGACATAGGGCAGCCACTTTGCGATTTGGTTATGGAAAATTACATGTAAGGGTTTGGTCCTGTAAGCGTGGTCGTGGTGGTTATTTGCCTGATGTTATTTTTCACTGTTAACGGTATTCTTTGTTATAAAACAAACATCCGATCGTTCGTATTAAAAAATGGCATATTTCTTTTAATATCAAAATAACACCTCCTATTGGAAAACCATGTACATTGGAAATTTAAGTAGTTCAGAAGATATCATTACCGGCTATAAGTCAGGGATTGAAATAAAAAAGTGATATGAAAATGGCTTCATGAGCTGCTGCGACAAACATCACATTGATTCGAAATAAAACTATAAGAGATGCTCTACATAATTTGCTGAGCAAATGATACGAATGAAACCTGCCTCATTTCAATGAATTGTTTGCGCTAAGAACTTGAATTAAGTCAAAGTCAAAAGCGCTTTATTCAATACTAATCGTTATGAATTTCAAAAGAATATAAAGCAAATTTCAAACAACAAACATACAAAAACTCATTGGCCCAAGTGGCTCTCTAAATTTACAGGTTATCAGTTAAGCACATTTTATCAAAAAAACTAAAGCAAATTCAAATTAATTAAGATTATTACATATTTTATAATTTGATTAGAAAAATGAGAAAAACCAATTCAAAAATCATTTATAATTTTAACACAACAGTGAACTTTGATCCTACACCAAACATGTTATATACTAATTCTAGTAACAATTCAATCAAAAAACGTAATCTTATACTTAAAAAATTTTAATCACAATATTCCTAATATACGCGTTTAACCTTATCTCTAAACCAAATAAAATAAATATAACATATACCTAACCTATCCCCAATTTTTAACGCAAATAAACAACAACACTAAATGTAGCAATAATGAGCTGAAACTCAAAAACTAGGTAACGAAAAACACCAAAACTGGAAATAAATACGAATGATTTAGACATTGTCATTCAGCTCGACCAGCTTTAACGAATCTAACAAATGAGTATCTGCATTGGAATTGTTGGTCTCGTGAACTCAAACTCAGAGGATATTTCATCTTCTTATCGGTGGCCTGTTTATATATGTCAGACGCCGTCAGAATCAAAAACCTATCTATTCATGTCCAAATATACGAATGCTTCAGTGTTAACGAAGCCAGTAGCGAGGCAAGTCACAATACACCCGTTTGTAGGGCGGAACGTCTGTGAAATCTAAGTGTTTTTACTCACAGTTACAGATCTTGCAATATGATTCCGAAGAAGTTTCAATATGAAGATAACGAATTCCATCACTTGAGCAGTTTGATAAATTCCTCTGTTCGATATATAATGCTTCCAATCCATCTTAGGCTTTCTGTACAAACCAGCACATGCACAAAGACATTTCCTTTCGAAAACTCTAATTTTTCCATAGTGCTAGTACTCTGGTTGTACCAGATCTGACATCCATATGTCGAAACGGGTCTAACCAGGGTCTTGTAACAGATAATTTTGACCTTTTGATCAATGTATTTGGATTCAAAGAGTCTTCGTAGGGCCATGACTACTTTAAGTGCCTTACTGAGCATGATTCTGACATGTTCAGTACAGTACAGATACTGATCGAGATGAACACTGAGGTATCGAACACAGGATTTATGTGGAACCCATTCTGAACTATCCTCGCCAGCCGTTATGTGGAAATCCTTCTAATTACGTTTCAGGTCTTGACTGGCCCACTGCAGCGTTGTCCGAAACAAAATTGTTTCGCACTTCTGCGCATTGATTTTTATTCTCCAACTGTCAGTGTACAGTAACACATCATTGAGTATTTTTTTGGAGATTGCTCTGAACTATTGTAGCTTTTTGGTCTGCTGTATAGATGATCAGATTATCAGCAAACGCTACCAATTATTGCGTTGGCAAGACGTTAAAATCAAAGCCGTCCAATAGCTTGCGAATTAATATTGAGAGGAGCAGAGGCGCAGTAACTGTTCCCTGCTGTAGACCATTCAAGACCATCAGTTATAACAAACGATTTCCCGTATAATATTTTGCACATCATGGCGAAAAGGTGTCGGGGGAACCTGTCCTGAAGGAGTTTAAAAACTAATCCATCTAACCACACCGGATCGAAAGCTTTCTCCATATTAATTAGATGCGCTCCAACACATTAGTTTCCAACAAATGTCTGAGGTTACTTTCGATATCGCATATGTGGTCGAATGCCTGGCACGAAAACCAAATTGGCAATTCAGCATCAACTCATATTTCTTCATGTGGGCGTTTAATGCTCTGTTGAGTATCACTTCAAATACCTTGCAGATGTTAGGCAGCAAGCTGGTTGGGCGATAGCTTTCAGGGAATGAAGATTCTTTTGCTTTCTTTAAGATTGGAAATATCTTAGCTTTTTTCCACTTATTGAGGAAATATGAATTGCTCAACATGTTGTTGAACAATATGCAATAATTCCTAATAGCAACCTCAGGTAAATGATGGAGAGCATGATTTCTTGTTGTTTATCCTGCGAAATATGAAACACAAGTCTTCATGGCTGACAAAATAATCAATAAGATTCAAGCTCGGGCTGAGGTCAGATGTTAATGTTTCATTGAAATGAAGAATTGGTTCGCCTTTCAGGCTTGATTTGAAGTCGGAAACTTTTGCTACAACGACCTCTGAAAATATTTCATTCCCCCTCTCAGGGTTTGGTAGATGAACCAATTCAAAATGTGTTCTAATCAGGGCAGGTTTATTCAATCCCTCACACATAATCCTGTTTCCATTTCTATCCGGAGTCGTACTATCAATTCGTTCAGCCATGATGAATGCTTGGCGTTCAAGTCACCAGCAAGAATAGAATAACTATGCAGCCGGTCCAATTCGAGTATTTCAAACAAAAAATTGAGCTCCTCCTTGAGCTTGAGAAAAGTTCCACCAGTTGCATATTCAGAAATAACGAAGAAGTTATCCCCACCTGGCAGTGAGATTTTGATAACGGACACATCCAGAGGTTGAAAGCTTTTGAATTCGAGTTTTTCAATATTTTTGAATCAATAAGGTCTTCGAACCAATATCCCGGTGCCACCTCCCCCATCACTTATTACCCTATCATTTCTTACGAATTCAAAATCCTTGAATGTCATGGAGTGCCATGAATTTAGGAGGGTTTCGGTGAGAAGCATGATGTCAGGCTTTTGCTTAACAATGGAGATGATCACGTCAATGTATAGTAACAACGGAGTTGACGTTGATTTAGATGAGACAAATCCTATCCATGTGAATGTGACTGGATGACAAGTTATTTTGAGGCATTTGAAAGCCCAAAACGATGAAAAACAAGATTAATTCTCGCATCTTGTTTATCGATTGTGCCTGATAAAGAATTTAGTTGCTGTTTGGTTTTGAGAAACAGCACGTTATTGCCACTTACATTATTTACATCATTTACCGCGTTTTCTGCTGGTCCTCTAGCGGCGAGTGCAAATTATACTCTGGGCTTGACGAAGTTCAGAGCTAAGACACTGCAGTGCAATTGTGTTTACTTTGGGACAAATCATACTCTCGCATCTTGATATCAGGAGCATCCTCAATATGTTGCCGGATGACTAAGAACACCGCAGTTAACACAGTATTATTTCTCTTTTGGCTCCGTCTGAGCCAATTTGCACTCACCGGGAGCATGAACATCTTTGCATTTGACGCACCGATAGTGAATGGCACAATTGGCAGCCAAATGTTCAAATCCTTGACACTTGTAACACTGATTGACTTCTCTTTTCTGGAGCCATTCCCATCCCAGCACCCTGAAATTCTAGTACTTTATTTGTTGAAGAGCACTTGGACTGCTCTTATTTAAAATCTGCACTAAATAAAGTGGTCAATTTTTTTTCTACCATCAACCTTCTTGTCGTGAATTTTTGAACGGAAATAAATTCAATTTCTGGTGCTGCTTCCTTAAGCACCTGAATAACCTCGACGGTATTTGCTCCGCTGTGCAAGCCTTTCAACAAACATGTCTGGTTCTTCTCACTTTTCGGGGTGTATGTAAAGTGTGGAGCCTCCCCAGAATTTAGAGCATTTTTAGCTGATTTGAAATCAACCAGTGATTTCGTTCTTATCGTTAATTTTTCGGCATTAATTCTTGTCATCTCGAAATTAGTTAATTTATTTTCGGTTACCAATAGCCGAACCATATCCTTTGCACTTTGACCGAACACATTAATTGGCGGAACTTTCTCTGTATTTCTGGGAACTTTTTGAGGAGGACCAGCAGAACTGCGAGCTGATTACTCCTCCTGTTTTTTATTTTTTAACTAAAGGATAAAATTATCAACGTTATCTTGGCTAACATTACCTTCAATACTTTCGTCAACGTCCATTTCTAGTTGAAGTCCGTCCAGTGCTGCATAGTAGCTCTGGCTGTCAGTAGCACCTCCAGAACTTAGTATTTCTACTGTGATGACTTATTTAACAGCTTTTTTTGCCTTAGTTTCCGTATTTATTGACCTTACCGGGTTCGCATCTTGAGTTTTCTTTGCTCTCTTGTACACATCTTCAAACGTTTTCAGTCGTTGTTTCAATTCCTGAATTTCAGCTTGAAGTCGTCTCACTTCTTGTTTGTCTTCGACTACTTGAGTCTTATGCCCACTGTCTGCGGAGTCCTGGTTGCTCGTGTATCTTCTTTTATTGACCTTGCCGCCAATTTCGTATTGCTACTCCCCCGGGGCCCCCCAATGGAGGGAAGCCGTCAGGCTCCTCTATATTGCAGTCCCGAGTTAGTCCTTGGTTTATTTGCTTTTATTGATTTATTGATTCCGTGGCTCGATGCCTTCGGCGATAAATGCTTTTTCCAATAAAATCAAAATTTGCTTTTGACTGACTTGTAGAAAAATTAATTTATGTTTATAAACTGACTTTTGTGAAAAATTAATTAATTTTTAAAATAAATGACAGGAGCGGTAAAAACCACGTCTACCAGCAACGTGTGCTAGAGGTAGAATGAACTTGAATTGAGAACAACAATGATAAACTGTTGCGATAAACTGCCAATTTCATTTTCCACGCAATTACAATTTATATGCTGTATTTGCTTATGCAAGTAAATGGACTTTTACTATGCATAGGTGGTCGCCTGAAATGTTTGTGTATGTATTTTTCTTTATTTTGGGCAATCACCTATGTATGTAACATTACGTAAACATTCAACAGCCGCCAATCCCGCGGAGCTATACCCCGCAGAGATCTGTTATCTCTACACGATTTCCCAACCAGCTGATAAGGTTGGATGAAGATCTCTGCGACTGAATCGCCACTTGACGTCGGCTGAGTTTTGAGTTAGGAATTTCGGGGTTTGGTTTGTTCAAACGCGAAGCACACTGATAATAAATTTTACTCGAGAACTTGTTCAATTCCCGTTGCTGCTTCAGATTGTGTAAAATATTCGTGGAATGAAGTTTCGTGTATCGCAAAAAAATCACTTTACCTGGCTTTAATTCGCCCAACATCGCGTCAGTCTTTCAAATGATTAGTTTACATTGTCAGAGGCTGAATAAAGTTCATAAAGCTATTCACGAACCCAACCAGCACATTTGGCAACATTAACATATGCCGAAAGAGTGGAGCCAATCAATTAAGAGTATATTCCCTATCCACAAAAAGGTGACAAGTTACAGTGCAAAAATTATAGAGGCATATCACAAGTTTATACGGCGTGCAAAATATTTTCTAAAATCTTAGAAAATAAAATCGGATCATACACCAACACAACATTATTGGGGAGTATCAAGATGGTTTGAGGGCAGGCAGATCGATGAAAGACCAATTGTTTATAGTCAAGCAGGAACTTGAAAAGTGCTGGGAGTACAACAAAGACGTTCACCAAATTTTCGTTGATTTTAAGCAAGCATACGACAATATTGATCTTAACGTACTGTACCAAATAATGCTTTGCTTTGGCATTCTAGCCAAATTAGTCCGCCTTACCAAACTGACAATGACGTTGACAACCTTCCAAGTCCGCATCAATAACCAACTCACCGATGCCTTCGACACAAATATCGGATTAAAGCAGGGAGATTGGTTGGCCCCATTGCTTTTCAATTTGACTCTAGAGTACGTCATAAGGAAGCTACCTGTCAATACGCGAGGTCCATTACTATTTAAGTCGAGCCAAGTAGTAGCCTATGCGGATGACATAAACATTTTGTCACGGTCATTAACAACTGCCAAAGAACTCTTCCTTAAACTCGACAGCAAAGTAAATCTACTAAGACTACAAATCAATGAAAATAAAACAAAGCTCATGGCGCAGTCGAGAAAAAATACCTCAAGTACGCAAAATATCACACTTGGTGAATATAGTATCGAAAATGTTAGTGAATTTGTTTATTTAGGCGCCAAAATAACGCAAACAAAATAACAAAATACAGCTCGCAAATAAAATAATTTTTTCTTCGTTTCATACACAGGAAAACAAAGCTCTTAGTATACAAATCTGTGATAAGACCTGTGTTATGCTATGGGTGTGAAACATGGGCCCTAACCCAAGCATCGGCGAATATATTGAACGTCTTTGAGCGACGGGTCCTGACTATGAAATTTTTGACGAACCGGAAGTCTCAACGATTATAAGACTGCGGAAGCTGCAAAGGACTGGCCACATGGGTCTTATGGACGAACAACGGATACCCAAAAAGGTATTCGTTGGGAGAACTGAAGGCCGGAGACCAGTGGGGAATCGAGGAAACGCTGGTCAGACTCGGTCGACGAAGACAGTTCACCGCTGCTCGGATTTCGAAATTGCAGGACGCGTACAATGGACCGAGACAGTTGGAGGCGTTATTTGCAGGAAGCGAAGGTCCGAAAAGGACTGTTGTGCCAAAAAGAAGAAGAGGAAATAACGATAAACGGTATTTTGAATTTTTCGATGATTGAACAAAAAATTGAAATTTTCAAAAAAAAAAATCACAAAAGAAAGAAAATACTTTCTTGCAGGAGATGTACATAAATACTCTTAGTAATAAAATTAAAATTTATTAGCATATTTTGCTGCAATTTAAATTACATTTCACGATTACTTTTTCTTCGAATAAATCATCTGAAATTCTGTGCAATCTAGGTGCATTCACCAGGTCGCAAATGAAAACATCCTCTCTACAGAACCCGATGATGGCATACAAGTATGTGTATTGTATAGTATGAATAAATTTTTCAAAGGTGGGTAGTAGTTTAAAGGCTTAATTCACGACTTGTTTCTGAGAAAAAAATTGAAGCTATTAAATCGCACCTCTGTCGAGAACAAACAGTTTCTAACTCACTGCCAGAATCTGAGTTAAAATCAAAAGAATCGTCCTCTTTCTGTTTATTTTTATCTCCACTACTTTGATTTGAAATTTGTTGATCTTGTTCAGATAATTCTAAACATGAAGTTGTTTTCAGCACATGTCAATCATCGGTTCTTGGACTTAGGATAAACGAAGGATGCAATAGTAGCATATTTTGCACTTTCATTAGAGAAACTTAAAAATTCTCCATAATGCTTTTCCACACTTTTCGAATATTCTCATACCAGAGATTTGCAATACTTCTGATTTTGACGTTCCAGCTTCTGTAACTTATTTCTAACAGAAATTAAACATGCAGTATATCCAGAGCACAAAACGGCGCTGAACATTGCAAATATTCTTCGATTTACTGGAAATCAGAATCCTTAAGTGGGTTTTTAATCTCAAGTGCCTTGGCTGGTGGAAAGCTTTTGCTTCTTTTTTTTCGAAATATATTTAATTGCATCATAAAGACTGTTCCATCTTGTAGCTCCTGGAGGAGTTAGTGAATGCCCGAGAATGTCTTGCATAATCTTTGCAGATTTTGGTCGCCCAGCTGCACTCCAGAGTTCACTACATTTTCCCATAAAATCAGTATGTGTTTTCCCTAATAATGTAGATTTATTAGACAATATTTTTTGCACATTAGAACTTGCAATCAAATTGAAAATGTATGCATTGCAACGCACTTGAAATGGTTGCGAAGTATTTTCTGACATTTGGTTAATTGGATGCATGTCTTCACTTTCCATACAAATCTGGTCTTCATCATGATCTGTCGCATCGTCACTTTCGCTGTTTTCATCGTACTCTTCATTGGCATTGAATTCTAAAGATGTTTGGTTTATGCCAAATTCTTTAAACGCTTTGACAAAATTTGCACCATTGTCAGTCACCATTGATGTAACTTTGGAAGGGTCAAGATTGAATTCTGAAAATATTTCCAATAACATGTCGTTTATTCGGTCGTTCGTATGTGCTCCCCTAAATCGTCGACAAGCTATAGCAGCTGAGTGTCTTTCCAAATCTGCATCAATATAATGCGCAGTTACGCCGAGAAGACTTCTTTTTTTTGCCCGAGCAAATATTGGCGGTAGTGCAAACGTAATTAATTGATACAAGTTTTTCTTTAATTGCAGACGTTTGATCATAAGACTGTTTGGCAACCTTCCAAACAACTTCAGTCCAATATTTTTAATATTTAAGCCTTCCATCATTTTTGTAAAATGGGGATCCTCTATGAATAGTAGAGGTGTTAAGGAATGAACGAAATAATTAGTAATATTAACTTCAAATTGTTCTTGTGTTACCATGTCTTTTTCCGTTGAAAGAGTGTTGTCGGCCGTTTTGACATTAGTTGGTTTCTTAGTCTTGTTATTCTGCAAGTGCTTTTTATAATCTTCTAGTACATCTGAACCATGTTTTCTTTTGAAGTGTCCGACAGAATTCGACGTTGTTGTCCTGTATCCTTTAATCACCGTTTTTTTTATGGACACTTCATACATGCTGCAGCAAAAATCTTGTCGAAAAACTCGTCAGGAACTGGTTTGAAGAAGATGCAGTCAATTAAAACAGAAGACGAAAAAGATGATTTCCTTGTTAGATTTTTTTTCGTGTCTCCCGTTGAAGATGTTGCAAGATTTTCATTGCTGATTTCACTTTGTCCACTAGAATTTACACAATTAATAATAATATTCGACATCGATGTCGGCTTCAACGTATGTATCCATTTTTAATACTGAAGAAACTTTTACTTGACAGAAAATGGTCACTCTGACGTGCACACGAAAAAGATATATTTTGTTTCCTAAACACTCAGTGTGCCAAATAATACTAAATACACATCAATGCAAAATGCACGTAGACCCAAAACCTCCGTATACCCACCAAAAAGAACAGTTCTTCCTATTGTCTACGTAAAGCCCAGTCCAGACTCTACGTCTTGAAGCAAAATTGAAAGAGCGTCCAGACTGTGCACATCTTACCAAATGCTTTGCGCAGTTCACGGATATTTAAGCCCTACCAGCTCAAATATCACTGCAACTGTACAGTTCTATGCGCAGTTCTAAAACGTTGCATTTTTCCCGTCCACACGCAACACTTAGCCTGCAACGTTTTGGTTTGTGCAGGCAAAATGTTGTGAAAGACGTAGCATCTGGACCAGGCTTAAGGTTCAAACAAAAAGATAAGCGCATTTAGTGATTGCTTTGTGAGTAAATGACATAAAACATTTCATCAATGTAAACAAATCAATAACGAATGCATGAAAATTTTATATGATTTTCATCGGCAAATGTAATTACTCCACTCTCTGCATTAGATTGTCATCGTTTATTCAATTATTCAAGATGATAAAAAATTATCTGATGAATAAGGAACACAGTTATCATCAATGCATATACACTTACTCAAATTTTTCATGTGTATGCATTGATCATAAGATTGATGCTTTTTCATTAACTTCAATAAATGAATAATCGATGATAATGTCATGCAGAAATTAGAGTTATTACATTTGTCGATGAAAAAAGAATAAGATTGTCATCAACACATGATAATAGTCTACTTCCTGCATTGCATTATAATAGCGAAATGAAATAGCCCTATGATGCTTTGTTTATTGTCTCGGGGTTAGAGCACTAGTCGCATAAGCCGCAGGTCCTATGTTTAAGTCTCTAACTTTAAAAAGTTTCCAATTCAACAGTAAGTAGGAGATAAAAACCTCATTTGTCCGGAAGTAACGACCATGGAAACGCTTCCCCCTATAAATTCACTAAGAAATAATCTAGAAATCTGTCTTTCAAAGTTCCGCTGAGTTAGTTGTATTGCAGTTGCAGTATGCAGGTAAAAAAAATAACACCTTAAATTTTTAGTAATACGCTTACAAACTCAGGAATCCTGGATAAATTTAATCTGCCTTTTAATTTACGTTAATTTACACGAACATCTTATTTTGTATTATAATACGATAAATGTAGCACAGTGGGTCTCATAAAACAATCGTAAATCAAATTAACGATTAATGATTAGTAAATTTAATCGCGGTTACGGTTGACTTCCATAATATCGATTAATTTAGTCGGGATTAAATTAAAAGATTAAATTTTCAATCGGTTGGTTAATCGATTAATAAAATTAATCGATTAATGCCAAGTCTGTGTTACATTATGTAAACATGTGACAGCCACCAATCTGTCATCCCTATACAATTTCCTAACCAGCTGATAAGGTTGGGTGATAGATCTCTGTGACTGAATTGCCACCTGATGTTGGCTGAGGTGTGATATAGGAATTGTGGGGTTTGGTTTGTTCAAGCACACCAATAGTACATTTCACTCGAGGACTTGTTCAATTTCGTTGCTGCTCCAGATTATGTAAAATATTCGTGAAAAGAAGTCTTAACTCACCAAACATCGCGTCAGTCTTTTAAATGATCAGTGCACATTGTCAGAGGGTGGATGAAATAAATCTATCAAAATGCCTGTGGCTGAATGACGACCTGCTCATTCCACTGTTGAATAAGAACAAGAAGTGAAAGTAATGAATTTAAATGAGTGTACGTCGGTGTCCTCTATCGCGCTGCAACCTGTAATAATCAAGTGTAAGTTACTGCGAGTCCCGAAACTGTCGAAGTGTAAATGGTCAACATCAGGAGCAGTAGATGCGTGAACCCTGCATCAAAGTAAGCCGGTAGCGTTGGACATATCTCACTGTTACGCAATTAGCGAAATATGTCTCATAATTTTCATCAGGATGTTAAACAAACTTGAGGTCCTCTATATATGAATTACTTAAAAACGTATGGATATGATTGGAAACTCTTTACTTTTATTGCTAATTTTTGAACGCTGACAATTCACACAATTGCGAAACCAAAAAGCAAATCTACTCGTATAGTGCTAAACATTTCATTTTCAGAGATCCTAGAGAGAGAATCTACTACTGTATTTTCTTTTTCCTAAAATGTGTCCAAAAACAGTGGTAAAATCGATGGTGAAGGTTAGCTGACGAAGTTGTCTTGGAAAAGCTTTTACAGGATTTTGACAAAATGAAAATATCAAACGTTTTTGATCTGTAAATAGTGTGAATGAACGACCTTATTAAATATTTTACTGATTGACCAACAATTCATGATTATACGTGCTTAATATTTTCGTTGTGTTAATTATTAATTGCGTCGAATGTTAGCCGCTTATCGAATTCGTTAATCGATAAACTCAAATGTGATAGATGTGCCATATAGTACAATCTTGTCGTAAAAATAAGCATGTGTCAGCTGAAAATTAAAAATCAAGTGTGTCAGTACTCATTTAAATCAATGAAATCAAAGTGTCGATTCTCAAAAAATTAAAATCAATATAAAAACTTTACAATTTCACAACTGTTTACTATTGTGCTTATGTGGACAATTTAATTTAATTGCATGAAGTGCAAAATCATTGTTTATGGACGTATAGGGCAAGGTCAAGTTCTTGTTGGCTTTTATTTTTCTTCGTGGTCTCAAGATTGTTTTGAAAATTTAATAAAACCATAAAAATAATAAAAATGTCCAAAAAGTGCAGTATGGCAAATTGTGTGGCCTTCGATAACACCTTTAAGCTTGTTTCGTGCAAGGCTTTTTGTAATAGGCAGTTTCATGGTGTCTGTATTAATGCTCCCAGGGATTGGTATAAGCCATATATGGATGAGCACTTTATTTGTTCGGATTGCCAAAACACGAGTAGGCTGTTGAAGTGTATGTACGACAACATCATAGGGCATATCTATCAATTAATGCAGGAAACAGCTCAACTTGTTTCTAAGTATCAAGCCCAAACGCGAGCTAATGACGAAAGCTTCACAGAAATGGCTAACTGCTTCGACAGTTGGCAAGCAAGATCTCAACAAACAACAATAGCCTAGCAGTTGAGAGAACTTTCGATAAATTCGAGAGAAAGCTCAACGCAATCGAGGATTCATTATCTTCGATGAATAAATCTATGGCGCCTACACTTCCCTCCCATAGTTTATCTGTTCAAAACAACACGGATCTTGAAAATCATTTGACGAAACTTTTCCGGGCTCAAAGCTAACAATTGGAGGAACAGCAATCTATTTGGCTCGCATCGGCTGGTAGCAAGATTCGAAATTTTTTAGAGAAACTGGACCATCAATCCGATTACCAACATGATCACTCAAAGCATACATCCTCTTATGGTGCCAAGTCATTAAATGAGGAAATGCTTGAGGCCGATAATACTGTGTTAGTAAACGAAAACCAGCATCTAACAAACGTTAGTGACTTGTCACTAAATGGAATTGCTGAAGACACATCTAACATTATATCAAAATTCGGCACTCTCTGATCCGAGGATGAATGGCGCTAACGGGTAGCCAGAATTCATGAGGCAACTACACAACAGAATGAGCAAATACGAGAAGTTTTTCGTTCAAGGTGCACCATCAGCTGCTGATGAGGCTTGGGTTCTTCGTTTTGTTCGGGACGAGTTTTGCATTAGAGACTGCTATGTCGAATCTCTCCCTAGAAAGAAAAAAACCTATCAACCAACGTTCAAGCTTCACATTCCAACGCAGTATGCTTGGTTGTTCGGCAATCATCAGGGAGAAATTACATATCTATCATGGAATGGCATCAAGTTCTTCAAGTGGCGTTACCAGAATAATGTGAAGAAAAGTAGTAAGCAAAGTATTAAAAATAAGCTTAATTCTAATATAAAATGTAAACCCTCACCTTTAAGCAATATTCCTTTATCGAACAAATCCATCGAACAATCGCCTGTGGCTCAAAGTAACAAAATAGATAAAAATTCCGAAATTCAACAAAAAGTCATCACCACTAATAATGCAAACCTTAAAACCACCCATAGCTTCCCACTAATAAAATTTGTACGCAATGATGACCAAAAGCCATCTTCTTCTGGATATATTAATATACCAGAAGCTCCACCTGTTGAATCAGCAATGACGCAAACAGTATTTGATCCGCTAGTACCTCCTAGAGTTAAGGCCACGATCAACTCTCAATGTGATCTAGAGAGTAAATACCTTATATCACGTTTGCGAGACCCCAACATTTATAATGATGTTCGTCTTTTTCTTTCCTATCTGCACGATACTCCTGAAACTACATGTGTCGAAGGGAAGACAAAAACCAATTTAAAGGTTAAAATACAACAGGAAGGGCTTCCTACTGACCTTAAAACCTTGACACTTTTCTTTACACGTTACCATGAGCAATTTAGTGTGAGCTCCGACCAGGTAAAAAAAGGATTTAGAAACCTATAGATCGTATGTGAGATCAAAACACATCGCTGCTCTTCAAAAATCTCGAGATGACTTTAAGAAATATCATTCATTCATCAAAGTCTGACTTCAAGGTGCATTAAACTCTTCTACCACAATTGCGGTGGTATAAGAGGAAAATTAAATTATTTATTTATTGACGCCAAATCCTGCCACTTTAATATTATTACCATCACCGAAACTTGGTTGAATAGCTCGTATACAAATACGGAAATTCTTGACGATAGTTCGACTATCCACCGCTGTGATCGAGACTATCAGCGCACAGGTCAATCTAGAGGAGGTGGAGTTCTAATTGCTATAAAAAATTTCCTATCATGTGAAGTGGTTCCAACTGCATTCTCTAAAGACTTCGAACATATATTTGTGTGCGTTATCCTTGGTCATGTGTTTTTATACATCGCTGTAGTGTATATACCTCCCAATTCTGACGAAACTATTTACAACGACTTCTTTGAGGTAGCTTCTTCAGTCATGTCATCCCTTAATGAAAATGATAGAATCATCATTTTAGGTGACTTCAATCGTCCTCACTTATCCTTTGTTGTTGACGAAAATGAAAAATATCTCCTTCCTTTGAACCTTAAAGACTCCGTTGACAATAAAGTAGTCGATACATTTTATGGCAATGATTTGCAGCAAACTGCTCCAACCCCAAACCCAAATGGTAACTGGTTAGATTTAATTTTCATGAATTCTGTTGACGAAGTAGTAATATATCCTACGACTGACGAAGAAAACCTGTTTTCTAATACTAAACATCATAGAGCTTTTTCTGTTGAACTTTCTACATCTGATCTGAAAACATCGAATTTATACAATGATGAAATTGTATATGACTTTAAAAATGCAGACTATGTAGGTATTAGAGCCTATTTAGAAATTATAGAATGGATAGAAACTCTTTCAATGTTAGACGTAGATGATGCAGTATCATCATTCTATCAGATATTATTTGACGCCGTTGAAAATTTCGTCCCTAAAAAAAAGAAATAAGAAATCTGAACCATGGCTAGATAGAGAGCTTAGACAATTACGAAATCATAGAAATAAACTCTACAAGATCTTAAGAAAGAGTCCAAACCCAAACGAACAAATCAGGGTAAGTTCTGAAAACTTGGCCAACGAATTTTTTCAAAAGTCTCGAGAGGCATACGATCTCTACGTTAATATAACAGGAGAAAATATAATGCGTGACCCTAAGAAATTCTATGATTTTGTAAATACTAAAAGAAAATCGTCTGGGTATCCAACAACAATGACTAAGGGAGAAACTACTTCCTCTGATTGTAAAACAATTATGTTTGCTGAATACTTCCAGGAAGTTTTTCTGCCTGCTAGCTCACCGGTACATCATCAGACGCAAATACCTCATACTGGTGGTATTGCAGAAATATATCTTACTTTAGAAGAAATCCATAAAGCCATTAACGATCTGGACCTGAATAAAGGCCCTGGTCCAGACCATATTCCTCCATCTTTTTTATTTCAGTGTCTAACACAGGTATCCAAACCGCTGCACATAATTTTTAATAAATCTCTCTCATCAGGTGTCTTTCCGACTGTGTGGAAATTATCCAACCTTACACCCATCCACAAAAGTGGAGACAAAAAATCAGTGGAGAATTACAGAGGCATCGGACTACTATCCACTATACCAAAACTATTTAAAAAAATGATACATGATAGGCTCGCTACCTTTGTTGATCCATTCCTTAACGACCAGCAACATGGTTTCCGTAAAGGTCGCTCAACTGCCACTAATCTCATAATCATGGTTTCCGATGCTCTTAATGCCATAGAAAAAGTCCAGCAGGTTGATGCAGTATACACTGATTTTAGTAAGGCTTTTGTTCAAGTGAATCACTCCATTTTAATAACAAAATTGCAAAACTTTGGGATCTTTGGGTCTCTTCTGAATTGGCTTATATCCTACCTTTCTCATCGCACTCAAATTGTAAAATTTCAGGGTTACTATTCAAAGAAAATTGTAGCATCATCGGGTGTGCCACAAGGTAGTCACCTCGGACCTCTCCTGTTTAACATGTTCATATCTGATCTATCAAAAGAACTGGCGGGTATACCACACCTATTGTATGCTGATGACCTAAAAATTTACTACGCTATTGGCTCACAAACTGAAGCGAGCTTTCTTCAAACTAAACTTTTTTGCCTTCAACAATGGTGTGAGATTAATAAACTTAAACTCAACGCAAGTAAATGTCAGGTCATAAGTTTTTCTCGCAAAAAAACCCGTTAGCAATACCTACTTCCTTAATAATGTCGAACTGGCAAGAGTTGAGCATGTTAATGATCCTGGTGTCATCTTGGATCACAAGCTGCGTTTTAATTTACATTATGATAAAATTTTGGCGAAGGCGTGCGAGGGAGTTCAAGAATATATGGGTAACAAAATCTTTGTACACGGCCCTTGTTCGCCCAATCTTAGAATATGCGAGCATTGTCTGGGACCCTATCTTTGAAATACACTCAAATAGACTTGAGTCCATCCAGAAGCAGTTTGTACTATTTGCCTTAAGGGATCTTTACGATCCAAGTCAATTCTCAACCTTACCAGAATACTCGCAAAGGCTTAAACAACTAAACATGACTTCTTTGTCATTAAGAAGACAAATCTCATCTTGCTGCTTCGCCTTTTTAAATATCGAAAAAGGTATTTAGATTGAATCACTCTCCACGAAGTTTAATTTTAATAATGCAACGAGACAAACTAGGCATACTCCTTTTCTCAAAGTAACCCATCATAGAACTGTCTATGCAGATAGTGAGCCTATTAATAAATGCTGCAGAATCTTTAACAACGTGAAGAATTGCTATACACAAGGCATTTCGAAGGCCACTTTTAAAACAAACTTACTTAAAACCTTGAATCCTTAAATATCCTCTGTCATGGATTTCCTTAGCCCATTTCCCCCCAATTGTAATTGTTAAGAAAATAAAATGGAACTATAATGCAATGTAAATATTTTGTACCTTGTTTGGTTCATGAATAAATAGACTTGGTACAGTTTCTTTGAAAAGAATCCTAAAGGTTGCCAAAAATGATTTACCCATTATTGAAGGGCTGGTCCAATATCGATGTATGAAGTATTTACGAAAATTGCCAGTGAAGTGTCTATTTCTGGAAAAGCTAAAAGGGTTGTATCGAATAATTGCCGTTATGAAGTTTCAAAAGATAGAATAGCCTTCAGTGTCTTATTTATCTGCTTTTTGCCTGGCTTCCTAGCACCCGCCAAGTAAGTATTAAGTAAAGCATTGTGTTCAGCAGTATTTGGTAGGAAGCGACGATAAAAATTTATAATTCTTAAAAATTATCTTAGTTCTACAATGTTTTCTGGCGATTCGTAGGGTAAAATTTCCTTACATTTGTCTGGTGGAAGTTCAATCTCTTCAGATGAAATGCCCTTAAAACTTCTGGTTCGTAACAATTTGCGTTTATCCTGATTAATGATGAAGCCGTGATTTTCTTACCTCTCGAAAATTATTGATAAATGTGTTAAATGTTCTGAGACTGATTTTTAAGCTATTAAGATATCATCTAAATATACATAACTTAAATTTAGATATTTTAGTACAGGATTTATGAAGCGTTGAAATGTTTGTGCAGCATTGCTTAATCCAAAAGTAATGCAAGTGAACTCGAAGAGTCTAAACGGTGTGCATATTGCCGTTTTCGGAATATCTTTTGGTTCTGCTGGAATTAGGTTTTACGCCTTCACAAGGTCTAAAGTTGAAAAAGTATTGTAGATGGTTAAAAAATTGTAATAACCTAAATGTAAGGGTTAGGAAAGCGATCTAGTGTCGTAATAGTATTATGACGTCTATAGTCACCACAAGGAAAGTGAAGATATGACAACCAGTAGACAGATACCTTGCTCAAGAAGAAAATTAAAGTCTTTCATGACTGCAGCTTATTTGTCCGGAGCTAAATGTCTTGGCTTGAAACTATTGGTGGTCCTGAAACCATGATTTTGTATTTGATATTACGTGTTGGTGGCTCGGTGAAATCTGACTCTGCGGCAATTGATTTGAATTTAAACAATAATTCCCTGGCCTGTGAATCAATGTCTTATTTAATTACGATGGACAAGTTTGAAGAATCCTTAACAGCGATGGTTGCGATTGAACAGAGATTCGACCAAAATCAAAATGGTCCAAAAATTTTGTACCTATAATGTAATGTTTGTGATAGTGAAATGCCACGAAAATTTTCTTCTAACACCAAGATCCAAATTTAGTAGCGTTCAACCAAATGTATACATTAGCAGCAGAAAATGTAAGCCCTGAAAGTATTAGATTATCAGTGTGTGGCTTAAGAATAGCTGAAATTTCTGCACCAGTATCGATTAAATATTTCCTCTTTGTTGAGCGATCCAAAACTAAAAGATGGCTTAAAGAAATGCTACATGCTGCCACATTGCTGCCCCAAACTTAAGTTGATCTAGTTTTTTGAAATTTTTAAAAAATCAATTGAACCTTTCTTTTTGAATGTACATTGTTCAAGGCACTTATGAGGTCTGGTGCCAAATTCAAAATGATAACTGCAAAATTCTTGCGTTTCGAATCGTTTCTTTGAAAGAAAACGAGAGCTAGATCCTCTAAATTTGCTTGGATTTCTGCTGAATCTATTTAATTGTCAAAATGCTTGTATTACTTCAGCAGCTTGGAGTATCAGAGCTATTGCTGCAATGTTGAATCTTTATTTGCTTTGTTTGAGCCCGGTTTGCTTAACACTTTGGGGATTTAGTCTGCAAATGTAAACAGACCCGTCAAGGAACTTAAAGAGTTGCATGGATATTTTTCGGCAATCTCTGTAATCATAAAGTCCTGAGCAAATTGATGCCGATTCTTTCCTTTCCAAGTTCTTCTCTAAGTAATTGTGATGGTAATCGATCCCTTAAAATGAGAATTGTTAGCAATTGTCTAAGCTTTGAATTCTCACTCACGGATAACCTTGAAGTCAACGCTTCTCTTAACGCTGTATAAGGGTTTGCGTTAGCAGGGTTATTAACCAGCCTCAAAGCGGTATAGATCGCTTTTGCATCCAGAGCTACTAAAATATGATAAAATTTTGTGTGCTCTGTGATGATTCCTCCCAGAGCAAACTGAGCTTCGGCCTTTAGGCCTTGAATTATATAACAGGAAATCCCATCCAAAAAGGAGGCAGCTTTACTGTAACTGCTCCTATACCAGAAGTCGCTCTTAAAAATTATTCATTATTCGTGGTCATCATGGAAAACAACAAAATGAAATGCTGACAATAGTTTTGAAAAACGAGTGAGTACAAATTCTTATTAAAAATTATTCAGGCCCGAAGGATTTGAGTGCCTTTGGGAAGGTATGTCCTCCCGTCATAGAATATACCCTTCCTACTAACCTTGTTCAAAAAACCAGTCTAAAATAATCGGGGAAGGACTGGAGGATATTGCCTCCACGATGAAACAAATGACAACGGCCCGCGCCTGATTGACTTTGCATGCAGCAGAAAACTACTCATACCTTCGACTTGCTTCCCACATCGACGCATTCATAAAATGATCTGGGTATCACCGGATGGCAACATACAAAACCAGATCGATTATCTTTTGATAATAGCGTTGGGCCTCGAGCGTACCTGGCGTCTATACATACCGAGGAGCCAATTGTCATTCAGATCATTACTTGATCAAATTAACCTATCGGTATTGTATACCAAAGGTATATTTGGCAAAGACTAGCTCGCCACAAAAATTTGACATCAAAAGGCTCTAAACGTCGTCTGTGGCAAAAAATTTTGCGGAGACCATCGACAACTAGCTGGCTCCCATCTTATCAGTCGCATCGCTAAAGACAAGCAACGAGCTCTGAATGGAAATGAAAGCGGCTTTCAAGAATATGACAGAACAGATGATCGGACATCAAGCCCGGCGCAAGAGAAATGATTGGTTTGATAAAGGGTGCCAAAATGCGTTAGACTAAAAGAATCTGGCTTACAAAGAATGCGTACGTAGGAAAATCAGGATGAAAATCTCAGAAGAGTAGCGAATAAGATTATTAGAATGAAGAAAAAAAAAAACGACCAATTATGAAGTATAGATGTGAGTCTAGTGAATAATAGCATTAAAAAAAAGCATACAAAGTGGTGAAAAACCTGAAACGTGGTTATCAGCTCAAAACTACCTTCTTTCATGATGACGTCGGCAATATCGTCTCTAGTAAAAACAGCATTAAGAAAAGATAGACATCATATTTCAAGAACCTCTTTAATCTTCAACACACCTCCAGAACATTGAAGCCTATAGATGTCTGCGGAGAGCCTCCATTGGCTCCACCAACTCTTGATGGATTATGTTCCATCATCAAAGCCCAAAAAAATAATAAAGCGCCGAGGATCGATGAGATTCCAGTGAAGTTCATCAAGTATGGTAGTAGCAGTGTTCATAAAGCTATTCACAAAATCCCTCAGCACATTTGGCAACAAGAACATGTGCCGAAAGAGTGGAGCCAAGCAATTATACTCCCTATCCACTTAAAAGGTGACAAGCTATAGTGCGAAAATTATAGAGGCATATCACCACTTTGCATGGCGTACAAAATATTTTCAAAGATCTTAGAAAATAAAATCGCCAACGGTAATATGTTGGAGTATCAAGGTGGTTTGAGAGCAAGTAGATCGACAATAGACCAATTGTTCACAGTCAAGCAGGTACTTGAAAAATGCTGGGAGTTTAACTTATCAAATTTTTGTTGGCTTTAAGCAAGCATACGACAGTGGTGATTGTAACGCACGCTATCAAATAATGCTTTACTTTGCCATCCCAGCTAAATTAGTTCGTCGTACCAATATGAAAATGCTGACGACGACCTCCCAAGTCCGCATCAATAACAAATTCACCAATACCTTTGACATAAATATCAGATAAAGCTGGAAGAAGGGCTCGCCCTATTGCTATTCAACTTGGCTCTGGAGTACGTCATAAGGAAGCTACCTGTCGATACGCGAGGAACATTACTATATTAGTCAAGCCAACTAGTAGCTTATGCGGACGACATCAACATTTTGTCACGGTCATTAATAACTGCCAAAGAACTCTTCTTGAATCTCGACAGCGAATCAAAACTAGTAGGGCTACAATCAATGAAAATAAAACAAAGCTCATAACACAGTGGAGGAAGAATACCTCAATAAAACAAAATATCACACTTGGCGAATGCAGTACCAAAAATCTGGGCAAATTTGTATATTTAGGAACCAAAATAACCAGTAATAAAAGAGATTAAATACGCTGAAGAATACAGCTCGCAAATAAAATATTTTCTTCAGTTTTGACGATCTTGAAGACCAGTTGCATACACAGGAAAACAAAGCTCCAAGTATACAAATCTGTGATAAGACCTGTGTTATATTAAAGGTGGTAAAGGTGGATCCTAACCCAAACATCCGCAAATATATTGAAACCTTTTATTGACGGATCCTGAGGCAAATAATCGGAGCGAAACTAGAAGGGAATCAATGGCGAATTTGACAAAACCACGAGCTGTATGAGATTTTTGACGAGCTGGAGGTCTCAATGATGATAAGATGGCAGAATTTGCAATGAACTGGTCACATGAATTGTATGGATGAACAATGAACACCTAAAAAAGAATTCGTTGAGAAAACTGAAGGCCGGAGACCAGTGGGGAAACCGAGGAAACGCTGGTCTGACTTAGTCGTTGAAGACAGTTAATTGCTGCTCAGATTTTTTAATTAGAGGTCGTCGTCAACGGACCGAGTCAGCTGTAGGCGCTATTTGCAGGAAGCGAAGGCCCGAGAGGGGCTGTAGTGCTACGAAGAAGAAAATATTTAAGTTTGAATTTTAAATTATAGTAGATATACCGTAATGATAAAATTTGATAATTAAATTAATTGTGATTAATCAAGGTTCCACTAATTACTGAGGCTCTGTAATTATTACCTCTAAATTATTATACTGGTAATGCAGACATGCTGAAGGTCCAAATCCAGTAGATATAGTACTAATGACAGTGGAAGCTGGAGTAGCAAATGCAGAAGTTAGAGTAGTAGAAGCTCCAAATACTGATACAGCAGGTATTGCGACACATGTTCTGACAAAAACGAAGGTTCTGTTGGAAGTTGTGGCGGTAAATATTGAATGAGTAGTTGCAGTTGAATCACTTGCTTGCAATCAGAAAGCTGGTGTTGTAGGTGGTGTTGCAATAGAAAGGTTAAGGGGTGCTGACTTGGCTGATATTGATGCTACTGTAGATATTAAAGTCGTTATGGTAAAGCTTGCAAATGTAAAAAAGATTGGCAGCTGTTGTAGAAGTAACTACTTCGAAGTAGACTCTGTGTCGCCAGTAGATGTAGTACTACCAAACAACTTGTTTGTCGAATCTGTAGAAGCACTGCTGGGTGTTTATGCAGTGATCGTTGGAGTAGTGTTGGATGTTTTTTTTTGGCAAATGGAGCAAAGTTGGACTCAGTTAAGGTCGAACTCGAAACAGCACCAAAGTTCAAATTGAAAAAAGTTCCACACAAACTTGAAGTACGTATCGCCGCTGGTGCAATCGAGGTAACAGCATAAGTTAATGCTGGAAGAGGAGTTGTCGACGATACCGTTGTTGAACTCACAGCAAGTTACAATTTGGTGACAAATAAAAATGATGAAGCAGCCAATGCTGTTGTTAGAGTCGTAGATTCAGTAGCGGATTTGCTAACAAATGAAAATCATGATGCCAAAGATATTGCAGTGCTAGAAGTTTTTATCGTTGCAACCGATAAAGGAGAAAATCCTGTGGAAGCAGACTTGTAAATGTTCCATTAGGTGAAATAAACTTGCCAGTGAATAAACACAGTGTACTTTCCGTTTCATTTAAAAATATTGCTGACAAATTCTTCTACACAGACATTAATTGCTTTAAAATTATTTATTAATTTATGATATAAAATACTGAATCATATTAACTCAAAGTGGAACAAACACGTTGCTTTTATGATGATATGTAACGGCTGAAAATATGTTATTTTTCTATGTCAAAAAATTAACTAAGACTACATATTGTTAATTTTTTGAAACTTAAAGCTGTTCCTTTAGATTAATTTATGTAGTGACTTTGTATTGAGGTTGACTACCGCAAAATTTTAAGCGATTTATTTGTTCTTCATAGAGTATAGGCCAGGACCCAAATTGGCTTTAATCAGCCTATTCATAAAAAATCCCGTTTGAATTTTGGATTGTTTTCCCAGGCATCAATTCAGGCTTGAATGTTGCCAGAGTTGTTCATAACATCATACGATGGTTTCACAAGGACTCATCTATGTACGGCATTTTTAACAAAAAAAAATTAAGTAATCTACACAATGATAAATTACGAGGAAATACTATGATAAATTATGAGGAAATAAACTGTGACTCTCACATGTTTGCAATGAAAATATAAATGTTCAAAAAAGTCAAACGCTACCAATATTTAAGTAGGAAAAATATTTCCAGTAAACTCTTTTATTCACAGACAAATTCCCAAACGACAATATTTTCCCTTCGCAATACCACACATAATTTATACTTAGAAGAGAGTCCCGAAGGTTTGAAACTCTTCCAGGAAAGAAATGATGTTACAGAAATGCTTCCGATAAAGCTAAATTTATATGATAATCGTTGGCATCAGATAGCGATAAGGTAAGGCTACCAGAACTAACATTTATCTCATTCGCTTTAACAGTCGAGCGAATACTGTTTTTGTCGCTACTCTTTGAATAAGCTTTGCAATATATATTCGATTTTATTATCCTTTCCTCGCATGCAGCATCCACAATGGAGATTTTATTACGATTTACGTAGATTGTTTGTGGACGGATAGTTTTATTGTGTCAAAAGGACTTTTTGCTTTGCCCGATGCAGCGGATGTTGAAGTGGGTGGACATCACTTTAATGTAAGCTTAACTTTTGATGCACAGTAAAATTTAGATTTATATTCTATTCATTGTGTGTCTCAAACATATCGAATTGCTTTTTTTATATGCAGGGAGATTTCCAACAGCTTTTGATTATGCCCGGCAACCATGAAAAAACACAATGTTCCAGCACAAGGACGTCCATCAACGAGGTCAAACGATACATCATTAACACTTTCATCGAAGATGATGGCAATTAAGTGGGAATTATTTTTCTTAATCGACGCTTCTAAATGGAACTCTTCTCCGATTTCATGAGACTAATATACGCATTTATTGACTTTCAGCTTCAAAATTGGATCATTTTGCGTTTATTGATTCCATTTCGAACCTAATGAGAAGGAAATTGATGATGATTGCAGATATACGTACGTAAAAATATTTTTTCTTGTGTACTATGCATAAAAACAGGAAACAATAAATAAGATGGCCTATGGGAATTTGTTAGTTAAAACAATTTACCAGTAAAGTAAATAGCATTGACTAAAAAATGAGAAGATTGCATTTGCATTAATTATTCTTGAAATCAGAAAATAACCAAATAGTGGAAATAGCGATTGTAGATGAATATTTACAAGCAAATATGTAGCAGGGGTATTAGCGAAACAATAATGTTCAGCTGAAATCAAATTGTAATTTTTTAAGGACAAATGAAACTATTAGTATATATACAAATAGCAAAGAGAATTAAAATTAAAATTAGTATGGCTAAAAGGATATCAGTTGTCTGACTGTAAGACTCGCAAACGTTTATAAAATCTAAATTTATAATTAACTCTAGTTCAGCAGCAGGTCTATGGTGATGTATTTAAAGGCAAATATTGTTGTTGTTTATTATTGTCTTAAATTATTTGGCAATTGAATATAAAGAAGAATTTTTAAGAAAAGGAAGTTGTTTTATTTCTCATGTTAATTCACTTAATGCAAGGTCTGATGGGCGATCAAAAAGAAAAATTAAAGCTGGCTTGCGGAAATAAAGAAATAATCGACTAGCACTTAATTGAAACTAAGATAATTTTCGTACATTTCCCTTTCCCCTGCACCCCTAAAAACAAAATTTGTCAGTTTAAGACCTGTTTTGAAAAGTTCTCGTCAAGACCTTTCATTTGATACCCATATTGCCTACATGCGATGAAACTTTTTTTTGGGGCCAATCCCCTATATGGGGGAATACCATATTCATTTTTTTTGTGATGAAACTTTGAAGAGGGCATCACTTTACACCTACTAACAAAATCTTATGTTTCTAGCTTATGTAGTTTGCGAGAAAAAGTGGTGCGGCACACGGACGGACAGACGGACAGACAGGGTGCCATTTTACTAGTGTATTGTAAAATGATTTTACAATACCCTAAAAAGATTGCATCATAGTTTTCTCCCTACTCTTCTTTTTTCTCACCGCACGCAGTCGTGGCCTCGCCACTTAAGAGGGAAGTTGTGTTCTACAAAAGGTATGAAGCATACTGATGGGATTAGTAACTCCTTGCACCTAGTCTACCTGTCCGTATGCAAGGACTGTTCATCGCAGCAAATGCTCCTAAAATATTAAAATCAGCCCCGCCTAATGGCTAGGTAAGTGTAAGAACCTGGGAGCACTTTTTTAGATGAGAATTAAGTTTAAGTATAGGGATTAATCAGCATTTGTTGGGAGCTACCAGATGTTGCGTAGCAATCTCAACAAAAAGTTGCCTAAATTGTACGGCCGTCGTGTCAGCAATAGCGTCAGTTAATCCTGATAGCTGCAATAGCATCCATCATATATTCGATGCATCATGCCAAATGATATACAAAGTCAGCATGAGTTCAACGAACAACTAGTTTCACACCAAGTGAAATATTTTGAATTATAAAAAGTAGGTTTTACGTACTAAAGAACCTACAAAATGTCCCTACATCATTACAAGAGCCTTGGCAATGGAACGAAGCTGAGTTTTCCAGGCACCTCGAAGGATGGTGAGGAAATATCAGCCAATGAAGCCAACAATAAACGTATCAAGAAGCCTGCATTGTTATGTTAAGCGTGCCACGACCAAAAAAGTCCGAGTTCTGATTGCAACTGATTTATTCTCTTCAAATATAATACGAGTATTTAAACATTTACATGACATTCCTCCCGCCGTATCATAAGGCGATACATATTCAATTATGTTAAATTATCAATATTCATTTAAAGCAAATAGCGTAATAAAGATCAAATGTAATTCAAAAAATTTTGTTAGTACAAAATGTTCAAGCTGAATGAATTCAGTTATTAATATTCAGAAAAACATTTAGTATATGGAACAAATTTTCATCGGTAAGCACTGCTTCGTCTCGGCTCTGAGGGTAGTTCCATATTTTCCATCACAGTTTCTTGAGATCCGACTTGAGTTGTCGGAGTGCTTGTTATAATAGGCTGTGCCTTTTCAACGATTATTGGTATATTTGGTGAGATCTGCAAGTCTGGACAAATTTCGTTTTTATCTACGTCTTCACCTTCATTACGTTTGTACATGTGGTCACAGTGTCGTCTTCTCTCCACACCGTTGGGAGTTAGTATGCGATAGGAGTACCGATGTCTTCTCTCCGTAACTTTTGCTGGCTGCAATTTTTTCAAGTTTTGCTTTGTAATAGACTTGTTGCCCTGGTTGGAATTTGCGTATCTTCTTACCTGACTCAATCTCTTGTCTTAGGCTCTTGAACTGCAGTTCTTGGCTTTGTTGGGTTTTAAGTTGTCGAAAATACCTTTCAGTAGTCTGACAAACATCATCTCAGCTGGCGTTTTACCTGTTGCAGCATATGGAGTATTCACGAAGACGCTGCTGCGTTATCTTGTTTTCATTTTTACTAGCTCTCGTTCTGGTTATAAAAGTCTGAACAAAACGCTCAGCGAGCCCATTGGTCCTGGGATTGTATGGTGATGATCTAATGCTGTTCATGCATCGAGATTTTCAAAAATGTTGAAACTTTTCGGATATAAACTGAGGCCCGTTATCCGATACAAGGATTTGTGGTGGTCCAAATGTGGTAAAAGTATCATCTAGCGTATCATATAGATGTTCGGCCCTTGTTTGTTTGAAAGGTCGGATATCGACTCATTTTGAAAGGGCATGAGCTACAACAAACCACTGCTGATCCTCGTATGGTCCAACAAAGTCCACATGGATTTGTTGCCATGGTCGTTTCGGTGTAGTCCACGAAAACACAGAAAGTTCAGTGCATTGTGGGCTTTATTCCTAGCGTGGCATACATTTTTTTTACAAATGTGTCCATGTCGGCACTTATAAGTGGCCACCAGACATAAAAACGGGCTATTGCAGGCATAGCAACTATTTCCGGATGTCCGATGTGCAGAAGTCTTAACATGAGTTGGCGAAGTTTGTTAGGTATGATTAGTCTACCCAGCCTGGTTAAAATGTATTGGTTGGAGCGATTTCGTCTTTTTTTGTTGTAGTACGGTTTAAGCTCGTTCATTACATCTTTGCTACTCCAGCATGATCGTACTAGCCATAATATTTTTCATAGCACTGGGTCGTTTTTTGTTGCTTTCTGTAAAATCTTTTGTGATAATTGTATATCGTCGTACTAAATACTCAGTAATTCCTCAGATATCTTGTTAATCCGCTGGTCGTCATTTTTTGGAAGTCGTGATAAGCAATCTGCAATAACGTTGTTAGCTCCTCTTCTCTATTCTATGTTGTAGTTATACGATCCGAAGTAGAGCACCCACCGCCCACTGCCCAGCCGCAGTTGGCTGTTGACCAATTCCGGCAGATTCCGATTTTTGCCAAATAAATGTTGTAACGGTTTATGGTCTGTGATAAGCGTGAACGTAGTACCTCGTAAAAACTGGTCAAATTTTCTTACTGCAAAAAATATTGCTAAGGCTTCGTGATCGACCACAGAATATTTTTGCTCGGCGTTAGTAAGTTTGCGAGAAGCAAAGGCAAAAGGCTCCTTGCTTTGCACACTAGTTTTATGAAATAAGACAGCTCCTACTCCTTTTTCAGATGCGTCACACGCTACGTATAGTTAACGGTTAAGATTGTATGGCACGATAATATTGGCTTTAACCACCTTTTGTTTTATGTGCTCGAATGTCTGTAATTCCGCAGCACCCCACCACCATTGTTGTCGTGTTCCTGTTAATGAGTGAAGATTTGCACACGTACCATGCAGGTTAGGTATAAATCGTTCATAAAAATTTATTAAATATAAAAAAGTTCTGAGCTCCTTTGCGTTGGATGGTGTTGAAGTATTCTTTTTTACTGACTGAATATCCCAAATATTCGATTGAGGGTTGCATAAACGCGCATTTGCCCTATTTCACTCGAAAGCCTGCTGCACGTAGTCATCGTAAAATCTCTTTTATGATTACCAAATGCGTGAGATTGTCCTTGCCCGTGATGGCGGTATTGTCAAAATATACCGCAACGTTGAGTATCCCTTCTAATAAGTTTTCCAAATGCCTTTGAAAACTAGCCGGGGCATTTGCGATGCCAAAAGGAAATCGGTTGTACTGGTAATAACCTCCACAAATTTCCTTGAGTCGGGGTGTACTTCAAATTGCAGTTCTGATTGCAACTGATTTATTCTCTTCAAACGTAATATGAGCACATATACATGACATGCATCAGATCTACAAGAGGCATATACGCTACCTGAGATCATCCTACGACTGTGCATTATAACTGTATCTCTTTGGCTTGTGAACTTATCAAAAAGGCCACGTCAGATCATTAAGAAAATTTCGAATATGGCTTGAAATGAACTTTGGGTATTTTTCTTGAGCCCCAGTAATTCAGAATTGCTGCAAGTTGAAGAGTTTTATTTCTCATACCTTATAATTGGGAACGATTTATTGTTTACACGAACGTCTTGAACGACTTTTTAACGGTGATATTTTGAGATGCGGATATTTATGCTTCAAAGTTAGAAACAAATAACACTCTTGAGGGAACTGATCATTTTCTTATGTGCATGTTGGACAAAATATGTGAAATATCCACTGAAGCTCACATGATCAACCAAAAAGGCCCTACCTGTGCATATGCTCAGGCATTCCATGACGCTTCACACATACTTTTCCAAAGAATATCAAATCCACTGATGCAACCCAATTTACTATTTCGATTGACACTTCGGTACAAAAATAGTTGATAAAGCCATTGTAATATGACATGCACTTAGAAATAGTTAATTAACGGAAAATAGAACCAGCTTAGTGGATTCATTGTAGCAGCTCCAGTGACAAAAGCACCTAGGAGATAAACATCGATTGATGCCTTCTTACAATCAGAAGTATAAGGAGAACATTTATTGGCCCAAGGAATAAAGGATTATGTAACAACACTTTTACATGTGGAAATCAATGGCACCAAGTTAGCTTTAAAGTTTCTTCTACTTAACATTGCTGAGCACAATCATATCCAAGAACAATTATTCAAAGAAGTAACATCCTTAATCGAATCTGATCCTCATCGAAAAACCCTCTCATAATATCTGGCAAATGGTGCCATCAGATCAGCTACAAATTATCAATCAACAAATACTTTCATACTAAATACCTACTCACCAATAAACTCGACTTGACTGTTTTGCATCTAAATTCCTCAAATAGCTCGTAAGTTCAACTTTTATTTCAAGATGAGAACCCTGCCTACACTCACTCAGGGATTGCTACCGATATTAAGTCCATCAATGGCGATACCTCAAATATAACATAAAACAATTGTGACATTAACACAAATGAAATGTCAACGTGACTTTTGGCAATATCGGCTACAACTGGAAGATTGTGATCATGGGAGCTCATCCCAAAGATATGTCTGTGCTTGTAGTGAGGATCGTGATTTTGAGTGACAAAGGGTGTGATTTGGAGGGTTTGTGGAGGCAAAAAGATTAGAATTTGGGGTATGTTGTGCAAAGCGATTCGTGCAACAAATTTGACCCCCTTTGTGCGTTAGGTCATTGGAAAAAAGGTAGCAGTAGAATGAAAGTGGTCCTGGATTATTTTAAGCGTCATTAATTATAATTAAGTCGTCTTTATTAATCCATTTCATCTTTACTCGCGTTAATTTGTTTTAGCGTTGTTGATTTAAATGTTTTAAATTTCAGTCCTTCATTTCGTATTTATTGAACGAAGTGTGAAAATTAAGCAGTGAGACTGATTCCATGAAAACTGTATAGTTAAAAATTATTCTACAACTCTGCCATCCCCTTCAAAGCAGTCCCCTTGGGCAGCTATATAGCGATTCCAGCGTATTTTTCATGCTTCATAACATTTCTGGAACGCATCGACTGAGATGTCCGCGAGTATCCTTATCACGGCCGCCTGGATGTCCGCAATCGACGTTTTTTTCCGGGTCGTATTAGAAAAACCAGCTCTCATTGCCTGTAATAACTCTATTAAACAGCGTGGAATCATTTTCCACTATTCCAAATAGTCTTCTGCGACGGTCATTCGATCCTACTTTTGCTCCTGAGAAAAGTTCTTTGGAACCATCTTCGCGCACAACTTTTTCATTCCAAAATCGTCGGTTAAATTTGTCTGACTGT
Organism: Odontomyia ornata; assembly: GCA_963969285.1. NCBI lineage: Eukaryota > Metazoa > Arthropoda > Insecta > Diptera > Stratiomyidae > Odontomyia > Odontomyia ornata. The sequence continues at coordinate 65,961,915 of OZ017738.1, read as the reverse complement.
TTCACGGTTCATACCCAGTTCTGAGGCCAACATTCGAACTGTTAAACGGCGATATTCATGTATTAGGAAGCGCACACGCTGCGCATTCACGTCAGTTCGCACCTCGACTGGTCTCCCGCTCTGCGCCTCATCTTCCACGCTTTCACGTTCCTCCTTAAACTCTTTATGGCATCGTGTCACCTAGGCACGACTAAGAGCACTTTCACCATGCACTTTTACAATTATAGCGTACGTTTCCGAGGCTGTTTCACCCAATGTGGCGCTGAATTTTATCGCGACGCGTTGCTCTTAATTTCGTTCCTCCATTTTCGTGATGAGCGCCACCAACACACGTCTACTCAACATGACACAGCAGGCAAACGAAACAAGCTAGAGCAATAGTAAATAGATCAATGAAGAGTGAAAGAATGCTAGGGAAGGGGAAGGGAACTTCAAGGTCGCAGGTTTACCTTAAGCGCGCCAAAAATTAGTCTCATTACTTAATTGTCACACCTCGTATATAATTATTTCATCTTTTTAATGAATATTTAAATTACACTTACAACAATTTCATTTTAAATTTTAAATGAGTTTACTTCTGGACACAAACCCTTTATATCAAAAACAAACTAATCTACTGCATTTTAATAAAAATTACATTTAAATAAGTAACCTATAATTTGTTGTAATAACATTTGAGTTTTTCAATTCAAATGAACTTAAGCATTTGTTTTTCAATTCATGTCAAGTCATCTAATTTTTCAACAAGAAACATTTGAACCTTTAATTTTAAAAAAGTAAAAACCACTTAAAAATTAAATTTATGAATTCTTCTTTTTTTTCTTTTTTTAGGCACAAAAGCAAAAAAAAATCCGCACGATTACTATTCCGGTTTCTAATTGTTCAATCACACTCTATTTCAAAATAACCAATTCACGTCTAATCTCCACTAAGGAGTCCGCTCACTGCTCGAGTCTTGTCTTGACTTGTCTTTCTTTTTCCCAATAATTCAACTATAATACAAGTTGCGTTCCAAAATAAACCAGACTGAGCTAAAAAAGCAACGATAGGAGCTTTGTTCTAATAAATTCGAGTTTATTTGTTCAAAATAGTGTCCTCCGGCCTCTGTTTTGCGTGATCCAAAAGCTTTTCGAAAAAGTGTTTCAGGTCAGTGACGGGTATGTCCTTCACGGCTCATTGTGGCGGATGTCGGTACAAGCCTTTTGGATGCCCTCTATGGACGCAAAGCGTTTTTCTTTCATGGCTAAATGCAATTTTCCGAATAGGTAGAAGTCACAGGGCGCCATACCAGGCGAATACGTTGAGTGATTGATGGTTAAAAGACGATCACAAGAGTGGATCGATGAAATGGTGCATATTCAGGCCGGACTCGACGAATGTAATGCAATAAACGCTTCAAAACGCCACGTCTGAAAATCGCATTGACGGTTTGGCCCATTGGCACGAACTCCTTGTGGACAATTCCCTTGGAATCGTAAAAACAAATGAGTATCGACTTGATTTTTGACTTCTCCAAACGCGGTTTTTTGGGTGGTGGCTCGCCTGGAGCCTTCCATTCTGCACTTTGACACTTGGTTCCGGGTTCATATCGGAAACACCACGTTTCATCACCAGTTACAATGTTATAAAGGAAGTTCTCGTCTTTTCTCGCCTCTTTAATTATGTCTTTCGAATGTTGAATTCTGAGCAATTTTTGTGTCATCAGTTAACTTGTGCGGAACAAAGCGTGCACAGACCTTTCGTAAGCCCAAATGATCGGTTAAAATGCAATAAATCGATGTTTTGGAGATCTTCAATTCCAATATCATGAATTTCAACGGTAATTTCGGCTCGTTTTTGATAAATTCACGCACAATTTCGATGGAGTTTTCGGTGATAACTGATTTTGGGTGGCCCGTATGTTCATCGTCATTTATGTCCTCACGACCACCTCTGAAACGTGTAAACACTCATGAACTCTGGCACGAGATTGACAATCATCGCCATAAACCTTTTTCCATCAATTCGAATGTGTCGGTAAACGTTTTACCGATTTTAAAACAAAATTTGATATTAGCTCTTTGTTGGAAATTCATTTTTGTACCGATGACATAAACATTTTGTACCGATGACATAAGCTTCCACTGAACCGAATGCCACCAAACTTTCACTAAAAGTCAGGAAGGCATGTGACTTGCCAACGCACTACCTCATTCACAGATGGCGCCGCTATAAAAATTTTATGACAAAAGCCTCGTTTATTTTGAAACGCACCTTATAGTAAAGACGATTGTCTTTAGAAAAATTAATATTCACTTTTCTTTTCACTTTTTTATAGTTTAAGAATTCCATCAATCGGTTGCTCAGCTATTGTTGGGAGCTTGCAATTAACGTTTGATTTATTCATCCTTTTTTAGGGGTTTTATAAAATCATTTTACAAAACCCTACTAAAATCGCGTCCTGTCTGTCGGTCTGTTCGTCCGTCCGTGTGTCACGCCACTTTTTCTCGCAAACTACATAATCTACATACATAATATTTTGAAGGTGGGTACTAAGTGACAGTCTCTTCAAAGTTTCACCACAAAAAGAAATTTATAAGGTATTTAAAAGGGTCTCCCCGTATAGTGGCGTGGTCCCTGAAAAAAAAATTCTCGTCGCAGACAGTAAGGATGTCAAATGAAAGGTATTGATGAGCACTTTTCAAAACAGGTCTTAAAATTAAAATTTTTGCTTCAAGGGGTGCAGGGGAAGGGAAAGGGGGAATAAAACATCGCAAATTGGTTGGAACATGTAGCCAGAGCAATGCAATAAAGGGAAAAAGTTCCCAAAACCTGCCCCAAAAATAATAATTGTGTCGCGTGTTACAGTTCGCGGCCGATAATTTTAATGTTCCGGGAAAGTGTAAACCCACTGTCTTTTAAATTAAGTCAGAAGAGTTTATTTATTAAGAATGCACAATCATTAATTTCACTATTTTACAAATAGTTAAAATGTAATTATTTTTCACTTGTCCATAAATTTATATTTGAACTGTCTGTACCAAGAAAATCACTTCACTATCAATCATAATCGCCATTGGTTCCCGTCAAGCTTCGCTCCGATTATTCCCCTCAGCACCCGTCGCCCAAAGGCGTTTAATATATTTGCGGATGCTTGAGTTAGGGTCCATTTTCGACACCAATAACATAATACAGGTCCTATCACAGGTCTGTATACTTGGAGCTTTGTTCTCCTGTGTATGCAGCACCGTTGCTAGTGATGCGATAAATCTTCTCGATAGGGCTGGTATGGAAATTTATAGTACAATTCAGGATAGAAATATAAACAGGATTATTTGTGAGAGATTGCATAAACTTGCCCTGATTGGAACACATTTTGAATTGGTTCATCTACCAAATCCTGAGAGATGGAATCAAATATGTTCGGAGGTCGTTTCCGATCTTGAAGAAAGCAAAAAAATCTTCATGCCACAAAAGCTATCGCCCAATCAGCTTACTGCCTTACATCAACAAGGTGTTTGAAGCGATACTCAACAAAGCATTGAACGCCCACATTAAGAAATATGAGTTGATCCTGAACCCCCAATTTGGTTCTCCTGTCAGGCATTCAACCATACATACAATAACGGAAGTAATCTCAAACATTTGGTTGATAGAAAATTAGTTGGATCGTGTCTCATTGATACGGAGAGAACCTTCGATACGGTGTTGTTAGATGGACTAGTTTTTAAACTCCTTCTGGACAAGTTCCCCAGACACCTTGTCGCCATGATGTGCAATACTTTATACGGGGAATCGTTTGTTGTAACGCGAATTCAAAGTCTTGAATAGTCTACAGAAGGAAACAGTTACTTCGCTTCTGCTGTTCACTTCTTTTGGACGGCATTGATTTTAACGTCTCGCCAGCGCAATCATGGGCAGCGTTTGTTGATGATCTGATCATCTATACGGCAGACCAAAAAGCTACAACAGTTCAGAGCAATCTCCAAAAAATGTTCAATGGTGTGCAGCTGTACACTGACGATTGGAGAATGAAAATCAATGTGCAGAAGTGCGAAACAATCTTGTTTCGGACAACACTACAGGGGGTCAGTCAAGATCTGAAACGTAATTGAAAGGATTTTCACATCATGTCTGGCGACAGTAGTTCAGAACGAGTTCCACATAAAGCCTTTGTTCGATACCTCGGTGTTTATCTCAATCAGTATCTGTACTGTACTGAACATGTCAAAATCATGCTCAGTAAGGCACAAAAAGTAGTCATGGCCCTAGAAGAGACCTTCATTCCAGATACATTGATCAAAAGGTCAAAATTATCTGTTACATGACCCTAGTTACACCAGTTTCGACATATGGATGTCAGATCTGGTACAACCAGAGTGCTAGTACTATGGAAAAATTAAGAGTTTTCGAAAGGAAATGTCTTCGGGCTTATGTATATTGGTTTATACAGAAACCCTGAGAAGGATTGGCAGCATTATATAGGTATCGAATAGAAAAATTATCAAACTGCTAAAATGACAAGAGTTGATATCGTCATACTGAAACTTTTTCGGAACCATATCGCAAGATCTGTAACTGTGAGTGAAAACCCTTGGATTTTACAGCTGTTCCACCCTACAGACTGGTATATTGCGACTTGGCTCGCTACTGGCTTCATTCCTCCAGAAGCATTAATGTATTTAGACATGAATCGATATGCTTTTGATTCTGACGGCGTCCCAATTATATATCACATACTATATATAGATGGGCCACTGATAAGAAGATAAAATATCCTGCGAATGTAAGTTCACGAGACCAACAATACTCATTTGCTAGATTCGTTGAAGCTGATCGAGCTGAGATGGAGCGATCTAGGTATTGGTGGCTGAATCACAATGTCTAAATTATTCGTGTTTATTTTTTGTTTTTGTGTTTTTTCGTTACTTGGCTTTTGAGTTTCAGCTCATTATTGCTACATTTGGTATTGTTGTTTATTTTTGTTAAAATTAAAGAAAGGTTAGGTATATGTTATGTTTGTCATATAAGGCTTAGAGATAAAGTTAAATGCGTAGGTTAAGAATATTGTGATAGAATTTTTTAGTATAAGATAACGTTTTTTGATTGAATTTTATTAGAATTAGGTTATAAAGTATTAGGTGTAGGTTCAAAGTTCACAGTTGTGTTAAAATTATAAATAATTTTGGAATAGTGTAGGTTCGTTTTTTGTCCTTCTAATCAAATCATAAATTATATTATAATCTTAATTAATCTGTATTTGCTACAGTTTTTTTATAAAATGTGTTCAACTGATAACGTCTAAATTTAGAGTGCTATTTGGGCCATAAAGTTTTTGTATTGTTATTGTTTGGAATTTGCTTTATATTCTTTTAAAATTTATGACGATTAGTATTGAATAAAGCGCTTTTGACTTTGACGAACAATGGATACCCAAAAAGGTATTCGTTTGGAGAACTGAAGGTCGTAGATCAGTGGGAAAACTGAGGAAACGCTGGTCTGACTTGGTTGGTGAAGACAGTTCACTGCGCCTGGGATTTTAAAATTGGAACACGGTCAATGGACGGAGCCAGTTGGAGGCACTTGTTGCAAAAAACGAAGGCCCAAGAGGACCTGTAGCGCTACGAAAAAGAGGAAAAACGGGTTGAAGTAGCAGGAGAGTGCTCCTGCCAGAAGGGTGATGTGAAACAACTAGTAAATCAAACAACATATTCTGCATATCAAAACTTGACTAATATACAGATTCCATAAATTGAGTTCGAAGAATTATTATGGTTATTATATTTTTATATTCGCCGCCATTTTGTTTCAAGTGTTTGGATCCCGTCGTTTAATTAGTGATGATAACACATCAATATTACAAACCATTTCTAAAATTTTTATCTAAATTACTACATATTTATAGTGGCTAGGTCCGTTGCAAACGTGTATCTCCCTAGTATCACGTGTTAATTTTGTTATAATTGTTAAATATTCAATCGGCTGTAACTTCGCTGTTTATTGCTCGATTGTTGTGAAATTTTTAGATCTCATACAATTGCTTTCAAAAAACATAAATTGTAGTTTTTGGGAAATCGAAGGGTCCCATTTTAATTTCATAGGAAAAACGAAAAAATTTATAGAATGTACTATTATTAACAAAGTTGATCGAATTTCGACTTCTACGGTATTAGTTGCCCTGAATATTTTTCATGATTTTTTTCAGATTTTTCGGGTCAAAGGTCTACAATCACGAGGGGGGGGAGGGGGACACAAAATGTTCGTACATTTCCCTTTCCCCCGCACCCCTTAAAGCAAAATGTATCATTTCAAGGCCTGTTTTGAAAAGTTCTCATCAAAACCTTTCATTTGATATCCATATTGCCTACATGCGATGAAACTTTTTTTTTGGAGGCCACTTCCCTATATGGGGAGACCCCCCTTAAACACCGTATAAATTTTTTTGTGATGAAACTTTGAAGAGGGCATCACTTCACACCTACTTTCAAAATCTTATGTTTCTAGCTTATGTAGTTTGCGAGAAAAAGTAGTGTGACCTACGGACGGATGGACGGACGGACGATTTTAGTAGGAATAGAATTTTCTCTTCCTGAATAAGGACTGGATTTATCCCATCTTCATTAGGTGATTTATAGGGTAGAAAAAAGATTAATGTCCATCTTTTACGCTTTCCCGTAGATAATGTGACAGTCTCTTTTTGTGTTGTGCGGTTTGATTTCACAAGTGGTCCCTTTCGTCAATCGCTTCAATTATTAATTCACTCCCTGAGAAGTGGGTCTTCATTAGAAGATGCGTTCTCTCTCTTTGCTTTCCATGTAGTCACCGTCAGCTTTACTTAGTGCCATGTTTGGGTTGCTTCCTTGTTTTGCTAGAGTTTTAAGGAGCCTCGTTGCGCCAGGGGCTTTCGTAACATTTTCACAAAAGGTCCTAAAACTGAGGTATTTTACTTTACGGTTTTCTATGCCATAGTTTGTTAGAGCCCTATGGTATGCACCTTGGTTGTTGTTTCGGTTAGCTGCATTATACAGTTTCCGTACTTCCAATTTGAGCTGCGTTCCACCAGTTGGGTTCTCTACTCTTCTTTGTGGTGCAAATGGAGCAGTTTTCTTCGTAAGCATTAATTATTGCCTCAATGAGTTCTTTTACTGCATTTTCCAGCTCCAGAGGATGTTTTGGAGTTTTATTCACTGACACGTGTTGTAGGTTATCTCGCAAAATTGTTGCGTACAAGGCCCAATCAGTTCTTCCTCTTTTATCAACCCTTCCACATTGTACCTCAGAGTTCTGTTATCAGATATTCAAGACTCTGCTGACACCTGTATCTTCTTATCATGGAGGCAACACTTATACAGGGTTATTCATTTCGTATTTGGGAAAGTATAACCCTGCCATTCGATATCTGTCAAAATTAAAAACCATCCAAAGCGTATTTTTTTTAGTTGAAGGTTTGCCATTTAGAAATATGGATCGTTTAATAGTCGAAAAACGTGTTAAAATTATTAAATTTTATTATAAAAATGGTGATTCTGCTGTATCAACATTTAGGGCTTTACGAGCTGATTACGGTCGACATAATCGACCTACTCAGCAAACAATTTCGAATACAGTGAGAAAATTTGAAGAGAATGAATCGGTTATTGATATTGCAAGGCCTGTGCATCATCGCAACATTTGTTCTGCTGAAAATCTCGCTGTTGTTGCTCAAAGTGTGGAGGAAGACCCGAATATGTCGGTTCCTCGATGTGCTCAACATTTGGGCTTGTCTTAAGGTTCATTGTGGCGGATTTTGCATTTGGATTTGCATCTCCATGCGTACAAAATCCAACTCACTCAAGAACTTAAGCCTCATGACCATACACAGCGCAGATTGTATGCGAATTGGGTGATTGAACAACAAGCCATTGATAACATTCGAATAAAATTTTCTTTAGTGATGAGGCTCATTTTTCGCTCAGTGGTTACGTAAATAAACAGAATTGCCATATATGGGGCTCTCAAAATTTTCAGGTGATCGCAGAAAGTCCTTTGCATCTGGAAAAAGTTACCGCTTGGTGTGCATTATGGTCTGGTGGTGTTATTGGCCCGTATTTTTTTGAAAACGATCAAGGAAGAGCCATTACAGTCAATTCTGACCGCTATGGATGAATGTTAACCGATTATTTTTGGAGAGAAATTGAAGATTATGATCTGGAAAACATGTGGTTTCAACCGGACGGAGCCACAAGCCACACAACACAGGCCAATCGAGCGCTTTTGCAAGAGAAATTTCCAGGACGCGTAATTTCAAGATTGAGTGATGTCAATTGACCCGCAAGATCCTACGACCTAACACCTTTGGATTTCTTTTTATGAGGCTTTGTGAAAGATCGTATTTACGCAAACAATCCTCAAAATCTTGAACAATTGAAAACCAATATTCGTGAAGTTATGGCCGAGATATTGCCGGAAATGTGCCGAAAAGTCATTGAAAATTACCTCAAAAGGATTGAGGCCTGTAAGAGGTCCTGTGGAGGATATTTGAATGATATTGTGTTTCACGTATAATGGCAAGGTTTAATCATGATACTGATTAAAAAATTTTGTTTCCATCTGAATATTTTATGTGTTTTCTTTAGCTTTACTTTCCCAAGTGTAAAATGGATAACCCTATATTACTAAAAGTAATATCCAGTACTTCCGTTTGGCCATGACAAACATATTTATTGTCAATCATGCTCTAAAATGTGCTTCTCGTTTTTGATAATTTAGTGGCTACTATTTTAAAATTGATTATTGAATAATGGATTTTTTCATTCTAACTTAATTGTTTGCAGCCCAATAAAATACTGCGTCAAATTTTATTCCGATCGGAACTATAATTTTCTTCATAATAAATCAGCGATTTTGTCTAAAATTACCGCTAACCAAAACATTTATCAGAAAAATGTGATTACAAAAATCCTTCTGAAGCTGAAACAAAGTAGATGTGGTAACCTTCAAAAGATTTTTTTCTTGAGTAGAGCTTGTATTGACTGTCTGGTATGTTTTTCCTATTGAACCATTAGAGAAATAATTCTGTATTATTTTTAGCACTTTTATCCGAAAAAGCATCGATATCTCTTGGCGGATAATCTTTCTTATATTCATGTACTTTTTTTCTAATTAACAGAATATTCAACTTTCTCCGAAAATCGTTTAGTACTATTTTCAACGAAAATCAAATTGTTGTCCCTTATAGCGCAAACGGCAAATATACCTTTCGCCAACCAAGAAAGAAAAATTCCACGAAAAAAGAATCAGGAATCGCCCGCATCCGTTAATCGATAAGCAATATAAAATTATATTCCTTTATACGATCCGAGCAAAAGGTCCTCGGCATCTCAATTTTATCCCCATTATCGACATTCATCAATATTCTATGTCAAGCAAATGTTCAATTCTCTTTTCTCATTTATTCTGTCTGAGCAAAGACAACAGAGGGTGTGAACAATTCCGACAGGATTCGCATTTATTATTGAAACGCAACAAATGTTGCTAACATTGGATTCATTTGGAAAATGTTTGAGCTAATGGGGATACCACCCAATTCTTTTTTCTGCCGCTTTTTTCGCTTCCGCGTCCATACATTACTCCTCCAGGCGTAACCAAATACCAACACAACCTTTTGAAATGCTGAATCAGCAGCGTTGTAATATCCTTTAAGGACCGAACGGATTCATTCCATCTTACGCTTCTAAGCAAACCATAGTTCGGGGTTATAATGTTGGAGTATGAATACATGTGTACACAAGAGCACAAGCTGTTTGTTCATAAATAGAACGATAGTTTTTTTGGGAAGGACATATATGGTCGGGAAATTATTTCTATACCCGTTTAAGGAGAGAACGTTTTTTATGAAAACAATTTAGTACATATTTTTTGATCAAACAAAGTTTTTATTCAATTTTGATAAAAATCGTCCTTGGCCAATAGTTCAAAAAGATACCGTTCGAGAAGTTTTGTATTACTGCTGTTCTTCTCACAACATTTATTGGAGTCTTTTCCTAAAATTGAGTATACTGCGTGAATTTAAGGCATTAAAGCTAAATCTATTTCTGGAGCCGAAAAGTGTTATCAAACCTTAAAGCGGGAATCGGGGATGGCATGCCAAGCCTCCATTGTCAAGCTGATACCGTCAATTGGAGTAAGAGGAAAACTTCTGTCTTTCGACTATGTGGCAACATGTTTGCCTACATACATTTATGGTGCCTATGAAAAAAACTTAATCGTATTCCGTTATTTTTTTGAACCTTGGAAGTTTTTTTGGGTGTAGATTAAAAACACTGTTTATTGCATTCATTCATATGATCAAGTAAAGCTTAAGAAAGCGGTAACTAACCTAATGTGAAAATTTTTAACCGACTTCCAAAGCAAAGAAGGTTATCAATTAGTCCCGTATAGTTTATTAGTTTATCCCGTATTTTTTAGGGTTTTGTAAAATAATTTTACAAAGCCCTACTAGTTTCGCGACCAGTCTGTCCGTCTGTCCGTCCGTCCGTCCGTCCGTGTGTCACAGCAATTTTTCTCGGAAACTACTTGATCTAGAAACATCAAATTTTGTGAGTAGGTGTAAAGTGGTGATCTCTTCAAAGTTCAATTACAAAAAAATTTTATAAGGTATTTAACCTTCGGCATACAACGTGGGGTTATTTTAACCCCAAGACTTTTGAAATGCGTCAAATCTTATGTAAAACACAACCAAATGTATTGAATTTTACATTAGCTGGCGGTTGAATGTTGGTGCATCAATTGACAGTGCTAAATAAGTGCTGCTAGCAATGTTGCGGTGCAGGCACTCGCAACAATGAGGTTGTGAGTATTTTTGACCCCACGTTGTACGGTACGTGGCAAAAAAGTGTCATTAGAGTCGGATACTGAGGCAATTAAATTGCTTAGATTCTTGACCCTCGGTACATCTATTATCCTTTTTATATTGCTTTGTATTTTTCAAGAAGGTTTTTATGTATAAAGCAATGTGATATCCTTTTTTTATTGCTTTATGAGGTTGTTTGTATCTCAAAGGTCCTGCAGGGATCTGTGCTAAAGGCTACACTAATTACTTTATAGTACCCAGGATTGTAACAGATAAAGTATTTTGTAGTTTTTAATGTTTCTGAAGAAATGTTTAGGGGATAAGAAAAAGCCTACAATATAAAAAGTTATGGATCCTGTGAAATCATTCAGTAAGTCTTTGAGCTTGAGCAAAGCATTTCAAAGTATTATTTGAAAAACTTATTTTTTGTTGAAATTCAAAATAATTTTAGTGAAAGGTATGTATGATTTATGTGTTTACCCGTTAGTTGCACTATTATCGTCATTTTTTTTGACATTACAGGTAGATTGTATTGAAAATGGCCACGAATTTATCGGATGATCAAATTTTAGCGGCTTTGTTGGAGGAAACTGATTCTTTGTCAGATGAAAAACTGTTTCAAACCGGAAGTGATCGCGAATCAGACCACATTAGCGAGGCATCTGACGTATGCAGTGATACGGACGTGGAAGATGATGAAACATTTGCAGAACCATCTTTGCATAACGTGCCATCAACGTCTCGACCATTTTTTCTTGGCAAAGATGGGAAGACAAAATGGTTTGAGTCGCAACAAAGGACCAATGTACGCACAAGAAGGGAAAATATAATTACGCATTTGCCTGGATGTAGAAGCATTGCTCGAGATAAGAAAACCCAAGTGGAATGTTTAGAGATTTTTTTTACAGAAGAAATTGTGGATATGGTTTTGAAATATACAAACCAGAAGATTTCTTTTAGATTTGCTAACAATCCTTCCACTTCGTCATACAAGGAAACTGACAAGGAAGAATTGAAAGCCGTTTTTGGACTTTTGTTTTTGGCAGGCTTATTTAGGTCCGGCAGACAAAGTTTAATCGATTTGTGGAGTAAAGATGGCACTGGAATCGAAATATTTAGACAAACGATGTCTAGACAAAGATTTTCATTCTTGGTCAACAGTTTGAGATTCGATGATGCACTAACTCGAACGGCAAGAGTTGCTATAGATCGCTTGACACCAATTCGAGATATTTTTGGCAAGTTCGTTAAAACCTGTCAGGATGCCTATACATCGTCTGAATATTTGACGTTAGATGAAGAACTAATAAGTTTTCGAGGAAAGTGCTCTTTTCGTCAATATATTCCTTCCAAATCGGCAAAATATGGATTAAAAATTTATGCTCTCGCAGATGCCAAAACGTTTTATACGTTGAATTTGGAAATTTACTGTGAGAAACAGCCTGACAATAGCCCATATGCGGTTAGTAATAAGCCGTTTGATGTAGTAGATCGTTTGGTGAGATGTGTATCAGGATCTGGAAGGAACATCACCATGGACAACTTCTTCATGAGCTACGAAGTTGCTAAAAACTTGCTCCAGAGCCACAAATTGACTGCTGTTGGTACACTAGGATCAAACAAAGCGTGCTTTCCACCTCAATTCAAAGCTAAACGTGAAGAAAAATCTTCTCTTTTTGGATTTCAAAAAGATATTACCATTGTTTCTTACGTACCAAAGCCACGAAAGTGCGTAAATATGATGTCTTCCTTACATCATGATAACGAGGTGGATCCAGAAAGCGGTGACCTAAGAAAACCAGCTATTATAACCTTTTATAACTCGACAAAAAGTGGCGTTGATGTCGTCCATAAATTGGCTCGAACGTATGATGTTTCCCGTAACAGTAAACGCTGGCCTCTAACGGTGTTTTTCTCAATGTTAAACCATGCTGGTATAAACTCCTTCATCGTATATCAAATAAACAACGGTATTGAGCAGAATAAGACCAACCTTAGAAGGGAATTTATCAAGCGCTTGGGACTTTCATTGCTTGAAGACCATATCAGGAAAAGGAAAGACAATCCCCATATGCCACGTGATATAAGAAGACGCGTGCATGAAATTTTGAATGAAGAAGTCCCAGGACCAGCACCAAAGCAACCAAGAACATCACAAAGATGTTCATTCTGTCCAAGGAGCAAAGACAGGAAGACTGTCAATGGCTGCTTCAGCTGTAATGCTCCTATATGTAAAGAACATGCGAAACTGTTGTGCGAAAATTGTATTGATTTAAGGAGCGAGTTGTCTTAGTTTTATTGACGTAAAGATCTGGTTGTACTTTTTTCAATAAAGCCAAATATGTGTAATTTTATTTAAAGAAATGAAAATAATATATTCTTACATAAAAAAAAATATATTTGATTTTTCCGACACAAGAACATCAAGTTGATTTTTTGCAAGAGTTTTGAAAGTTTTGTATTTTTTTTCAATTAATGTTGATTAAAAGCATATTTTTGAGTATTTTTATTAGTTTATGAACACTGAGAACAAAAAAACCATGGTTGAGCACGTTCTATTCAATACATGCACAGAACAGAAACAATATTTTATGGGGTAAATCTAACCCCACGTTGTATGGGTGATGAGTTTTTTTCACGTTGTATGCCGAAGGTTAAGGGGGTCTCCCCATATAGGAGAGTGACCCCCCGAAAAAACAATTTCATTGAAGGTAGCCGATATGGGTATAAAATGTAAGGTCTTGATGAGAACTTTTCAAAACAGGTCTTAGTTTGGCAAAATTTGCTTCGAGGGGCGCACAGCGAGGGGAAATACACGCAATTCACTCAACTTTGTTAGTAATAGTATGATTTATCGATTTTATGTTTTCTTGAATAAAATCTTAACGAAATCCTTAAATTCAATGAAATTCAGTACCTAGAAGTCTATTTATAAAATTGATCTATCCTGAAAGTTTCATAAAGATTGAATCATATTTAGCGAAGTTATAGCGGTTTGAATTTTCCTGTATTACTATGGAACAATATGCGCTGCATGTATTACTATGGCAACATATGGCTATGGAACAACATGCGCTTTTTACCGACTCAGACACTACAGTTTTGCTAGGATTTGCATGAAAATTTCAGGAATGATAGGTGTCATGTATATCTTTGAGAATCGGTTCAGCTAGTGGTATCAGTAATCGTAAAACAAAATAGTGGCTGTTTTAAATGCGAAGACTGAATAATTTTGAGTTATTTTTTCCCAACTTCAACGTTTAAGGTGCATGCTTTGAACACTTGATTCAATTTAATGGATGACTGAAGATGAGTACCTACAATTAATGCTCATAAGTGAAACAAGTCAAGGAGGTGGGAGAGAGCTCCTAGCAAAAGGGTTTTGTAACCATTCTAGGGTTCGAAAAAATTGGCCATGAATCGATGATTTCAGTACAGGAGAGTGGCCCCTGACAAAAAAAAAAATTCATCAAACGTATCCCGTATGAGTATGAAATGAAAGCTTTTTAAAACAGTTGTTAAACTGTCAGTTTTTGCTTCAGTGGGGGCACAGGGGGAAATAAATGAAAAATGTGTTTCCTCCGTCGCGGATGGAAATCTGAAATAATTATCAAGGGAGATGTATATGAGTATAACAAAACCTCAGAAGTCGAAATTTGTTCAACTTTGTTAAAAATAGTATGATCTACGTATTTCGTATTTTCTCCAATAAAATCGTCTTTGACATGTTTCTTGATTTGATTCGATCTGGTGACTGCATTTTGTAAATTGAATACAAAACCCTTCTGACATGAGCGTAGGTCTGTTTACCCAACTTGTTATTTATTTATTTATTTTTTTGCTCTTTTATGTATGTTCATGCATAACTTTTGAACGGTGACGGATAGAAGAATCCTGTTTTCGGCAAATAATACGTCTTTATTTCTATGAAGTTTTATTCAAAGGACAAGAAAATCAAATAACCGTAAATGACTTTTATCGTTAAAACTAGACAATTTCCGTCTTTTGCCCCGATATTTCATATAAGGATTCCAATTGTAGAGGTTTCAAATAAAGGACAACATATTGAACCAAAATATTTCGGCACAGAGTTGTAATCATTTCAAGGGCTCTGTAGAGCAATTTCATTCTTTCTCTTCCGCATCCATTCTGCGCCCACTTATGAGCATTAAGCTCCTTCTTATACAAGAATCCTTCTTGACTTCCTTCTCAGGAGTAGATGTTACACGAAGGATTTGAAAAATTCCCCGAGGAAATAATAAGGATGGAGTGATTGCAAATTATGTACTTAGTCGCTTATTGAAAACTGATTCGTTACGTTCTCGTTAATATTATCATTATATTCCCAAAAATCTTAAATTAGTGATTTCCATCTTAAAGACCGACGAGAATCACGGCTTAAAAAGACGTCACTCTGCCTTCTATAACTTGTCATAAGTTCAAAGATTAAAAAAATGCAAAGTCAAGTTTTCATTTATCTATAGTACATCATTTTCATGAAGATTCCATGAAAATTATGTCCCATAGTTTACTGAAAACAAAAGCGATGGCTATCTTATTAACGTAAACGAGTGGTACGGTTAAGAGGCATCCTTTTAAGTAAATTTCTTCTGGTTGTTTCGGAGTTCACTTTATGCTTACATATGTTATACATGTATATACTGTAAGCGTCAAAAGAAAGTAAACATCAACTTTTCATTTTTAAATTGTTACATTGCAAAGCTATTATTGACTTGCGATAAAAAGTAATATTAATGAGTTTACTACTAAACCATTTAGAGATTGATTACTATTAAACATGAAATCAAAACAAGTGGCAAGATTGCACAAATCTCACCAATGTGGAAATGTATCAGATTTTACGCGTCAAAAAAAGTAAACAGTGGTAGCACTTACTTCGCTTCATTTATATTTCGGGGAAGAACCTTAACTTTTGGTGACAAATTTGTGCTGTTCGCGTGCTTTACTTCACCAAATGTCGTTTTAAGTACATTTGTTCTAATTAATATTAAAAATAAAGACGTAAAAGAAAATAGTTTCACTATGGGAAAGCAAACATCGCCTGATACTCGGAAAATTATAATAGACTTAAAAGAAATAGGTAAATCCTTGCGTGAAATTGCCGAAATTGTGGGCAGAAACCACTGCACAGTAAAAAAAAATTATTGATGCCAAACATCATCTCGTTGAAGATTTACCGAGATCTGGACGCCCAAAGCGACTTAGTGGTACTGAAGTTAGAGCTGTACTAAGAGAAGTAAGGGCATATCCAGCTTCAAGTGCAGTTAAATTGTCAGAAGACATAACGCAGGCATCAGGCAAGCTAGTAAGTGCGAGTACAGTCAGGAGGGCGCTTCATAAAAATGGTCTACGTGGAAGAATACCACGGTGAAAGCCATACATATCCAAGGCGAATCAGATCAAGCGTATGGACTTCGCTAAAAAATACAAAAATGAGGCTCCATCTTTTCGGGAAAACATATTTTATACAGATGAGAGCGAATTTGAAATTTTCGGCGCGAAAAGGGCCCCAAAAATTTGGCGTGCTAAGAATGAAGCCTTCAAAAAAAGTGTATTACCAACACTGTTAAGCACGTTGGGGGTTTAGTTATGGTATGGGGTGTGTGACGGCAACTGGTGTTGGTAATCTTGTTTTTGTTGACTCAACAATGGACAAAATGGATTATTTAGCCATTTTAAGGGACAATGTTGCCCCTAGTGCCGAAAAATTAGGCTTGTCTGGAAATTGGATCTCGCAACAGGACAACGATCCAAAGCATACGTCCAAAATTGTGAAAGAGTGGCTACTGTACCGGGCTCCTAAGACACTTGATCATCCGCTGCAGTCCCCAGATCTTAGCCCGATCAAGCATCTGTGGGAACCTATGACATAAAAGTGAGACAAAGGATAATTTCAAGCAAAGCCGACTTAAAGAAGGTTATAAAGGAAAAATAGAGCCAAATACCTCCCGATGTTAGAAAACAACTTGTCGCGTCGATGCCTAGAAGACTAAATGAGGTGCTTCAGTCCAAAGGAAAACAAACGAAATATTGAAAAATAAAAAACGGGCTTTTTCTACTAAGTTCTGTTATGTTTTGTTTGCTGTTTACTTTATTTTGACGCGTGAAATTTGGTTTTTTTAGGGTTTTGTACTAAAATACAAAACCCTATTGCAGTCACGACCTGTGTCCGTCTGTCCGTCCGTCCGTCCGTCCGTCTGTATGTCACAGCACTTTTTCTCCGAAACTATAGAGGCTACAGCCATGAAACTTTGTAGAAAGGTCAGAAGTGGTGACCTCTTGAAAGTTCAAGGGTGGAAAAATTTTTCAAAGGGGTTTAAGGGGGGTCTCCCCATATAAGGGGGTGACCCCTCAAAAAAAAATGTTCACCATTGGTAGTCGAGTAGGGTGTCATTGGAAAGGTCTCAATGAGATCTTTTCAAAACAAGTCTTAAAATTGTCTTATGAGTACCGAGGGGGGCAGGGGAAGGGGAAATGTACGAGCTTTTCGCGTGCCCCCCCCTCGCGATTGGACACCTTCCATCCGAAAAATCTGAAAAAAATCATGAATGTAGGCCTTTATGAGTACAACAACAACAAATACATGAGAAGTCGACATTCACTCAACTTTGTTAGTAATAGTATGAATTATCGATTTTGTGTTTTCTTGAATAAAATCTAAACGGTACCCTTAAACTCAATAAAATTTTGCAAAGAGATGACTATTTATAAGATTGATCTTTTCGGAAAGTTTCATAAAGATCGAATAGTATTTACCGAAGTTATAGCGATTTGAATTTTCCTGCATTACTATGGAGCAATATGCCCTGTATTACTATGGAAACATATTGCTATGGAGCCATATGCGCTTTTTACCGACTTAGACACTACAGCTTTGCTAGAATTTACATGGAAATTTTAGGAGTGATAGGTATCAAGAAGATGAGTACATACAATTGAAACAAGTCGAAGAGGCAGGAGAGAGCTCCTAGCAAAAGGGCTTTGTAACCATTCTAGGATTCGAAAAAATAGGCCATGAATCGATGATTACAGTACAGAGGAGTGGCCCCTGAAAAAAAATTTCATGAAACGTAGCCGATATGAGTATCAACTGAAAGTTCTCTATGAGAGCTTTTCAAAACAGTTCTTAAACTGACAGTTTTTGCTTCAGTGGGAGCACAGGGGGGGGAAATACATGAAAAATGTGTTTCCTCCCTCGCGAATAGACACCAGTGATCTAAAAAATCTGAAAAAATATCAAAGAAGATATTTGTGGGTATAACTATAACAAATACCTCAGAAGTCAAAATTCGTTCAACTTTGTTAATAATAGTATGATCCTCGAATTTCACATTTTCTCCAATTAAATCGTCTTTGACATGTTTCTTGATTTTATTCGTTGCTGGTTACTGCATTTTGTAAGTTGAGTACAAAACCCTTCTGACATGAGCATAGGTCTGTCTACCCAACTTGTTTTTTGGTTAAAGTGAATTTATCTTTGTTGTTTATTACTTTTGTTTAATGTTTATGTTGTGTTCAGTTCTAATTAAATAAGTCTTTGACTCCTTATACTTATTTTTGATTTTGTATTAATAACTTTTTCTTAATAAAATTCTTAATACAAGCATCTAAGGTGTTTACTTTCTTTTGACGCTCACTATATATATATATATATATATATATATATATATATATATATATATATATATATATATATATATCTTTTTTTTTATTTTTTAAATGCCTCCATACCCTACCACTCTCTCCATCACTCTTTCTTCGTCGCACAACGCTCGCGCGATATGCATTCACATTACGTCGCTTGGTCCTTCGTGCCACCCAGACAATGTTTAACACATCGGTCTAAGGGGGCGTACAATATAATGAGGACTAGTCCTTTTCATGAACATCTAGTCTAAAAATCATGATCAGCTCTCAGAGATAAATAAAATTCAATATAAGACGACGCATTCAAAAAAAAACTCTGAGTAACTGTCACTTCAGTATCTCGGCAATAAGTTCAAAACATTTTGGGTGCCTCAGGGTGTTCGATTTTGTTTGAAAGACGTTTTAATCGGAGAACTCTCCGTTCCCGTGTTCGTTCCGACATGAACTGTCCTCTGCGTATCACGTGAAACTTATACCGAAGGTCTTCGTGCACAACTCTACGAATAAGCCACTCAGAAACATGAAGCTCACTCGCAAGGACCCTCATTGATTTTGAAGGGTCTTCGTCTGTGATCGCTTGCACTTGCTCTAAAAATTCTGCAGATCGAAATTGTATAATATATATATATATATATATATATATATATATATATATATATATATATATATATATATATATATATATATATATATATATATATACTTATGTATACATATA